>CM032444.1:4779072-5176161 GCA_019049465.1 Dryas iulia moderata
TTCAAGGTTAAACATAGGCTACTTTATTTTTCAAAAATACACCCCCGAGGGTACTTATATTTACAAATAACTACTATTTTTAGAAAATTCGTCGAAATTCTTATATATTTGTTACAATCAGTTATTTTATTTTAAGCATTTATATAACAATAATAATAATAAAACTTACATTGCCTGATGCGTTGGGGGACAGCAACCGAAGAGTACGTATTTACCTCCATGACGGAGATAGTTAAAGCTTATCTCCATTACTTTGCCTACACCTAATAAAATAAATATATATTTTTTTTTCACCTTCACGCTGTATCCCGCACGCGGCAGGGTATGCAGAGGGAACCTAGTGTTAAGACACTCCGTTCCCCACGCACCGCCGAATTCGGAGGCATTGCGTGCTAAGCGGAACTTAACGCCGCGCTTTACCTCGACACCAGAGCGAAGAAAATGGAAACATTAAATATTTCCACTCCTCGATTGGGAATCGAACCCACAACCAGTCGTTTACAGTCACACGTTTGTGCCACTGCGCCACGACTAGCCACTAAATAATTTTATTGATTAAATTACACTCCATTTGGAAATATTTAATATTTCCATTTTCTTCGCTCTGGTGACGAGGTAAAGCGCGGCGTTAAGCTCCGCCACTTAACATGCAATTCCTCCGAAGGCGAAATTCGGCGGTGCGTGGGGAACGGAGTGTCTTAACACTAGGTTCCCTCTGCCTACCCTGCTGTGTGCGGGATACAGCGTGAAGCTAAAAAAAAGCTGTAACACTATAACAGTCAATTCATGTATGTATTTTGGAAATTACTATATTGGTGATAATTTTAATATAAAAATTGTAATTAATTTACAACTTTTTGCTTTTTTTTTCAAACATTCCTTATATGCTTATGTAATTTGGCTCTGAACCCACAACCACCGCTGTTACGTTTAAATATGATATTTTAACTAACCTGTACAATCTATAATAGCGTCGTACAGTTGTTTCTCTGAAGCCAAAACGTCGGGTGTTACTAATCGGTAGCCAGTCTCTGAAATAATATAAAGAAAACATAGTAAATTATGAAAAATATATTTAGAAAACGTATAAAAAATTGAACGCAGCGTGAATCGAACCCGCGTCTCTTGTTCCCTGTCCACGCGCCCTGACCGCTAAACCAGGAGTTCTCTCTACAGAGATGCTAACAATAAACTAAAAAAAATGTTTTTTTAGTTTCACGCTGTATCCCGCACACATTCGGGTAGGCAGAGGGAACCTAGTGTTAAGACACTCCGTTCCCCACGCACCGCCGAATTCGGAGGCTAGCGTGTTAAGTGGCGGAACTTAACGCCGCGCTTTTCCTCGACACCAGAATGAAGAAAATGGAAATACTAAATGTTTCCACTCCTCGAGTGGGAATCGAGCCCACGACCAGTCGCTTTACAGTCACTTTACACTTTGTTAAAGAAATTATTAAAATATCAATTATTTCACATTTTATTTATTTTATGGGTGAATATTAATGAAAAACGGTAATAAAATTTATTAAACTGAATAAATTCCGAGACAAATTCGAAGCAATAATATATATTTTTTTTATTTATAAATTGAAAATCACACACAAAATTAGACAAATATACAAAAATGTCATAAAATCCTGCTATGTTTAAAATTTTATACATTTTCTAAAAATAATTATATATTTACCCTTTTTCCAATAGAAATTATAAGAATTATTTTTTTTTTTCGGATTCGGAGGCGTGTTAAGTGGCGGAACTTAACGCCGCGCTTTTCCTCGACACCAGAATGAAGAAAATGGAAATACTAAATGTTTCCACTCCTCGAGTGGGAATCGAGCCCACAACCAGTCGTTTACAGTCACACGCTTGTGCCACTGGGCTACGACTGGCAGTTTTTTCACATATGAATATATTTAAAAAAATAAATTAGTTATTAATAAATAATAAAGTTATTTAAACAAAAAAAAATAATAATTACCCAGTCCTTTAACGATGTCTAATCTGGCCTTGTTCATTTCAGAGACAGTCACGTCCCTGTGCCCTTGTAAATGTAACGTTGTTATCCATAAGTTTCCTGTAAAATAACATAAAAATATTATAATATATTTTTTTTTAGCTTCACGCTGTATCCCGCACATAGCAGGGTAGGCAGAGGGAACCTAGTGTTCAGACACTCCGTTCCCCACGCACCACCGAATTCGGAAGCGTTGCGTGTTGAGTAGTGGAATTTAAAATACTATTGAATAATAATTTGTAATCCATACTTATATTATAAATGCGAAAGTCTGTGTGTTTGTCTATCACGCTTTCGCGGCAAATGTACTGATCCGATTTGGATGAAACTAGGACGAAAGTGGTAAAAGTTACTGAGTCCAAAATAGGCTACTTATTTTTTCAAAAATCAACCTCTAAATGGTTGAAATGGGGGATGAAAGTTTATATGAAAAATCTAAACCACAAGCTTGACCGATTGTAAATCCAACATTAAACATAGGCTACCTTATTTTTCAAAAATGCACCTCCGAGGATTGCAGTACAACGAAACAGGTACATAGTTTACGCGGCGAAGCCGCGAGCGGGCTACTAGTCTTATATATATTATAAATGCGAAAGTTTGTACGGATGTGTGTGAGTTTGTTACTCTTTCACGCAAAATCTACTGAACGGATTTTCATGAAACTTTGCAGTAATATAGGTTTGATATCAGAATAACATAATAAGTTAAAATTTATATGCATTTTAAGCGACATAAAAAAGAAGGTTATTTTGTGTGTTCCCCGATTACTCGAAGAAAGGGTGGACCGATTCACAAAATATTTTTTTTGTTCGAGAGGGTATATTTCACAATTGTTCCCATGGTAAGGAGATCAGGATGTGATGATGGAATCCTGGAGAAAACGAGGGGAAGATGGGAAAACCGGATCGGAACTCAATGAAGAAGTTTCTTGGTTCACGCGGACGAAGTCGCGGGTAACAGCTAGTGTGTTATAAAACCATTGCCAAAATAACATTAAAATTTGTGTGTAGTTTTGACTTGTTACTTGCAGTAAAAATACGTCTGCATTTTCCACACAAGGGTCTAGTCGTCTAATTTCTAGAAATAAAGTGTTTTTTTAACGTCAATAAAAAAAAATAATAAAAAAATTACATACCAATAATACCAGCGCCTACAATCAATATTTTAGTACCAACTGGCAAAGGCATTGCACGATCGAATCCGTGTGACACACATGAGTATGGCTCGCATAGTCCAGCTAGAAGATATTAAATTATATTATGAATTATTATATATAAAATAAATAATAATAAAAATAAGTTAAAAAAAAATTATACATTTATACAAATTTGTAAATTTAAATTAAATGAATTGATTATAAATAACCCAATTCATTATTGGGGCCAGTCGTGGCCCAGTGGCACAAGCGTGTGACTGTAAACGAGTGGTTGTGAGATCGATTCCCATTCGAGCAGTGGAAATTAATATTTCCATTTTCTTCGCTCTGGTGTCGAGGCAAAGCGCTTCGTTAAGTTCCGCCACTTAACACGCAATGCCTCCTAATTTGTCGGAAAGTGGGGAACGGAGTGTCGTAACACAAGGTTCCCTCTGCCTACCCTGCTATATACAGTATGCGGGATACAGCGTGAATTTTTTTTTTTTTTTTATTTAATTGTAATAAAGTATACGATTTTCTAAATATTAATTTAATTATTATTAGACAATATATCGAAAAGAAAACAAAAATCATACTTTAACAACCTGCCACAAAACAGAGAAACAGAGAGTTATAATAACAAAAACGAACAGAAATTGTACGTAAAAATTTAAAAAAGCGGAGAAATTACACACCCTGCTCCGTAGTGATTCCGTCTGGTAAAGCATACACCTGGTCTTGAGGACATCTCACGTACTGAGCCCACCCTCCGTCTCTCCATATTCCGATTGTACTATTTATACCGGCTGTTAGACAGTATTGGTAGTTGCCGTCGCGGCAAAAGTTACAGAGACTGCATGCCCTAGCAAATAATTTAAAAATATAATATATATCTATACAAATAAATATATTCAAAATAAACGTTTTTTTTTAGCTTCACGCTGTATCCCTCACACAGCAGGGTAGGCAGAGGGAACCTAATGTTAAGAAGACACTCCGTTCCCCACTTTCTGCTAAATTCGGAGGCATTACGTGTTAAGTGGCGGAACTTAACGCCGCGCTCAGCCTCGACCCCAGGCGAGGAAATTTGGAAATATTAAATATTTTCATTCCTCCACTTGTAAGGTCCCTCCTTACCTTAAGGAGGGAGATAGAATGGGAATGGTGAGAATAGGGAGAGAGCTGGCTTACATGCCATCGAACCGGAACACATCAACAGATATTTGGCGGTCCGTCTTTGACATGCTAGTGGTCACGAGCCAGTCGGAGAACAAGTCTCCTACCACCAAACTGGGTTATCCGCCTTTTACGAGACGCTATCCCAGCTGCGGGGGGGAATTGTATTCTTAACCCGTCCCCCCACGGGTAAAACTGACTTAGACGCATGATTTTTAGTTAGTAAGTTTGTTTTATAACGTAGGCACTCATTAAGAAAGCATTTTTTTAGATTAATGGGTAAGAGAAGCCACTGCGTACATCTATTTCTGCTATAGTCTATCTATAGTCTAATTTCAATAACTTACGTTGAGTAAGCATTAAAACTGGTGGAAGTAACCAAACTATTGTGTTTATTTATGAATTTTATTGGTCATTTGCATTGTCCTCGCGAGCGAAGCCGCGAGTAATCATATCTAGTACACATATATGTACACATGGTACACACTGTCTGTTTGTTCCGGCTAATCTCTGGAACAGCTGGACCGATTTTGATGGGGGCTTTCACTGATAAATAGCTGATGTAATAAGGAGTAACGCAGGCTACTTTTATATTGGAATTATATAGGTTAAAGACGCGCCTCCTGAATACCGTCCAGGCGCTCTCACCACTGAGCCATGCGTTCTACCATATGCTGCGTCGAAATTCTTATACGCTTTATTACAACTTATTTTTGTTGTTAGCATCTCTGTAGAGAGATTCTTACAAATTTCTGCTACCCAAAGATTATTTTACAAGCAATCGTTTTGGCAAGAGAGAATGCTATTTATTAAATACTTCTTAAACATTTTTAAAGTGTTATTCCACACTTAGGAAAATTGAAAAAGACATTTAGAAAACGTATAAAAATTGTATATAGGTTATATTAAATTTAAATGAAGATTTCTTACGAAGTCACAAGCACATCTAGACAATATTAATACTACAAATGGGAAAGTCTATCTGTTTGTCTGTGACACTTTCAAAGCTAATCTACAGACCCGATTTGGATGATATTCAGAATGAAAATAGTAGGAGCTGAAGAATACTTAGTTCTTTTTTTAAGCTTAAAGTTTAAGCTTTGAAATAAGAGATGAAACTATATAAGAAATCGAGGCCGCTTGACCAATTTCGATGTATTTTTTCAGGAAGATAGTTGATGACGTTAGGCTCTACCTACTTTACTCTACATTTTTTTCAATAACCAATACCTAAAGGAGGTTTACTAGTATAAGTATAAGTAAGAACGCAACCCTTGGAAAGTCCAATATAGTTGTGTAATTCACGCGGTGGAAGCCGGGTGTGAGTCTCTAGTGTTAAAAAGTCGACATCGTGTTACAATGGAACAGCATCTGACATCCGTCATATCAGTATACAGTGACCACATTCAAGCTTCACGCTTTTTTTTAGCTTCACGCTGTATCCCGCAGACAGCAGAGTAGTCAGAATGTACCTAGTGTCAAGACACTCCGCGTGAAGCAAAAGTGAAGCGTGAAGCTGTATATATACATGTACATATAAATAGATCATACCATACTAGTCAGAATCACAATCGCTGTTCTCTATATGCGTCTCAACTCTCGACCTCTATCAATTATATCAATAAAATATACACATATGGCCAGTCGTGGCCCAGTGGCACAAGCGTGTGACTGTAAACGACTGGTTGTGGGTTCGATTCCCACTCGAGGAGTGGAAATTATATTTCCATTTTCTTCGCTCTGGTGTCGGGGTAAAGCGCGCCGTTAAGTTCCGCCACTTAACACGCAAGCCTCCGAATTCATCGGAAAGTGGGGAACGGAGTGTCTTAACACTAGGTTCCTTCTACCTACCCTGTTGTGTGCGGGATATAGCGTGAAGCTATTTTTTTTTTTTAAATATACACATTGGGGCCAATCGTGGCGCAGTGGCACGGACGAGTGGTTGTGGGTTCGATTCCCACTCGAGGAGTAAAAATATTCAATATTTCCATTTTCTTCGCTCTGGTGTCGAGGCAAAGCGCGGCGTTAAGTTCCGCCACTTAACACGCAATGTCTCCGAATTCATCGGAAAGTGGGGGACGGAGTGTCTCACCACAAGGTTTCCTCTGCCTACCCTGTTGTTTGCGGGATACAGCGTGAAGATTAAAAAAATAGTAATTAAACCTTACCTGTTGGGATCAACGACGACTTTTTGCCCAACTTTGAACACAGATGACTTGCCTACTTGATGGACTATACCGCTGAACTCGTGGCCTAAGGGGAGCGGACGTTCCTTTGATGCTGGGAATTCACCCTGCAATAAATATATAGTAGATATATATAAAATATTACAGTATATCCATACTTATATTATAAATGCGAAAGTCTGTCTGTTTGTCTGTCACGCTTTCACGGCTAATCTACTGGTCCGATTTGTATGAAATTTGGAATGAAAGTAGTAAAAAACCTAGGGTCAAACATAGGCTACTTATTTTTTCAAATATTTACCTCTAAAGGGTTGAAATAGGGAATGAAAGGTTATATGAAAAATCTAAACCGCTTGACCGATTGTAATTAATTTTGGCATAGACATAGTTGATAATCCAAGGTTAAACATAGGCTACTTTATTCTTCAAAAATCCACCACCGAGGGGAAGTAGTTATATAGTTCAGAGCGGGCCGGTAGTATTAAATATACAGGATAATAACCTTAACATTTACTAACACGAAAAATACCGTTTCGTTATATAGCAACCCTTTAATGAAGATATTTGAAAATTAAAGTAACCTATGTTCAACCCTGACTTTCCATTAATCGTTAAGCGGCAATTTTCGTACAAAATTTTAACGTTATAACAGCTTCACGCTGTTGTATCCCGCACACAGCAGGGTAAGCAGAGGGAACCTAGTGTTAAGTTCAAATTCAAATTCAAATAATTTTATTCAAAGTAAGAAGTTACATGCTTCATTTTTTGAACGTCAAACAATTTACCACCGGTTTACTAAAGTTAATGCCTCAGACCTGAGAAGAACCGGCGCAAGAAACTCAGCGGGACGATTTTTTTTTAAGATACTTCGTTCTCCACTTTCCGCAGAATTCGGAGGCTTGCGTGTTAAGTGGCGGAATTTAACGCCGCGCTTTACCTCGACACCAAAGCGAAGAAAATGGAAATATTAAATATTTCCACTGCTCGAGTGGGAATCGAACCCACAACCAGTCGTTTACAATCACACGCTTGTGCCACTGGGCCACGACTGGCCACGTATAACGTTATAACGTTACATTATAATGTAGTAGGCTACATTTTCAGCCCCTAGAGGGTTGAAATAGAGGGCATATAAAAGTTAGAGTGGTGGAGGAGCTTTGCTCAGTAAGGGTTGCGGCAGTAAAAGTTAAAGACACATGTACAAATATAGGTTATTGTCTAAATAAATTTAAAACACTGCTTAAAGCACATTATTTAGCCATTTAACTTTTTATAAACTTTTCTCCTTTATTTTTTTTTAGCTTCACGCTGTATCCCACACACAGCAGGGTAGGCAGAGGGAACCTAGTGTTAAGACACTCCGTTCCCCACTTTCCGCCAAATTCGGCGGCATTGCGTGTTAAGTGGCGGAACTTAACGCCGCGCTTTGCCTCGACACCAGAGCGAAGAAAATGGAAATATTAAATTCCACTCCTCGAGTGGGAATCGAACCCACAACCAGACCAACCAACATATAAATATACAGAGATCGCTTATAGCGATAAGTACCGCCTAATGTACATTTCATTTATTAAGTTCTATATTTTTCTCTGTAATATTGTAACAGTAAAGAGTCTGAAATAGGGGGTTAACGTTTGTATGAAAAATATAAGTCTCTCAACTTAAACAACATTACACGGGCAAAGCCGCGAGTGAGTCACTAGTTTAATAATAAAAATAATAAGAATAACTTTAGTCTAATCTAAACATTGGAAGATTACAATTTTCTTATTGTTATGTTACATAACAATATGCTTATGTCAGATCTCTTGATATCAATTGTTTTCTTGATAAATACGTCAGAGTCTTATCAATTTATGTGTAGTCTACAAACTAGGCTATATAAATAAACAAAATTGGTGTGTCTGTTTGTAATATTGAAATAATCGCTTTTTACTAAATAAGTGGGGCCAGTCGTGGCGCAGTGGCACAGTCGTTTTCAGACTGTTTGTGGGTTCAATTCCCACTTGAGGAGCGGAAATATTTAATATTTTCATTTTCTTCGCTCTGGTACCGAGGCAAAGTGCGGCGTTAAGTTTCGCCACTTAACACGCAACGCCTCCAAAATTCGGCGGAAAATGGGGAACGGAGTGTCATCACACTAGGTTCCCTCTGCCTACCCTGTTGTGTGTGGGATTATATAATTATATATTGACAATGATACCTTTGAAATAGCCTGGAGTGAACATTTCATTCCTAAGGCGTATTATCGTTCAAAAATTCATTAATTAGGTAATAACCTTTAACACACAAACGTCTCTTCACAATTTTTTTGAATTGTGATATGGAACACTCTTGGACGTTTTCTGGGATCCTATTGTAAAAGCGTATACATTATCCCATGAAATAATTACGGATTCGACGCAATCGGGTTACAGGCGCGGCAAGTTTATGTTTGTTTCTGGTATTAATGTTATGTGCATCATATAGACATTTTTTGATAAATCAATTTCTTATGTGTGTGGATAATACTTTAACATGTTATGTATGTTATATACATATTATGTTTATTTTATAAGTTAACGGGGTCTTTCGTTAAGTCAATGAGGACCACAAGCGAAAAAAATTGAAATTGAAGATATATTTTTTTTTAATACCATTTTTTTCTACATTTTTATTTCCGTATTTATTTCTTTTCTGTTTTCTTTGTTCTGGCTTTTTTTTTGTTTTCTTTTTTATATGTCTACTCTGTTGGTAGACCTAGCAAATAAAATTATTTTTTAGCTTTACGCTGTATCACACATCAGTGTAGGCAGAGGGGGCCTAGAGTTAAAACACTCTATTCCCCGCGTCGCCATGCGCCACCGTACTTTGAAAGCATTGCATGTTAAGTTGCGGAACATAACGTGCTTGCTTTACATCGACACCAGAGCGAAGAAAATGGAAATAATAAATATTTCCACTCCACGAGCTAGAATCGAACCCACAACCAGTTGCGTTACAGTAACACTTTGTGCTCACAAGCTACGGCTGGACTGGAATAAATAAAATTTCTCCGTATTTTGCCTCTCTCTCTCTCTCTCTCTCTCTCTCTCTCCCCTTGGCTACTTTTCCTTACCTGTATAATATGCAGATCTGTTCCACACACACCAGAATATTCAACCTTCACGATAACATCAGTGTCGTCGATTACTTTCGGCATGGGATAGTTCTCGTCATACTCCAGCGTTAGATTTTTACCGTTGAATACTACTGCCTTCATTTTTATTGGGTTCTGATCTAAAAAATGATTTGATTGATTAATAAAATGTTTAGATTGATTAATTGATTGATGATGATGATGATGATGGTGATGATGATGATGATGATGATGATGATGATGAACGATGAGACCGTTGACTGCAAGTGACATTGTTTGGTGATGAACTCGATTGGTGATGGGTTTATTTACACTTTGAAGAATGCTTATATTAAAATATTTTTTTATTTCTTCGCTCTGATAAGACATAATGCGGCGCTAAGTTTCTTTAAACAAAACGTAATGTCTCGATTTCGAGAATGTGGAGATCGGAGTGTCTTAACACTAGATTCTCTCTCACTACTTTGATAAGTGGAAGTATGAAGCTGTAAAACAAATATTATGTGGGAATCGAACCCATAATAACACGTAAAACGACACAATAGTTAATTCAGTAAAAAGTAACTGTAAAAATAAAACGTTTCTATCAAAACTATTCAACATTCTAGTTAAATAGTTTTATAGTTAGTAGTAAAATTAATAGTTAAAAGGAAAATACTCCGACATTTTTCCTTTTTCCTTTTATTTTCAATATGCATATATTGTTGCATTATTTTTTTAATCTTCACGCTGCATTCCGCATCTAGAATGGTAGGCAGAGGGATCCTAATGGTTAGGAGACATTCCGTTCCCCAATTTCTGCCGAATTTTGTGGGCATTACATGGTTAAGTAACGGAACTCAACGCTATACTTTGCCTCGATTCCAAATTCCAAATCTCGAATCAAATTAAATATTAAATATTTTAATTCCTCGATGGGGAATCGAACCAACAACCAGTCGCATTTACAGTCACACTTTGTGCCCATAAACCATGACTGTCCGTCATCGTAACGCAGTATAGTGTCTTCGCTTATAGTCATAAAAGCGATTTGATCTGATGATCCGCAGGAAAATAAATTATTCACATTCCATTGCTCGGTTAAGATAACGCGCGGCGTTAAGTTCCGCCACATAACACGCAATACCTCCAGAATTTGGCGGAAAATGAGGACCAGGATGTCTTATCACTAGGTTCCCTCTATCTACCCTACTATGTGCGGGATACAGCGTGAAGCATAAAAAATATTTATAATATATATTTCAAGTAACCAATGAGACTTACAAAATCGTCCGTCCTTTATCAAATCCACAGTGTATCTGAACGTGTGATATCTGATTGACGTTACATAACTGTATGGTGACCATAAAATTGTAATATTTAAATATTAAATTATAAAAAAATATATTAAATAACATTAAGTTCCAATAAACAGATCTTTTTAATTTTATAGATTTATATGCCGAAGACCGTGCAGAGTGGTGAAGTAAAGCAGGAAGGCAGGAAATGGGAGAAGATATTATTATAGCTTCACGTTCTTCCTCACATACAATAAAGAAAGGTGAAAGAAAGTGGTGGAACTATTGCTTTTTTTAGCTTCACGTTGTATCCCGCACGCAGCAGGGTAGGCAGAGAGAATCTAGTGTTAAGACACTCCGTTCCCCACTTTCCGTTGAATTCGGAGGCATTGCGTATTAACGTCGACACCAGAGCGTAGAAAATGGAAATATTAAATATTTCAACCCCTCGAGTGGGAATCGAGCCCACAAGCAGTCGTTTACAGTCACACGCTTGTGCCACTGTGCCACGACTGGCCCGTTAGCAAATCTTTTTATTATACTATCACTCAACCGATGTACGAATAGAAGTTGGCGTCTCACCTTGTTTTGTATATTTAATCAGGCGTCATATACTTGTCTTATCAGTTTGACCGTTCTATTTATACTAGGATTGCGGTCAGTAAGTTGACCCTGTGCTCTGGAGATTGCTCTGCGAAAGGTGAAACATCTATAGTAGCCGTCGTGTCGCAGTAAGCTGCGTCTGACTATAAAAGGCTTGGCTGTGAGTTCGATTTCGACGGTATAATTAACTTGTAAATTTTCATTTCTACGCTCTGGTACAAGAGACAAAGCAAACAAGTTTCCCCACTTAAAACGCAAAATGTAGCGATTTCGTGCTGAAATTGGAGGGCGGAGTGTTTCGACACTAGATTCTCTCTGACTATCCCGCTACGCGGATGCAAAACAAGACGCTAATCAAATCAACATCATAGGAGTGAACGTAAATGACCCGAAGATAGTTATTAGAGACAGCTTAGACTGAGTGTGTCTAGTGTCAACTTCAGTCTCCGTTTTCTACCTGAATTCAGTTTATCTTCTTCATCGAGCTTGAAAGACAACTTTATAAAAAGACACACTCCTCCTCCCTTATAATTCATGTAAGAGTTATGTTAAGTTAGAACACGTAACTGAACGCCGCGCATCGTCTCACTCACACAAATATAAAATAGAATAAAGACTTCTTCGAATCTCTAAAGGATTAACAAATAATCATCAGCCTAAACATTGTCACATTGACTTTGATGATAATCAACTTATGATGTCCCATACAAAATCATAGACACACTAGAACAAACAGTTGTATATTATTATATTATAGCTTTGTTTTTGTTTCGTCATTTTAAATGATTATGATATTTTTTTAACTATTTTAAAACCTGGTAGCATTTGGGTTGTGACGCTTTTTCTATTAAGTGTAGGATCGAGGTTCGATTTTGTATAATTAAAAAAATTATTGATTTTCATAATAGATATACTTTTAACTAAGATAAGTTATACTATAAGAGTGTGACTGTAAACGACTGGTTGTGGGCTCGATTCCCACTCGAAGAGTGGAAATTATATTTCCATTTTCTTCGCTCTGGTGTCGAGGTAAAACGCGGCGTTAAGTTCCGCCACTTAACACGCAAGCCTCCGAATTCGGCGGAAAGTGGGGAACGGAGTGTCTTAACACTAGGTTCCCTCTGCCTACCCTGCTGTGTGCGGGATACAGCGTGAAGCTAAAAAAAAAAATACTTTTAACATTTTAAAGTGTTATTCACAACTAACTTAGGGAATTGGAATATTTTTTTATATTTTTCTAAATGTTTCTTTTTTCATTTTTTTATTCACAAGAATAACACTGTTAAATGTTAAAACTATTTAAATTTATAAAAGTCCTTCTACAGAGATGCTAACAACATAAATAAGTTGTAATAAGCGTGTAAGAATTTCGACGCAGCTGGTAGTAGAAGGCATGCAATGGTCCAAAAGGCGCGGGTTCGAATCCCGTTCAAATTTTTAAACTTTTTCTAAACATCTTCCTCAAGAAGTTACATGTAGATACTATGTGTGTATATTTGAAATAGTTTTCCTCATTAATTTAATACCATACTAAAAATAGTAACGTTTCTTGTTTTAAATGACCGATATGGTCATTTAGTAAAAATTACTACACGCTTCTATCCCGTGAAGCAGGTAGACAAAACTTACGTCGATCTCGACTTCTGGCCCGTTTTTTTTACTTTGCGTATCCAGAAGTCGCATAGCTACAATGGGGTCAGGTAGTAGAGAGCTCAAGGGGCTCAGATTTCAAAAGAGAGAAGCATAAAATAACCATAAAAAAATACTTATGTGAAATGTTTTCAAATGGGCATTTTATTACCCATTTCCCAGGCGTCGCGCAGAGGCACAACGTGTGAATATAAACGCGACTGGTTGTGGGTTCGATTGCCACTCGAGGAATAGAAATATTTAATATTTCCATTTTCTTCGCTTTGGTGTCGAGGCAATCGTTGGATTAACTTCCACCACTTAACACGCAATGCCTCCGAATTCGTCGATGCGTGGTGAACGAAGTGTCTTAACACTAGGTTCTATCTGCCTACCCTGCTCTGTGCGGGATGCAGCGTGAAGCTAAAAAAAAATCTATCGGAACGAACCCACAATCTTTGTGTTCATACCCAGTGCTACTGCGCATCGATGGGCTATTCAAGAAATAAATTTATTACTCTTTTTACCCGCGACGGAACGGCGACAGTATATGTGTTTGGGGTGAGAGGTTGTTTGTTTGTTTGTTTGTTTGTTTGTGTGTTTGTGCAAATTACTATCTCAATTTTTAATATTCTGTTAACTGACATACTTAACAAATTTTAGCTTATATTCATTATTTTTGTTATACATAATACAAAATATTTACAGGTTCTTATCTTATCTTATGACTTCATAAAAGCTATGATAATCCATATCGTTAACACTTATTTAGTTTTATTACTTTTTTTTATATATATATATCAACTTTCTATCTGTATGTCAAAGAAGATATATTTTTAAAGCTTTTTAATGATTACGTTGCGGTTATTTACCTTAAAGTTTATGAAGAACGAAACAAAGTATGTCCTGGAGAAAGAAACTGACAAAAAACGGAGAAATTAGTAAAAAATTATCTACAGAGTTGCTAACAAAAATAAGTTAAAATAAGCGTATAAGAATTTCGATGCAGTCAGATTTGTGCTGTCTTTTTTCAAAATCAATATGTGCTGTCTTTTTTTTAGCTTCACGCTATATTCCGCACACAGCAGGGTAGGCAGAGGGAACCTAGTGGTAAGCGTAGCGTACACTGCGTTCCCCACGCACCGCCGAATTCGGAGGCATTGCGTGTTAGGTGGCGGAACATGACGCCGCTCTTTACCTCTGATACCAGAGCGAAGGAAATGGAATCATTAAATATATCCACTCCTCGAGTGGGAATCGAACCCACAACCAGTCGTTGACAGCCACACATTCGTGCCAATACGCCACGACTGGTCCCTATAATATAATGTATTAAACTTTATATTATAATTTAAATGTAACAATTTGTTCTTTGTCATAAGTTAAGGTAAATAAGTTAAGGATAGCTTTCTTGTTTGTTTGTTGCACACAACCTAAGATTTTTATAGACAACTAGCGGCCCGCTCGCGGCTTTGCCGCGTGAACTACATGACTGGTTCGTTATATTGCAACCCTCGGGGGTGGGTTTTTGAAAAATAAAGTGTCCTATGTGTAAGCTTAGATTATCAACTATGTTTATGCGAAAATGCATTACAATCGGTCAAGCGGTTTAGATTTTTCATATAAACTTTCATCCCCTATTTCAACCCTTTAGCGGTTGATTTTTGAAAAAATATGTAGCCTATGTTAGACCCAGTAACTTTTACTACTTTCATTCTAAATTTCACAGACCGTTAGATTAGCCGTTAAAGCGTGACAGACAAACACACAGACTTTCGCATTTATAATATAAGTATGAATGTGGCTATAAAAAATACAGCTGTAATCTTTACTTTTTTACTTGTTACTCCCAAGGATATTATTACATTTTGCAAAGATATTCTTAATTTAAAATACAAAGTAGGTACCTACAAAGAATCATCAGAATATTTTTATTACATGAATTATTCAAAAAATCTACTAAAAAAAACGAGAGCCAATTCTTTCTTTCCTTTGTCTAAATTATTTCGGCCCCTAGTTAAAAATGTTTGCCCATCACTGAACCATACTGAACGTAACTAAGCTTTTTTCATCTATTTGTTTTACGATATTAAGTTTTTTTATTTAAAAAGAAGCAGCCAGCTTGCGACCTCCATTCCTACACAACAATACCTGTTATTTTATACTGCAATCCCTTAAAAATAATGAAAATCCATTTTTGTAAGATAAAGTGGCCTATATTTATTTTTGGGTAACTACATATATTTATGTATTTACTAGCTGTTACCCGCGACTTCGTCCGCGTGAATCAAGAAACATCTTCATTGAGTTTCGATCCGGTTTTCCCATCTTCGAGTAATCTGAGGAACATACGTATTAAGAACCTCCTCCTTTTTTGCAGTCGGTTAATAAAATGAGATGATAGAGTCAGATACAGATGCGTACAATTGCGTTATTATACGAAAAAACCGCATCTATGCCTTTCAAATTTGAGGGTTGCCCTCGATTTTTCCAGGATTCCATCATCAGATCCTGATCTCCTTACCATGAGACCAATTGTGAAATATATCTCGAAAAAAAAAGAATTTTGAAAATCGGTCCACCTATCTTCGAGTAATCGGGGAACACACATAAGAACCTCCTTTTTTATGTCGGTTAAAAATCCCTATAAATTTTAACTTATTATGTTATTCTGATATCAAACCTATATTACTGCAAAGTTTCATGAAAATTCGTTCAGTAGTTTTTGCGTGAAAGAGTAACAAACTCACACACATCCGTACAAACTTTCGCATTTATAATATATATAAGATATTAGATTCAAAAGTGTTTACAGTCTATTTGAATATAGATATTTGAATTTAAAAAAAAATAATTTGCATAAGTCATTATTACTTCACAATACCAATAATTTAAATTATATATAATCGTTGAAATAATAACAAAACCAAAACAAAAAATATGAAATTACTTAATATGCTAAAAAAATATTTTTGTAAACTTACCTAGTTAGATATTTGTATTCACTTTAGGTGGTCATCAAATGATATGTAACATTTCGGATCTGCATACGGATTTATAAGAATTATCTCTTAATTACAGTTAATTTCGGCTACGAAATTGACATTAGTACTAATGTAAATCAATTTCAGCCACTAATTTATTTATTGAGTCCATTTTAACCCGTGGGGGGACGGGTCAAGAAATTCCCCCCCACGCTGGGTAGCGTCCCGTAAAAGGCGGGTAACCCAGTAGCACGGTGGTAGGAGATTCGTTCTCCGACTTGCTCGCGACCACTATCGTGTCAAAGACGAACCGCAAATCATCGGATGATGTGTTCCGGTTCGATGGCATGTAAGCCATCTCTCCCTATTCCCGCCATTCTCATCCTTCCTTCCTCCTTCTGTCCTACATCCCCGAGGCTGGCAACGCATCCATAAGCTGCAAAAAGGAAACTTTGTTCTTTTTGTTTGTAATTACTCTCGTTCATTGTTGGGATAAATTTCATTTCAATTAACAATTAAATAATAACAATTCATTATCTGCTGTAAAGAAATCACAAAAAAAATAAAATGATTTAGGTTTATACTCTACAATTAACAATGAATTAGTTGTTAATTGTGATTTTTGCACAAACAAATGATCAATTTTAATAGTAAATTGGTAATTGCAATTAAATTGTGCTCAACACTGCAGTCTCTCCTCAAGTGGATTTATTTATTAAAAATTTCTCATTGCCAGCTCACATTTAGACTGCCGATTATCGAAATTTTCAGAAAAAAGCAACCATCTGTATATAACTAAATTTTGTTTCAAAGATCTTTACAATTAATCCTTTTTTAAATTTTCATTTACACACATTATATTTTAAATTTTTGTTTGTTGCACACAAAAAAGAATACTGAAGAAGAAACGGACAAAACTAACCTTTATATAAAGACTATATAAAGAATACAGCTGTAATCTTTACTTTTTTAAATGTTATTCCCAAGGGTATATTTAAACAATGTGATATAACATTTTGCCAAGATATTCTTAGTAAAAAAAAATACAAAGTACAAACAATTGTCTGAATATTTTTAATACATTAATTTAAATAAGTAGATAAAATAATTTACTAAAAAGAACATTTATATATAATTTCAATTTTCAAATTCTAACAGCGCCATCTTATAATCAAAAATTAATACTCTCTTTACCACAGATTAAAAATTCATGTCAATACTGTTTCAATTTGTATTATTTATAAATCATTTTTATATACAAACACAACAATAAAAATATCTAAACAAATATTTTTTGTTGATTAATTAAGTATATTTTTCTTTAAAACGAAATCAAGTTATCATGCTTATTTCTCGTGTTAAATTTCCAAAACACAAAATACTTTAATGTAAGAAAGATAAAAATTAAATTTAAATTTATTTAATTTCAATAATATGTTTAAATAATAAATTTGGATTTGTTTTCTTGTAACATTTTTTATTATTTAATAATAAAAGTAAAATTAATTCATTCAATTGTACGTCAAACGGAACGCAACTCACCACGCTCCATTCAAAACCATACAACGAAAGTTTAATCGCGATATTTGTCGTGTTGAGTTGTGAGCGTCTTTTAAAAATGGCATTCTTTAATTTCAAATATTATATACTAATACTGTTCATAACACCGATTGGTAAGTTATATTTGATTATAAATATCTTAATTTAATATAAAAACTTATTGAATATTGCGTAAATAAACTTTTTAAGAGAAAAAAAGGTGTCAATTGTTAGTGTTTACTACTTGTGACGAACACGACACACCCTATTTATTATTTTGAAAAGATTATACTGTTATATTTGTTTTCACATTCATTTATATAACATAAAACATAAGTTAAAAACTATTTAACTCTTATATATAGTACTAATCCATAATATAGTACTATTGTACGTAATATTTAAAGGAATTTCGATTTCACAATAACATGTACCTAACGTTTTTTTGCCAAAAAAAACCACATATTTTAAACGTTTAAAAAGAAATATGGTGTCATAATAAAGCGGGAATGCAAATTATCGATCGATTTCGCGCTTCATTGCATTGACAGGATGAAGGGTTGATTTGAAAAGCCGATAGCTTGAATGTAAATTCACCCTCGACTGTCCTTTGTTTAATATTACATATAATTATGTGATAAAATCTAAATTTGGTGTATTTAAGTTGATTTATGACAATATGGCTAAGTTTGTCAATATCTGTTTATCTATACTATTGTAAAACAGTAAAAACTGAATTCAAATGAATATTTTGTTTTATAGCTTTTAAGCTTAGACAGGATCTCGATTATAATAGATTTTGAAGAGGTGAAACTGATGTGGAACGATAATAGACCAGCAAAGTTATTTAGCATGATGTATATTGATGGTGGAATGTACCCTACATTAAGTTCACACAAACAAAGTTGTAGACAGATACTGGTAGACTTTTATATAGTTAAAATGTATTAAGTTTTTAAAGTCTACAATTACTTTCATATAGAAATGAGTTATTAAAAGTTTTACCTACACTTTAAGTATATGTCGTTTAATAGCATAGTATCATTTAATCGACATGTGCATATTGCAGAGTAAAGAATATCTAGTGTTAAGACATTTAGTTTTAGACTATTTTTGTGACTTTCATTATCATATCTTTCCTCAATTAGACTTAATAATAATATAAATAACACTTTATTGCACAAGACAAGAAAAAATATATATTTACACTAATATTCACATAGAAGGTATATGTGCAATGGCGGCCTTATCGCTAGAAGCAATTTCTTCTAGGCAACCAATGGATCAACCAATGTCCAATGGATCAACCCGATTTATCGAACGTCATGCTCTAATAGGTTAACAGAAAAAAAAGATTGCAGATAGGTGCATAAAGTATTAAACATAAATAATGTTAGCGTACAGAACCTATTAAGATATTGAACCTATAGATATCAAGACCCTGTTCTCTAAACATACTTGTATTATTAAGTCGGCTGAAATATATTTATTTCAAAATATATAAAATGAGCTTAATATATAAAAATAATCACTTTTTATGGTAAACCCAGGTTAAAATTAATAAAGGGTGATTTGTGCATTCAGGATGCCATGATTATTGAACTGAACTAAACGGAATAATCATAAGCTGAATAAAAAAGTATCCGCTGCACTCTTAAATTAGATTATTGATATAAGCTTCTACCTCTAATTACTTAGCTGACATTGTCTTCTATTTGAATAAGTTATCATAATTTAACTATGCTTGCTTATACTAATGTTGACATTAAAATCAATGAAGTGGTGGTAAATTCAGTCAAGTCAGATTGATTTACTACAATAATAAGCTTGGCAGACATCCAAATGAGATAGACACATATCTCATGATATGCAGTGTGTATTCTGCGTACAGTTTTGAACTGACCGAGATGAATTCAGACAAAAAATAAGCTAATCAAGGAAGTATGGGCGGCATTATCAAATTTCTAATTGCTGTGCTAACTAAAATTGTCTTGTAATTAAATAAGTTATCGTAACTTCATGATGATTGTTTATACTAATATTGACATTAAATTAAGGAACTTCTTAGATATAACTGGCATGGTTAAAGGCATTTTTAATTTTTCTTTATCATTCTTCATACTTAATAATATGCATCGCTAGTCTGCATTCAAAATATTTATGAAGATATATAATGTATGTACTTGACTCACATATAGTTATATAAATTGTAATTATAAATATTAAAGTTAGGCTTATTATAAGTTCTTTTAAGTAATTTAAATAATTAATAATAAAAACTATGGTATTTGACATTAATAGAGCAGTAGTAGTTCGTATATTATGCCATAGTTAGCTATCAAGAAGATATATATTTTTATTATATTACAGCTTCACGCTGTATCCCACACACATCAGGGTAGGCAGAGGGAACTTAGTGTTAAGACACTCCGTTCCCCGCTTTCCACCGAATTCCGAGGCATTGCGTGTTGAGTGATGGAACCAAACGCCATTTTCTGTCTTACGGTCGGTACCAGGGTGGAGAAAATGAGCATTTTAATATAATCATACCCCCGAGTGAGAATCGAATCCAAACCCATCGTATTACATTACATTCCCGCTTTAACCGCATAAAAGTCGGAGAGATTCTAGTGTCACGACACTCCGTTCATCGTTCATTATCCACCTAAATTCATGATATTAGTCAAGTTTGGTGTACATTAACACAAGGTTCCCGTTGCCTACCCTACATACACGCGGGATACAGCGTGAAGGTAAAATAAATAAAATACTCGTTTGATTTAAAATTGAATTTGAACCTGTTCCAACAGTAGTTAAACTGTGTTCAAAAGACTCAACTGTGCTACGATGGCGTTTCGTATCACGTAAAAGAGCGTCTAGACGCTTGCTTATAGTTAAGAGGAAAAGTTAGACAAAAATAATGCTTAGGGGAATAAGTTTCTTTGAAGTTGTAAAGAAAAGGACTGTATTTTATAGGAAGGCAACTCAGAAAGTTGCGTTTTTTCTCGAAATAATTATAGATTTTTTTGGTTTTATGTGTTATTTTTTAGTAAAATAAGTAGTTACATAGATAGAAGTTGTTACTAGCTGTTGCCGGTGACTTCGCCCGCCGAGTATCTATACATAATTTCGAATACTAAAGGGCTTTTATACAAACATGCGAGAGTCCTTACACCTCCTTATTCCGGCCCTGTGACAAATAACGTTCTTAGTGAATGTCTACGGCTTGTCCGTTTTGCTGCCAAGTTTCCTTATTCTACGTTACGCAGTTTTCGATTATGTGTACAATATCTGGTGACCCAGCTCCGTTCGGTATTCCTTTCGAGTAAACGTTATCTTGAATTTATAATTACAAAAAAATATGATAAATAAATAAAAAATATAATTAAAAGCTTAATATATTAAAACAAGAAAAATAAAATGAATGTCAGGTCTGAACTGTGGACTTATAAAAGAGAATACTTTGAAAATTAAAAAAGGGGGTAGACATTTTATTGAAAACGAAGCTATCTATTTTTAGATCTATTTTTGTCCTTCGAAACTCCCTGCATACGAATTGTCGCGCGACACGCGACGTTGGGTTCCACCATCCAATGCTTTCAAATGGGGCGGAATGAGGAAAACGGAGTGTCTTGACACTGGGCTCTCTCTGACCGGTATATAGAAAAAATCGTGAATCTATAATAAATATAGTATATATACTCCTGGGTGGGAATCGAACCTAAAACTAGCGTCTCTGAACTTTTCAATGGTTTTTAAATATATATTTCTTATTATTTTCAGCATATGGACAGAGAACACCGACTATATCTCATATAACTCAACAACAAATCAGGGATATTGGAGGTCAGGTTGACTTGGATTGCTCAGTCCACTATGCCAACGATTATCCTGTGCTATGGGTAAGTATTTTTTATAACTTCACGCTATATCCCGCACACAGCAGGATAGGCAGAGGGAACATAGTGTTAAGACACTCCGTTCCCCACTTTCCGCCGAATTCGGAGGCTTGTGTGATAAGTGGCGGAGTTTAACGCCGCGCTTTGCCTCGA
Organism: Dryas iulia moderata; assembly: GCA_019049465.1. Lineage (NCBI taxonomy): Eukaryota > Metazoa > Arthropoda > Insecta > Lepidoptera > Nymphalidae > Dryas > Dryas iulia. The sequence continues at coordinate 4,800,789 of CM032444.1, forward strand.
CACCAGAGCGAAGATAATGGAAATATTAAATATTTTCACTACTCGAGTGGGAATCGAATACGCAACCAGTCGCTTTACAGTCACACTTTGTGCTCCTGCGCCACGACTGGCCGTTAGAGACCAGTTGCTAAACGAGTAAGTATTGGGTAAATAAATCTTATTTTTTTACTAATAACTTTTTTTAGATAATGTATAAAAATTTTAACGCAACCATTATAGAAAAGCCGTTATTTTAATATGGTCAATACATTTTATATTGAATCTATATGAATAGAATCAATAGATACAGGAAACTAAATGTTCAATTTCCGGTCAATAAATTCTCCATTATGTTTTTTTTTTTTTTTTTTAGCTTCACGCTGTGTACGGGACATAGCAGGGTAGGCAGAGGGAACCTAGTGTTAAGACACTCCTTTCCCCACTTTCCGCCGAATTCGGAGGCTTGCGTGTTAAGTGGCGGAACTTAACGCGGCGCTTTACCTCGAAACCAGAGCGAAGAAAATGGAAATATAATTTCCACTCCTCGAGTGGGAATCGAACCCACAACCAGTCGTTTACAGTCACACGCTTGAGCCACTGGGCCACGACTGGCCACAAATAAGATTACAATATTAGATTTTACGTCCATTATTTGCTTTATAATAAGTTAAATAGACAATCAGTCAATTGTGTACACAAAGGAAAGGTCGTGTTATGACATGACTCTTATTAGGCTGTTATCACTAATGTGACCAGAGGTCCCGTTTTGAACGAGACTGTCCCAGAAAATTTATATTACATTATGTTATTCAACAGTTGTTTTATAATAATTATCGTTGATACAAAAACAGTTCAAATTTCTTTATAACTGTTGTTATAAAGTGCAGCCAATCGTTTATTGATTCTTGTAATAGAAACGAAAACCCATAATATTGCAATAATTATTAAATTGTATTAAATAGCTTCACGCTATATCCCGCACACAGCAGGGTAGGCAGAGGGAACCTAGTGTTAAGACACTCCGTTCCCCACTTTCTGCCGAATTCGGTAAAGCCGCCGAGACAAAGCGAGGTGTTGAATTCCGTCACTTAACACGTACTGCCTCCAGAATTCGACGGTGCGTGGGAAACGGAGTGTCTTAACGCTAGGTTCCCTCTGCCTACCCTGCTGTGTTCAGAGTATAGTGCAAAGCTACTAGGCATCGCCTCTTTGCTCTGCATGGCGGGAAGATCTGAGCGAAGTACATATTTAATGCTAATCGATTAAAAGTAGCAGTGAGAAAAAATAAATTGCTAGTTCGAATTTTTCAAATTTATTCGCTCGCGCAGCTAGTTAAAGTGATGTCAAGTGGGCGCGCCTACAAAACGTTCAGCAGCCTAAGTCTATGGACACTTTTTGACAATTTAATTACCATTTATTCAAAAACTACAATTACAATTGTCACCAAAAAACTTCACAGCACACAAGACACTGTGCTCGATATCCCTGGCAAATTTCAGAGGTCTACTACAAATAGCCCAGGAAGAGTTAAACCACAACGAAACATACTTTTGACCAGTAAGAGTTTGTGTTATTGATGTCCCGTTTTAACTAAGGATAAAATGGTCACGTTAGTTATCTTTCACTTTGATAAGAGCTGTGTATATTCTAAATAATAAACTTTAGGCAAAATAGAAGTAATGTAATGTACTTTTGACGAGTTATTATATTTTAAATACTAGTGACCGCTCGTCGCTTCTCCTGTCTAACCTTTCATAAAAACTTTCATCCCTTATTTTTATACTTACCACCATTATTACATTTTGTCATTGTGGGTTCGATTCCCACTCGAGGAGTTTAAATTATATTTCCATTTTCTTCGCTCTGGTGTCGAGGTAAAGCGCGGCGTTAAGTTCCGCCACTTAACACGCAAGCCTCCGAATTCGGCGGAAAGTGGGGAACGGAGTGTCTTAACACTAGGTTCCCTCTGCCTACCCTGCTGTGCGCGGGATATAGCGTGAAGCTATTTAATTTAATTTAGTCATTATAGCATTGAAACATAAGCTCTGTTTTTATTGAAATACTCAGAAAACTTTGTTTAATTCACAAAAAAATATTAATCATATAAGCGTAGACACCCGGTGATGAAGGAAGAAGCGTAAAACTGCTTTTTTGCCTTAGTTGAACGCGGCGTTGAGTTCCGTATAACATACGATGTCTCGGATCCGGATGGAAAGCGGTACTCTTGACACTAGGTTCTCTCTGCCTACTCTAATATATGTGGGAAATTGTTGTTTCCTTTTATATAAGCTTTATTTATATTTTGTTTGCTTTAGTTGAATGCGGCGTTGAGTTCCGTATAACATACGATGTCTCGGATCCGAATGGAAAGCGGTACTCTTGACACTAGGTTCTCTCTGCCTACTCTAATATAGGCGGGAAATTGTTGTTTCCTTTTATATAAGCTTTATTTATATTTTTTTTGCTTTAGTTGAACGCGGCGTTGAGTTCCGTATAACATACGATGTCTCGGATCCGGATGGAAAGCGGTACTCTTGACACTAGATTCTCTCTCCCTACTCTAATATATATGTGGGAAATCGTTGTTTCCTTTTTTATAAGCTTTATTTATATTTTTTTTTGCTTTAGTTGAATGCGGCGTTGTGTTCCGTATAACATACGATGTCTCGGATCCGGATGGAAAGCGGTACTCTTGACACTAGATTCTCTCTGCCTACTCTAATATATGTGGGAAATTGTTGTTTCCTTTTATATAACTACAAGCCGTTACCCGCGAATTCGTCCGCGTGAACCAAACATCTGCATTGAGTTCCGATCAGCAGCTCTACCCAAAGTGAAAATGGTTACAGTCAGATAGATCTCCCAATTGCGTCATACGAAAAAACTGCATCTGTGCCTTTCAAATTTGAGGGTCGCCCACGATTTCTCCAGGATTCCATCATCATCAGATCCTGATCTCCTTACCATGGGACCAATTGTGAAATATACCCTCTCGAACAAAAAAAAATTGAAAATCGGTGCACCCATCTTCGAGTAATCGGGAAACACACATAAGAACCTCCTTTTTTATGTCGGTTATATATCCCTATAAATTTTAACTTATTATGTTATTCTGATATCAAACCTACATTACTGCAAAGTTTCATGAAAATCCGTTCAGTAGTTTTTGCGTGAAAGAGTAACAAACTCACACACACCCGTACAAACTTTCGCATTTATTATATATATAAGATATATAAGATTTATATATTTTTTTGCAGCTCAAACATGACCGCCTCAGATCTCAAGAAATTCTACCACTGTCATCAAACTCCGGTCTCATTATAAGAGATTCAAGATTTTCGCTGAGATTCGACGCAGCATCCGCAACTTATACGCTTTCTGTAAGTTTTATGTATTTTTTTTATATATATTTGAAGTCTATATCAACAATCGATTCTAATCAAAAATCTGCACATCCAACATTTGCTTTACTCTAAAAACTGGTTGGTAGATGAATCTAAGGTTGCCGCAGCTTTTGGGATCAGGATCCCAGGGATAACCCGTGAGGGAACGGGTTAAGAATACAATTCCCCTCCGCCGTTGCGTAGCGTCCCTTAAAAGGTGGGTAACCCAGTAGCTTGGTGGTAGGAGATTCGTTCGCCGACTGGCTCGCGACCACTAGCATGTCAAAGACGAGCCAAATATCTGATGATGTGTCCCTGTTCGATGGCTTGTAAGCCAGCTCTCCCTATTCCCACCATTCGTATCCTTCCTCCCTTCTGTCCTACATCCCCGAGGCTGGCAACGCATCAATAACTCTAATGTTGTGGATGTCTATGGGCGAAGGTAACCACTTAAACACCAGGTGGGCCTTCTGCTCGTTTGCCTACTTTATTATATAAAAAAAAAGAAATGGATTATTGATATTGGGCAATAAACAAAACGTATGTAGGAGTGTTTAGAGTCTGAACAAGCAAGATAATACATATTTATGGGCCGTTCACTTTTAATATATATATTTTTTTAGCATCACGCTGTATCCCGCACACAGCAGGGTAGGCAGAGGGAATCTAGTGTTAAGACACTCCGTTCCCCACTCACCGCCGAATTCGGAGGCTTGCGTGTTAAGTGGCGGTACTTAACGCCGCTCTTTGCCTCGATACTCCACGGGGTCAATTGTGTCTGGTGGGCACAAACGTGTGAACCTAAACGACTGATCGTGGGTTCGATTTTTGCTCGAGGAGTGGAAATATTTAATATTTACATTTTCTTCGCTCTAGTCAATTGAAATACAGCTAAAAAATATCAATTGTAACTAATTAAAGCGTAGAATTGCTTTAATTGGGTCTAATAGCAATAATTGAGTAAAGGCCATGTCTGAATTCGTTGTAATGCCGACAATAAACACCCTATAGGTCTAGTGGTTAATATATAGCACGAAGTCATAAGTTCCAATCTTTCGAAGCTAAAAGATTTTTAAGACTAGATTTAAGTTGTGGAAGTATGTAAAAGAAACATTATTTTAACAAATAATATAAAATTATTTAATATTTTCCTGCTTTTAGCGTCACTCTGTGGCCCGCATACAGAAGTTTAGGCAGAGAGAACCTAGTGTTAAAACACTCCGTTCCCCACGCACCGCCGAATTCGGAGGTATTGTGTGTTAAGTGCCTCGATATTAGAGCGAAGAAAATGGAAATGTAGGTACATATTTCCATTCGTCGATTGAGAATCGAACCCACAACCAGTCATTTACAGTCACACACTTATACCCACACGCCACGATTGGCCTCCTTAACTCTTTATCTATTTTTTTTTACTACTTATTTCTATATAGTGGCCAGTCGTGGCCCAATGGCACAAGCGTGTGACTGTAAACCACTGGTTGTGGGTTCGATTCCCACTCGAGGAGTGGAAATTATATTTCCATTTTCTTCGCTCTCGTGTCGAGTTAACACGCAAGCCTCCGAATTTGGCGGTGCGTGGGGAACAAAGTGTCTTAACACTAGGTTCCCTCTGCCTACCCTTGCTGTGTGCGGGATACAGCGTGAAGCTATAAATAAAGAAAAAATATTTCTAATTGTTTTATTTCTCTTTGCAGATAAAAGACATACAGGAAACGGACGCTGGGTGGTATCAGTGCCAGGTATTGTTATCTGTTAGTAATAAAATAACTGCTGAGGTGGAACTACAAGTTAGAAGACCTCCCATCATATCAGATAACTCCACTCGGTCTATAGTAGCCAGTGAAGGAGAGAGTGAGTGTCTTGATATTATTTATTTTATATAATTTTTTTTTTTTTTAGCTTCACGCTGTATCCCGCACACAGCAGGTTAGGCAGAGAGAACTTAGTGCTAAGACACTCCGTTGCCCATTTTCCGCCGAATTCGGAGGCGTTGCGTGTTAAGTGGCGGAGCTAAACGCCGCGGTTTACCTCGACACCATAGCGAAGAAGATGGAAATATTAAATATTACCACTGTCGAGTCGAGTGGTAATCGAACTCACAACCAGTCGTTTTACAGTCACACGCTTGTGCCACTGCGCCACTACTGGACCACATATTTTTTATTATTATGTTTTAATATTAATATGGTATTACTAGTGCGATATATATTTTACATTTCTGACGTACAGTGATAAAAAAACAGAGTGTCTTGACACTATTTTCTCTCTAATTATTCTATTAAAAAGCGTATCCATTCTTATATTATAAATGCGAAAGTCTGTGTGTTTGTCTGTCACGCTTTCACGGCTAATCTACTGGTCCGATTTGGATGAAATTTAAAATGAAAGTAGTAAAAGTTACTGAGTCTAACATAGGCTACTTATTTTTTCAAAAATCAACCGCTAAAGGGTTGGACATAGGGGATGAAAGTTTGTATGAAAAATCAAAACCGCTCGACCGATTGTAATGAATTTTGGCATAAATATAGCTGATAATCTAAGCTTAAACATAGGCTACTTTATTTTACAAAAACCCACCCCCAAGGGTTGCAATATAACAAAGCAGTCAATCAGTTCACGCGGCGAAGCCGCGAGCGGGGCGCTAGTATTACTATAATTTTATCATTTTTTCCTATATACAGGTGCCCAAATGGAATGTTACGCTGGGGGATTCCCACCGCCGAAAATCTCTTGGCGTAGAGAGAATAACGCCATTTTGCCCACCGGTGGTTCTATTTATCGGTAAGTAATTATTTTTTTACTTTTAACATTCTTATTAATGTTAACAAAATGTTAAAAGTATTTAAACGCTATATCTCACACACAGCAGGGTAGACAGAGGGAACCTAGTGTTAAGACACTCCGTTCCCCACGCACCGCCGAATTCGGATGCTTGCGTGCTAAGTGGCGGAACTTAACGCCGCGCTTTACCTCGACACCAGAGCGAAGAAAATGGAAATATAATTTCCCCTCTTCGAGTGGGAATCGAACCCACAACCAGTCGTTTTACAGTCACACTCTTGTGCCACTGGGCCACGACTGGCCACGTCTTAAAAGTATTTAATAAATAGCATTCTCTCTTGCCAAACGATTGTTCGTAGAATAATCTTTGCGTAGCAGAAACTTTTAATAATCTCTACAGAGGTGCTATCAACAATATTAAGTGTTAATGAAGCGTATAAGAATTTCGACGCAGCGTATAGTAGAACGCATGGCTCAGTGGTGAGAGCGCCTGGACGGTATTCAGGGGCGCGGGTTCGAAACCCGCTGCGTTCAAATATTTATTTTCGTTACGTTTTCTAAATGTCTTTTTCAATTTTCCTCAGTGTGGAATAACACTTTAAAAATGTTTAAAAGTAGTAAAAATATAACAATTTTTATTTATTTTTAAGGGGGAACATTCTAAAAATAACATCCGTACACAAAGAAGACAGGGGCACGTATTACTGCGTGGCGGAAAACGGCGTGGGCAAGGGCGCCCGTAGGAATATCAACTTGGAAGTCGAATTCGCACCCGTCGTCACTGTGCCGAGACCCCGATTGGGACAGGTGTGTGTATTTTTTTTTTTTGTTATCTAAGACTTTGATTATCCGGACTAAGTTGTATGTATTCGCTATTATCCGTACTAGTGTGGTGCGTTAAATGTTATAACGTTGACTGTCAACGCGGTCAATGCTGACCGACAGGCCAAGCAAAAATCACATTTCTATCCAAATGTCACTGTTTGTGACGTCATTGAACGTCGGTCAGCACTTGAAATTGTCGTCTTACTTCCAAGTATATTACATTTTTCAAAAACCCAACTTTTAGAGTAACTAGTGAGCCACGCGGGTCAATATGTATGGTTTTTAATTAGATAGTAGTGCCCTACAGCCTGTAGTAATAAATCGAAAGTATTCGAAACCGCGGTCAGCATTGACCGACGCGTCACGAACGGTAAGTCTCATTGTCGACCAGCATTGACCGACGCGGCACGAACGGAAAGTCATTGTCGACCAGCATTGACCGACGCGGCACGAACGGAAAGACGCCTAATTTTGCTTGGCGTTGAACGTGTTAAATATATGTTAGGTAGGCTGTTTATTGATACTTCTATAGTTAAAACTCGATTATCCGGATCTTAGTTGTATGTATTCATGATTATACGGACTAGAGTAAAAATTTGTTAAGTTAAAGTTAAAACTTGATTATTTGGACGTTAATAGTGTGGATTAGTAATTTTCTGAAATTATTGAACGTTTATATTAAATATAATAAATAAATACTTGGGGCCAGTCGTGTAAGACTGCAAACGACTGGTTGTGGGTACGATTCCCACTCGAGGAGTGGAAATATTTAATATTTCCATTTTCTTCGCTCTGGTGTCGAGGTAAAGCGCGGCGTTAAGTTCCGCCACTTAACACGCAAGCCTCCGAATTCAGCGGTGCGTGGGGAACGGAGTGTCTTAACACTAGGTTCCCTCTGCCTACCCTGCTGTGTGCGGGATACAGCGTGAAGCTATTAATTGTTTTATATTAATAATCCCATTTTTTCTCATTTCCAGGCTCTTCAATACGACATGGATTTGGAATGTCACGTGGAAGCCTACCCTCCACCAGCGATAGTATGGGTGAAGGATTCTGTAGCGTTGTCCAATAATCAACATTATAGGTAAATATTTATTTAAAATATATTTATATATATTTTCTTTTTTAGCTTCATGCTGTATCTCGCACACATTCGGGTAGGCAGAGGTAACCCAGTGTTAAGACACTCCGTTCCCCACGCACCGCCAATTCGGAGGCATTGCGTGTTAAGTGATGGAACTTAACGTCGCACTTTGCGTCGACACCAGACCGAAGAAAATGAAAATAATAAATATGAGGAGTGGAAACTCCTCCAGTGGGAATCAAACCCACAACCAGTCGTTTACAGTCACACGTTTTTGCCACTGCGCCACGACAGGCGCTAAAATATATGTATTCTTTGAAATCAGATCAGATTATTTATTACACATGATTTAAAAAATAATGTTATTAATTTAATAGTTAATGAACACTAATGAACACTAATACTACTTATTAATCTAGTAGTCAGTACTAATAATACGACAATAATTAGTTTAAAATATAAACATTTTTTTGTATGCCTGGATTTGAACCCTATGACTTTTGTTGTTGTAACTGTCTGTTAAACTATATGGTAAAGTAGTCTGAATTTAGTGCATTCTTTTTTTTTCATTAAATAAAAAAATACTTAATAGCTTCACGCTGTATCCCGCACACAGCATGGTAGGCAGAGAGAACTCAGTGTTAAGACACTCCGTTTCCCACGCACTGGCGAACTCGGCATTGCGTGTTAAGTGGTGGAACTTAACGCCACACTTTGTCATAGATATCGACGAAATGAAAATTTAAATACAATCATTCCCTCAAATGGAAATCATACCTACAACTTTACAATCAAAGGCCACTTCAAATAAATAACTGAACTTTGCCTTAAAAAAAAGTTTTTTTTTATAGGCAGGTAACCCAGTGTTAAGATACTCCGTTACCCACGCACCGCCAAATTTGGAGTCATTGCGTGTTAAGTGGCGGAACTTAACGCCGCGCTCTACCTCGACACCAGAGCAAAGAAAATTGATATATGTATTAAATATTTCCACTCCTCGAATGGGAATCGAACCAACAACCAGTCGCTTTACAGTCACACGCTTGTACCACTGCGCCACGACTGGCCCTTATGAAATTAATTTTTTTTAATGTTATTTCTTCCAGAATATCCCATTTCGCAACAGCCGATGAATTCACGGATACCACTTTAAGAGTTATTACTATAGAGAAACGGCAATATGGATTGTTCACGTGCAAAGCTAAAAACAAATTGGGATCCGCTGAAGGCACAGTCGAGTTATTCGGTAAGTGCAAGTTCGATTAGCGGTTGGTGTAATTTAGTTAAGAAGGTGTATGTGTGTGTATGTGTGTAGAACAGTGTTGGGCATAATGTTATTGAAGTAAAATATTTAATTGCAATTTAATTAAAAATTAAAATTAAAAATAGCTTCTCGCTGTATCCCGCACACATTCGGGTAGGCAGAGGGAACCTAGTGTTAAGACACTCCGTTCCCCACTCACCGCCGAATTCGGAGGCTTGCGTGTTAGGTGGCGGAACTTAAAATTAAATATTTTATAATTCATTATCTGTTTGTGGGGAAATTGTGTGTGTGAGAGTATATTTGTGTGTCTGTGTGTGCAGTGTTGGGCAAAATGTTATTGCAATTAAATATTTAATATTAATAATTCATTATCTGTTTGTTGTGAGAGTTTGTTTCATTATTTGTTTGTTGTGGAATTATATTTATGTGTTTGTGTGTCTGTGTGTGCAGTGTTGGGCAAAATGTAATTGAAATGAAATTATTTGATATTAACAATTCATTATTTGTGTGTGGAGAAATCGTGTTTGTTTGTGTGTGTGTCTGTGTGTGCAGTGTTGGGCAAAATGTAATTACAATTATCTATTTAATATTAATAATTAATTATTTTATGTAGGGAAATTGTGTGTGTGAGAGTTTGTTTATATATGTGCATGTAGGACAGTGCTGGGCAAAATATAATTGCAATTAAATATTAATAATTCATTATTTGTTTGTTGTGGAGTTATATATGTGTGTTTGTGTGTGCCTGTGTGTGCAGTGTTGGGCAAAATGTAATTACAATTATCTATTTAATATTAATAATTAATTATTTTATGTAGGGAAATTGTGTGTGTGAGAGTTTGTGTGTGTGTGTGTGTAGGACAGTGCTGGGCAAAATATAATTGCAATTAAATATTAATTATTCATTATTTGTTTGTTGTGGAGTTATATTTGTGTGTGTGTGTGTGCCTGTGTGTGCAGTGTTGGGCAAAATGTAATTACAATTATCTATTTAATATTAATAATTAATTATTTTATGTAGGGAAATTGTGTGTGTGTGTGTGAGAGTTTGTGTATGTGTGCATGTAGGACAGTGCTGGGCAAAATATAATTGCAATTAAATATTAATTATTCATTATTTGTTTGTTGTGGAATTATATTTGTGTGTCTGTGTGTGCAGTGTTAGGCAAAATGATATTCCAATTGCGTGAAGCTAAAAAAATGTTTTAAGATTAAAGAGTTATGTCACTATTTTTTTATTCTATGCATGAATCGAAGCTGCTACCCTCTTAGGCTTTGTAAGCTGATGTTTATCTGCACGAATGCTGTATGAAGTAATGAAAATATTTAATATTTATTTAAATATTATATATCGTAAAGTATTGTATTTATATATTTCTTTTTTTGTTGGTTTTTTTTAACTTAGTAAAATTTATGTAAAATGAATTCACTGTGGGGTAATGGGCTGGCATCTGACTGTGAACGCGGGTTCGATTCCCGCTTCGAGTAAACGAATTCCTTTCTTTCGTTCTGGTGAATGAGAAAAATCGCAGCGAGGAATTTGGAGAAATCGAGAACATAGTGTACTCTTTTCTTAGAGTATTCATTATATAATTTGTGAAATTAACATAAAAATGAAATTTTATGAGGCCAGTCGTGGCATGTAGGCACAAAGTGTGCCTGTAAAGCGACTGGTTGTAGGTTCGATTCCCACTCGAGGTGCGGCAATATGTATAATTTTTATTTCTTCGCTCTGGTGACGAGGCAAAGCGCGGCGTTAAGTTGCACCACTTAACACGCAATGCCTGTTAACGCCGAGCTTTGTCTATCATACCAGAGCGAAGGAAACGTTATATTTTCACTTCTCGAGTGGGAATTGAACTCACAACCAGTCGTTTACAGTCACACGTTCGTGCCACTGCGCCACGACTGGCCCTGAATGTTTTTAAAAAATATATATTTTTTTTAGGGGTCAGTTATGGCGCAGTGGCACAAGAGTGTGACTGTAAACGACTGATTGTGGGTTCGATTCCCACTCGAGGAGGGCAAAATAAATAATTCCGTTTTCTTCGCTCTGGTTTCGAGGCAAAGCGCGGCGTTAAGTTCCGCCACTTAACACGCAATGCCTCCGAATTTGACGGTGCGTGGGGAATGGAGTGTCTTAACACTAAGTTCCCTCTGTCTACCCTGCTGTGTGCGGGATACAGCGTGAAGCTAAAAAAACTAATTATATTATACTAACTACATACAGTATGTTTAAATGTATTTTTCTTTCTCTTATATTTTTTATTACATATGGATTTTTCTTTTTTATTCTAATTTACATTTATTACATTTAATCTACATTTATTTTTATTTAGCTTATTTTTTTTTTGCTTTACCAATACATAAATAAAGCATGTTTATTTATTTATTTTTTTAATTAGAAACAATAATTCCCGTGTGTCCGCCGGCCTGCGGGCAGGCTCGTTACGGAGGTGTTGCCAGTCTACAGTCGGACATGATCGTTGGTGTCGCACTGCTGTTGGTACTGAGGTATGTGACCGGAAGGCAGTGGGTTCGAATCCGGATTTGTATTTTTTTTTTATATGAAAATAACGTTTTGTATGTATTATAATTTAATGGTAAATATATTTGGACGGTTTTCAAGAGTAGCCTGTTCTAATCTCGGTGTTTTTAATTTTTTCTATAAATTTTAAAATTTTAAAATGTTAGTATATAAGAATTGTATTGGATGTGATCGTTGCTGTGATACTACTGTTGGTATTGTGGTACGTGGTCGGAAGGTAGTGGGGTCTATTCCGAATATTTTTTTTTTTTTTATATAAAAAGATATTTTAGGTAATAACAAAATTATATTTTTATATATACTTATAAGAATTTCGATGGTTTTCAATACATTCAAATCTCGGTGCGTTAAAATTTTTGAAAGGTTTTTTTTTTAAATGATTTTCTTTTTCATATGCTAAGCGTATTTATAAATTATTGTTAATTAAAATTGAATGAAAGTAGAAACACATATAATTAATGTTTATCTTTCTTTGTGTTCAAATCTTATTATTTTTCGATTTTTTAAGATAAATTGAATTATTTAATAATAAAAAATAATGATATTTTTAATTTCAATATTTACTGTTGGGTAGTTGAAATGTTTTTTTGTCTATGTAGTCTTTAATATTTTTTTTTTTAAAAAATGGCGCATGAATAGTTTTTTTAATTATTTTTTTGTTTTTGGCTGTTTTTTGCGTGTTGACATGTTTAGTAGTAGTTATTTATGTTATATTTTATTTTTATAATATAATATAATAGAATACATTCACGGCGTATAACTGTTAACGCGATTGGTTGTGGGTTCGATTCCCACTCAGAGTTAAGTTCCGCCACCAGTTCTACTAGGTCAATGAAATGTCTAATTTTTGAACATTTTCTTACAGAATCGCAAATACCAGACATTAATTTCTCCGGTTTGAGGCGAGATCCAGAAATATATGGCAATTCTGCGTCGCGGGTGAAAATCTCTACTTTTATCTTTATTATAGCCTGTATTGTTTTTTAAATATTCCCTTTTTTTGTATAAAATATTTCTTTTGACTTTATTTTGAAGTTAGTGAGATTTATGTTTTACTTCGAGAGTTAAAAGATTGACTTACTGTAAGAAACTCGATTATTCGGATATTTGTTAAATGGATTCGTTATTGCACAGACCATTGGCTATATTAAATACTTATACAAAAATATTTTTAAACATTTTTAAAGTGTTATTACACACTTAGGAAAATTGAAAAAGACATTTAGATAACGTATAAAAAATTTAACGCAGCGGGATTCGAAGCTGCGCCTCCTAAAAACCGTCCAGGCCCTCTGACCGCTAAGCGAACAACTAAAATAAGTTGTAATAAAGCGTATAAGAATTTCGACTTCGCTGGTAGTAAAACGTACGGCGTAGCTTGGATGGTTTTCAAGGGACGCCGGTTCGAATCCCGCTGCGTTCAAATTTTTCTACGTACGTATTCTTAATTTCTTACATTTATAATAGTTTATACAAGCATGAACGTATCGAAATTGACTTTAAAGTACGCGCATTCAAATAGAGGTCGAAACTTCAACCGCCTATGGTAAATATGTATTATGAAACTACTATATAGGGACCGTTCAAGTATTACGTAAGCAGATCTATTACAATTACTTACCCCTCCATCCTCCTTGTCAGCAATAGTAAGCAAACTTCTTACCCCCCTCCCCCCTGCTTACGTAAACATTTTTCAATTCGTGTATTGTTTTTTTTTGTAATAATTATAATATTTTAATTAATAACTATCGATGACGTAATCATCATCTAGATTCCCCCTCCCTCCCCTCTTTTCATCTAATCTCCCTTCATACATTCGATTATACGGATTTTTAGTTATCCGAATGTCTAAAGGCATCTATTGGTCCGTTTAATAGAGTTTCTGCTGTATTTATAAAATATGTTATTATAAATTTATGTATGTAATTTTAATGTGTTCCTCGTTTGCATTGTGTCTATAAACTGTGTCTTAAATAAAAGTTGTGTAACTTGAAAATTGTGGCCAGTCGTGGCCCAGTGGCACAAGAGTGTGACTGTAAACGACTGGTTGTGGGTTCGATTCCCACTCGAGGAGTGGAAATTATATTTCCATTTTCTTCGCTCTGGTGTCGAGGTCAAGCGCGGCGTTACGTTCCGCCACTTAACACGCAAGCCTCCGAATTCGGCGGTGCGTGGGGAACGGAGTGTCTTAACACTAGGTTCCCTCTGCCTACCCGAATGTGTGCGGGATACAGCGTGAAAATTTGTAATTTTTCAAAATCCATTTTGAACTGTTTTTCCTCAAATATATCAATATTAAGAGTAATTTTTTCAATTTGAAAAAAAAATGTCGTTTATTGTAAAATAATTATATTTTATTATATTTCTGTAGGTTTTTAAGTTATGCCACTGTAATGTACTTGAATAAGTTGATTTAGATATAAAAAATGCATACTTTTACGCTCAGGATTTTGTCCAGTAGTCATTTATAAAGCGGGGAACGGAGTGTCTTAACACTAGGTTCCGTCTGCCTACCCTGCTGTGTGCGGGATACAGCGTGAAGCTAAAAAAAAATTGTCATTCATTCACCATACGAATATAAAAATTAATATTTTATTGAAATAATAAGAAAATCCTTATTATTTAAAAAAAATATATACATATACAAAAAGACTTTTTACGGCAGCAATATTTTAGAATCTCAATTATTGTACTTCTTAACAGTTATAGAAATTAGATTTTTCGTAGAAATTAATTTTAAAAAGACTTTTTATATAATATTTTTAAGGTTTTTTGAAATTTTTAATGTAATAGTTGAAGATATGCATGTATGAAGGTCATTTTTAGGATGTATAACGTTTTCTTAAGCAGTCTTCTGGAGGTGCGGGTTCGAAGCCCTCTGCGTTCAATTATATACGTTAAAAAAAAAAAAATTTCACTTTCTAAGTATTTGACTTTTGTCACATAACTTTTAATTGAGGAAGTTCATATTGAAAACGATTTTTTTTTTTGCTTTTTCTCAAATTTTTTTTTTTAAACCCTTTGATAAAGTTCTATTCTGCTTTATTATAATAATTAACTAAAAATACACAATAATTATAATGTAGTGCTGAATCTCTTTTCCTCTCTTATATCTCTTATTGTTTCTAACTTACCTTTAAATATGCATGTCTTTAGTTAGTCTATTTTTAAGGATTCGAATCTCTTACTATTAAAAAAAAATTAGCTTCTCTCTTTCCATATCGTCTGTAGACTGAAAAGATATCGAGATACTTTTTTTGATACAATATTATTATTAAGTAAATTAGATTTTTTACTTAAAAATCCCTTTTTTAATACAGAAATTTTGATATTTAAAAAAGTAACGTACAAATAGTTTAGATGGTAATAGAAGTTTTATACTCTTTTTAATATGTTTTTATTGTAATATATAATAAAGGAAATGTGGTTAAGCGACGTTTGTCACAGGTTATTTATATGATGGGTGGCCGTTTTTGTGATATAACATTCATACACCTAAATAATATATACAGTACTTTCTTTTTGGGATTATATTATATAAATATGTGCCTTTTTTGGATCAAACAAAGTAATATGGATCTGAAATATTTCTTTTATTGTAAATTGCAATAAAACAACAAATTAATGTATAGATTTGTAAAATACAGCTAAAATATTGAAAGTTAGTTCAAATTAATGTAAATTAACAAAAAAAAAATAAGTTGTAATAAGCTTATAAAATCTATGTAACAGGTTATAGAACATATATATATATAGCTTGCCTTTTAAGATATTTTTATTTTTCATAAAAAATGCCCGAAATTAAATATTATATTAATAATTTCATAATTTTTAATTAATTTTTTAAAGTTAAAAAAAGATTTGTTTGATAATTTTCATTATAAATTTTGAGTTTTGTCGTATATTTACATATACACTTATAGATGTTCAATTTTCAATTCATATCATGAAATTCAAATTCACATTTGCGAGAATGAACGAGGAAAAGTGAATGTTATGAATTTAAAATTGGAAATAATAAAATTGAAATTCAATCCAATTTTTTTATCTAATATATTTAAACGATCAATTCTTGTATATTAGAATTGGAATCTCGGAAACGGCTGCAACGATTTTCATGAAATTTAGCATGTAGGGGATTTCGAAGTAAAAAAATCGATCTAGCTGAGTTATATTTCTGTAAAATGTTTTATTCTCTGGATTTTCGGGCATTAAAAAAACTACTAAAATATCATAAGTATACAAATGTCAATTTCGCGACTGTTGGCAACATTGTGATAGCTCCAGGGCGTGGTTTTCCACGGTTCGCTCCTGACATCTAGAATATTTAAAAAAAAATGTTTTAATTTATTACATTTTTTAATTTTTTTTTATTTATTTTATCATTTTATTATTAATTCAAAATAACAATTTCTCGAAAGATATAATGGACATTATTTTATTATATTACTAACTTGATAGTGGCCAGTCGTGGCCCAGTGGCACAAGCGTGTGACTGCAAACGACTGGTTGTGGGTTCGATTCCCACTCGAGGAGTGGAAATATTTAATATTTCCATTTTCTTCGCTCTGGTGTCGAGGTAAACCGCGGCGTTATGTTCCGCCACTTAACACGCAAGCCTCCGAATTCGGCGGTGCGTGGGGAACGGAGTGTCTTAACACTAGGTTCCCTCTGCCTACCCAGCTGTGTGCGGGATATAGCGTGAAGCTATTTTTAATTTGACTAACTTGATATAACTTAGCTCTATTTTAAATTTCTATGCATACAATTATAAAGAAGATAATAGTATTTTGGACTTTTCTATAGATTTAAGAAGAATAGTTGTAATGTTATAACCCCGTGTGTATTTTCTATGCATTTTTTTTTATTATTGCAATATATTTAGATTAGGATTTTGATCGGACGATGTTTAAAAATTAAAATATATGATATTATAATTAGATTTAATTGCAATTAAATATTAATAGTTTATTGTTTGTGGGGGAAACAATTAGCTGAAAACAATTTAGTTGTTAATGTTCACTTTCTACAATTAACAATGAATTAATTTGTTAATTGTGATTTTCGAACACAGAAATGGTCAATTGTTAATATTTAATTGTTAATTCCAATTAAATTACTTAATAATAAATAATTAATAGATTACATTAATAATCATTTTTTTTCATGAAATTTCGAGGACATCGAAACGCAGTAGGACAGCGTCTGACTGTTAACGCGACTGGTTGTGGGTTCGATTCCCATTCGAAGAGTGGAAATATTTCATATTTCCACTTTTCTTCGCTTTGGTGTCGAGGCAAAGCGCGGCGTTAAGTTCCGCCACTTAACACGCAATGCCGGTGCTCGGCGGTTCGTGACTTAACACTAGATTCCCTCTGCCTATTCGAATGTGTGCAGGATACAGCGTGAAGCTAAAAAATATATATATATATTTCCTTTTCCATTTTTCTTACTTATTTAAAGAGTGGATTATTTGGCGGAACTTAACGCCGCATTTGGCTAACCAGAATGGGAAAAAGAAAAAAAATTATATATAACCGTTCCTCAGAATGGGCATCGAACCCACTACCAACGCGTTTACAGTTACATATTTAAAATGACTTTTTAATACAGATTATATTAAATTTGTCGGAATTATAAACACTTCGTCTGATCCGAATTATTTTTTAAAAAATATAAAAGGAAGACATTTTTTTTTTTTTGTATTTTAAATGATTTCTTTGTGTGTCCATAGAATGGTTAGTGATAGAAATGGTTTGCCATTTTGGTATATTTTTCTTTTTTTTATATATTGATATTATTATAATAAGGTTTTTTTGAAATTCTTTTTTTTTGTATTTGAATTCTAAAATTGTATTCCATTTTTTGCTTAAATTAAAAAAAAGAAAATTGACAACTTTTTTTTCTAAATTAATTTTAAAAATGTTTGTTTTGTATTAAATAAAATTAAAAGACATAATTTGAAATAAAAAATTGGCTCAATTTTATAAAAAAAAAACTGAATTTCTATAAATTAATGGCATTCCATTTTATTAACTTTAATAATTATATTTGTGTAATAATTATTGCTTAGTGCATATTTTGACTGTTTATTCCATCCATTTTTGTACTGGTTTTTTTTTGTTTATTTATTTATCCATACTTATATATTATAAATGTGAGTCTGTCTGTTTGTCTGTCACCCTTTCACAGCTAATCTACTGGTCCGATTTGGATGAAATTTAGAATGAAAATAGTAAAAAGTCCGTGGTCATGGGATACTTATTTTTTCAAAAATCCACCTCTAAAGGGTTGAAACAAGGGATGAAAGTTTATGTGATAAATCTAAACCGCTTGACCGATTGTAATGAATTTTGGCATAAATATAGTTGATAATCCAAGGTTAAACATAGGCTACTTTATTTTTCAAAAATCCACCACCGATGGTTGCAATATGACGAGACAGATGCGAGCGGACGGCTAGTTATTAATATTTATGTATTATATTATATTATATATATTTTTTTATTACAATTACATTTTTTTAATGTTAATAATTAATTGTTTTTTTTTTATTTTTTTCCACTTTGCTTTTATGTATATTCACTGTATGTTTGTAAAATCCAATGTTTTTAAATTTTTGTTGTAATAAAGATTTTTTTAAATGAAAATGAGTTGTTTTACTTGTCAGACATTTTCTTGTCATAGTGGGAGTGTCTGACTGTGAACGGGATGGTCGTGCGTTCGATTTTCACTCAAAGCTATGCCTATATTTAAAATTTTTGATATTTAATTTAACACGCAGTGCCTCCAGAATTCGGCGGTGCGTGGGGAACGGAGTGTCTTAACACAATATTCGAATCGAACCCACTACTACTGGTAATCGATAGACGCTATCCCTTATGGAGAGCGGAGTGTTTTGACACTAGATTCTCTGATTACTTAATTAATTAAGTAGATCAGAATTAAATAACGAAATTTGCTAACTAAAATATTTAGACATTTTAGTTGTCAAACTGATTTATTTAATTAAAATTCAGGACCAGTTGTGACGCAGCGGCACAAGCGTGTCACTATAAAACGACTGGTTGTGGGTTCGATACCCACTCGAGGGGTGGAAATATTTAATATTTCCATTTTCTTCGCTCTGGTGTCGAGGCAAAGCGCCGCGTTAAGTTCCGCCACTTAACACGCAATGCCTCCGAAATCAGCGGAAAATGGGGAACGGAGTGTCTTAACACTAGGTTCACTCTGCCTATCCTGCTATATACAGTATGCAGGATACAGCGTGAAGCTAATTAAAAATTACTTAAGTAGTAAAGAGAGAATCTAGTGTCAAAACACTCCGCTCTCCAATTTTAGCCCGAATTCATGACATTGCGTGTTTTTTGGTGATAACGACTGACAGAACTCAACGCCGCGCTTTGCCTCTATACCTTGTTCACCAAAAGCGGAGAAATGCACCATAATACACATTTCCTAGTTTTGTAACAATCGAACTAAATAAACATTTGTAACAAACAAAAAACTATTTTTAAAATTGTATTTGGTGAAATATACATACGAAAGTGCTGTCTGTGAGACTTTCCCAACTAATCTACTCGGTCTATTACCTAGATTTTTTAAAAATCAACCCCTAAAAGGCTTAAATGGGGGATGAAATACAAACTTTCATCCCCCATTTCTAAACCGCTAGACCGATTTCGTTAAATAACTTAGGAACATAATTTGACATCAACATCAAATATTATACAGATATTATGATATAATTAAAACACACAATCTATATCGTCAATTAACTTTTAATTGGTATTAAATAATAACTACTATAACATAAACGTCACTTAAAATATAATTAACGTTTATAAGTGCAGCTGTGAATAGAACTAAGTATTATACAGTGATTTATGAATTAATTTAATCTTAATTTTAATATAATATAAATAAATAAATAAAATACTGAAAAATCTAAGGATTATGAAATTAAAACTTAAAAGTAACTCCTTTACAATTGTTTAATTTAAACAATACATATTATTCTATTCTTCTCAGCAGTTTTTTTATATCCCTCATCCAATAGAATAAAAATGTTAATTTGTTTTAGCTGATTTATAGAAAAATAAACGCAGCGGGATTCGAACCCGCGGGTCTTGGAAACCGTCCAAGCCCTCTGACTGCTAAGACATACGTTGTACTACCAGCTGCGTCGAAATTCTTATACGCTTATTACAGCTTATTTATGTTGTTAGCATCTCTGTAGAAGAGATATTTACAAATTTCCGTAACCGAAACATTATTTCTACGAACAATCGCTTGGCAGATAGAGTGCTGAATATTCACTTTTTAAAGGATGATCCCCATGCTTAGGATACAAAAATCGATTTCAAGAAGCGTGGGTTCGAATCCCGCTTCGTTCAAATTTCTATACGTTTTCTAAAAAAGTATTTTTAAATACTGAGTGTGCCTGAGCCATAAATGCATGGCTTAGCGGTCAGAATTCTCGGACGGTTTCAAGTAGACGCAGGTTCGAATCCTGCTGAGGATTAAATTTTTATACATTTACTAAAATATTTTTGTTAACTCTCTAAGAAAAACTATTAAAAAGTACCATTTTTTTATTTTTTTTTTGGAATTACATCGTTATTCTGTTAAATGAGCGATATATAAGCTCATATTAATCTAAAATATTTGTTCAATTATCTTAATATATATTAATAATGAAAATAATGTTAGGTTTATTTATTTTTACATTATGTAATTATACTTAATTTATCAGAATAATTTAATTATAAATATTGACTAAAGAATATGTTCTAGTATATTATTTTGAATTTTCACGATTAATTACACACGATTATTCGATTTCGATCTTTGATAATAATGTCAAATTCGAACGTGAGGACATTCCTTGGGTAGATAACAGGAAGTAAACATATTATCAGAGTTCTGAAGATTGTTTAACTGTGAAATGATGAATTGTATTGTAATTGATGGCATAAAAAACGATTCGGAGTAAAACTGTCTTTTGAACTTTGGCTAGCCCAAAAATAATATAACATATTACTTATTTTATGTATATTTTAAGAGATGAATCAGTGTCAAAATAGAGTGTTTTCTTTCTCTCTGTGCTCCACTTTCCGTTTGAAATCGAGACTTTACTTGTTGTATAGCGGAGCTTAACGCCGCACTTTGTCTTAAGTACCAAAGTGGGATAAGGAAAATATTTAAAAATAATATATCATTATGCTATGAACTGCGTATTTTCAATACTTTCATGGCCTTTGAAAATGTACTGTTTAAGATTTAATTACATAAAGAAAATAAAAAACAATAAATGTAAAGAAAAAGTGGCCAGTCGTGGCCCAGTGGCACAAGCGTGTGACTGTAAACGACTGGTTGTGGGTTCGATTCCCACTCGAGGAGCGGAAATATTTAATATTTCCATTTTCTTCGCTCTGGTGCCGAGGTAAAGCGCGGCGTTAAGATCCGCCACTTAACACGCAATGCCTCCGAATTCGGCGGAAAGTGGGGAACGGAGTGTCTTAACACTAGGTTCCCTCTGTCTACCCTGCTGTGTGTGGGATACAGCGTGCTAACAAAAAATAAATAATTACTTTGAAAAATTAAAAAAAAAACATATTTAAATTATTATTACGCACAGAATAACAATAATTTTGTAATATATAACCATTAATGATACAAAATTGTTATAATTCAAATAAACAGTGTTTTCTAGTATACTTAGATTCTGAATTTCAAATTTGAATTTAATTTTTTTAAACGTATGCATTTGAATTTCATAATTTGTATATATATAACAATACATATCCAGAACAAAGTTATTACATAATATAAAATCTACAATAAAACATTAAAAAATAAAATAATAAAATTCAAAAATTATTTTAATTTTAATAATAATCTTAAAATAATGTCTTAATAAGTAATATACAAA
Organism: Dryas iulia moderata; assembly: GCA_019049465.1. Lineage (NCBI taxonomy): Eukaryota > Metazoa > Arthropoda > Insecta > Lepidoptera > Nymphalidae > Dryas > Dryas iulia. The sequence goes on from CM032444.1 coordinate 4,822,593, forward strand.
GAATAATTTATACAAAAATTATTTTAACATGACGTGCGTTTTAATCAACTCAACAATAAAAACTCAATTAAAACTTCAAAAACATTCGGTTCTCCGCATTCTATCTGACATTGGGTTGCGGAGCTCAACACCGCGTTTGTCTTAACAAAACGAGTAATAAAAATAATGAAATATCCTTCTCCCCGCTGGGAATCGAACCCACTACCAACAATCTTTTATCTCGTATTAAATTCTGCAGGAGTTGGACCTGCTGTAGTTACAATAAATAAAAATATTATTTAAAATAAATAAAAAAAATAATTAAAAAGAAACAAAATTATTTAAGAACTTGGAGAGTCTCCAAGAGACGCGGGTTCGAATCCCGCTGCGTTCAATATTTTTAAATGATATTTTCTAAAAACTTTATATTAAATTAGTCTAAGTGTAAGTGTATGAATAACACTTAAAGTGTTAAAAATAAATTAAGATGTATTTTTTTATATTTTTTTCCTTTTTAAGTACGAAGGTAAATCTATCACAGGTGAATTTCTAAGGTACACAGTTTTAAAGAAACTTAATACTAATTGTAAGAACATAATTAAAATGAGTTATAGTGGGGAACGGAGTGTCTTAACACTAAGTTCCCTCTGCCTACCCTGCCGTGTGCGGGATACAGCGTGAAGCTAAAAAAATATGTATATGTATATTAAAATGACATTTTTTAACCATTTTCACGCTATTTCCCGCACAACAGGATGTTAGTGTCAAGACATTCCGTTCTCCACTTACCGTTCGAAATTGAGACATTGAGTGGTGGAACTTAACGCCGCGATTTGTCTCTGTCCTTAAGTATTAGAGAGAGGAGAGGGGAATTGAAAATAATTTTATTAAAAAGACGCTGTTTTACCGCGTCACTTTGGCCCGGATTTAATTTGAACTCTCTGTTTTTCTCCACATTCCCACGTTATACAAAAAAAAAATAAAAAAAAAATAAAAAAATAAATTTTTTTTAATTTTTTACTTTTGAACTGTGAATTTAGTGAATTACGCCCAACATTTCGAATTTAAATAATCATTTAAAAAAAATTGTTAAATTAAATATTCAATGAATTCTTTTCAATTATACAAAACAAAATTTGAAACGTTCAAAAACAAATTCAAAGTTGACAAAAATAAAATAAATAATATATAAAAAAATAAATAAAGCTCGTTCAATAGTTATGCCATTTTCATACTAACCACTGTCTCCTATTAAAATATTTACTTAAATTTTCAAAAAAACCTAACGTATATAATATAAATTAATTATAAATAACTAAATATAACTATTTTATTATAAATATAAAATTATTTTTATATATTTCAAAAATAATTCCTTTATACAATAATTAAATGAATTATTTTAAAAAATAATAATATCTACACTTTTATATGAAATTATTGTATAGCATTTGTTCTGTGACTGAATTTAACATGCTGCGCTATACAATAATTTCATTCCATCGAGTGGGAATCGAACCCACAACCACTGTGATTACAATCAAAAACATAATTTAAAATAATTAAACATAAAAATAAATACAATTATGTACATACAAAATTAGACAAAAAATAAACGAAAAAATATTTTAAATTTAAAAATAATTATGTCTGTCTGTCACTCTTTCACGGCTAATCTACCGGTCCGATTTGGATGAAATTTAGAATGAAAGTAGTGAAAGTGACTGGGTCTAACATAGGCAACTTATTTTTTAAAAAATCAACCTCTATAGGGTTGAAATAGGGGATGAAAGTTTATATGAAAAATCTAAACCGCTTGACCAATTGTAATGAATATTGCCATAAACATAGTTGATAATCTAAGCTTAAACAAAGGCTACTTTATTTTTTAAAAATGCGCCTCCGCGGGTTGCAATATAACGAAACAGTTCACGCGGCGAAGCCGCGAGCGAGCCACTAGTATTTAAATATACAAAAAAATGAATCTTGTACGAGGCAGAGTCCATTTTATACTATTCAGATAACTGGAAAACATAAATATTGTAAATTATTCATTTATCTAAAAAAAAAAAAATATAGGACGCGCATTTTATCTTGACCAGTCATATCTTACTTCATATACACTTTCCTTAACTATGCTCCGGTAGAGTCAACCAGCCAATGAGAGTTGACGAGTGCAGAGTGACGGAGACACTACACACCGCGTAATGGAGTCACTAGTCGATGAGAGTTGACGAGTGCGGAGTGACTGAGACACTATACACCGCGTAATGGAGTCACTAGCCAATGCGAGGTGACGAGCGCAGAGTGACGGAGACACTTCACACCGCGTAATGGAGTGACGGAGATACTACACACCGTGTAATGGAGTCACTAGTTAATGAGAGTTGACGAGTGCAGAGTGACGGAGACACTACACACCACGTAATGGAGTCCCTAGTTAATGAGAGTTGACGAGTGCAGAGTGACGGAGACACTACACACCGCGTAATGGAGTCACTAGTCGATGAGAGTTGACGAGTGCGGAGTGACTGAGACACTACAAACCGCGTAATGGAGTCACTAGTCAATGAGAGTGGTCTAGTGCAGAATGACGGAGACACTACACACCGCGTAATGGAGTGACGGAGATACTACACACCGTGTAATGGAGTCACTAGTTAATGAGAGTTGACGAGTGCAGAGTGACGGAGACACTACACACCGCGTAATGGAGTCACCAGCCAATGCGAGGTGACGAGTGCAGAGTGACAGAGACACTACACACCGCGTAATGGAGTCACCAGCCAATGCGAGGTGACGAGTGCAGAGTGACAGAGACACTACACACCGCGTAATGGAGTCACCAGCCAATGCGAGGTGACGAGTGCGGAGTGACTGAGACACTACAAACCGCGTAATGGAGTCACTAGTCAATGAGAGTGGTCTAGTGCAGAATGACGGAGACACTACACCGCGTAATCGAGTCACTAGTATTTGTGTCCCGCGCGTCTCTCCGCTCTCCGCCTCTTACCACCAATCACTTCCTAACGAGTCGGTCTTGCGATGTCTATTGTGGCTAGGTTCCGATCTTTCAAGTTATAATGCGCGTACTATACCATATATGTCCACCTAGTTCCGAATCAAACTTGTTCGAACCGGTTTGAACCAGTGTTTTGTAAAATTTAACTATTTAGTTATTTATCCAATTAACAGTTTAAAATTAAATTTAATTATTTATTCAATTCACAGTTAAATATTAAAAATCAATTGTTTGTGCCAAAATCACAATTATCAATTAAATCATTGTTAATTGTAGCGAAGTACATTAACAGCTAATCAATGTTCAGGTAATTGTGATTTTTATGAAATTTCCCCACAAACGAATAATTAATTATTAATTGCAATTAAATTTTAAATTTTAACTAATTAATGCCAAGTAAAAACACAATGGCATATAAGTAAATAGCCGGAGGCAACAATTAAATGGCCAATCATGACGGGAAAGCCGATTTTGAAGAACTGCATGAATGTAAACCTGTAACCATGTTGTTCCGCGACTCCTGCGCATACTACGTTCGCGCTAGCACCGATTAGTGTGCCGTTACCTTAAAAAAAAGATGTGAATTAAAAAAATGTATGAATTAAAATTAAATGGAAATATGAAATATTTCCACTCCTCGAGTGGGAATCGAACCCACAACCAGTCGTTTACAGTCACACACTTGTGCCCCTGGGCCTCGACTGGCCACAAAAAAAATGAAAGTTATATAAGAATACATTAAAACTTAAATCGTACCGAGATTCGAACCCGCACCTCTAACCACTAAGCCATACGGTGTATTCACCTAACTCGACACTATCAAACAATATATGCATATACAATTTTATAAATGCGTTATCACAAAAAATTAAGAGAGAAAGAGAACTAAGTCACTAATCTCCGTGTAAAAAGATAATGAGGCCAGTCGTGGCTTGTACACAAACTGTGACTGTAAACGCAACTGATTGTGGGTTCGATTCCCATTCGAGAAAATGAAATATATCATATTTCACATTCTTCCCTCCGGTACCTAAGGCAAAACGTTGCGTTAAGTTCCGCCACTTAACACACAATACTTCTGATTTGGCCGGTGCGTGGGGAACGGAGAGTTTTAACACTAGGTTTCCTCTGCCTACCCTGCTATGTGCGGGATACAGCGTGAAGCTAAAAATATACTCACCGCCCAAACACGCTCCAAAGGACAGTGCCCATATTAGAGGCGTAGTTGGTAATTGTAGCGACGGATTCGAACCCAAAGCGGTGACCACTCTGACCATCATTGTGGTCAACGGTATATTGTCTACGAAAGCCGAGGTTATTCCTGACACCTGGAATTGACGGAGAGATAGAGATATAAGACACTAGAGAAAATAGAAAATAAATATGAAATTTACTTACACTTATTAACTTAATATAAATAAAAAAAAATGTTGGTAGTGATAATGGAAGCCTTTTTTTAGTTTCATATTTTTTTTTGTACAGAATAATTAGAGAGAGCGTAGAGTCAAGACACCTAAGAAATGAAAATTTTACATATAATCATTTTCCTTAGTAGAAATCGAACCAACTACCAATGTCGTTTACATCTCAGTATCACTGCGACACTATAGCCTCAAAATTAAAAATAAATATTTTCAATTCTACACTTTCTGAAGCATAGCAGGGTAGGCAGAGAGAACCTAGTGTTGAGACACTCCGTTCCCCGTTCATTAATTTACTATATTATGCTAGTATTGAGACCAGCTTAGTGGCACAAGTTAGCTTGTGGGCACAAGTGTGACGGTAAACGTGACTGCTTGTGGCTGCGATTACCACTCGAGAAGTGAAAATATTAAATATTTCCATTTTGTTCGCTCTGAACGGAGTGTCTCAACACTAGGTTCCGTCTGCCTACCCTGCTGTGTGCGGGATACAGCGTGAAGCTAAAAAAAAACGAATATTTACCCATAATAACAATACAATGGCGACCGCCAGTCTTCCGTTTTCATCCACTTTCATAATAAGACTCTCAGTTAAACCACCGATGAATTCAATCAGGCCGAGTTTTGTGAGTGCCTAGAATAGAATAGGATAACATAGAATAAAAGAAAATAGAATAGAATAGAATAGAACAGAATAGAATAGAATAAAACAAGAGAGGTGTCAACGGACACCCGGATGGAATGAAGAATGAAGTTAATTAGTGAAGAAAATGAAATAAAATTTTATTTTTATTATTTTATTATTAATTTTATAATTTATTATTAAAATTAAATTTATTAAATTTATTAAATTTTAATTAATTAAATTTATTATTAGTTAGAAATGAAAATATCTGTCTTGCTTTCTATAAGAGAGAGAGAGAGAGAGAGAGAGAGAGACAGACAGAGAAACATGCGCACGCCGCACAGCTTACAATAGCTTACTATAGCAAAAAAGTGTCGTTACAACTTTTCGTAAGACTTTTTTCCGTCTAGCCCCCCCCCCCCCCCCCCCAAATATAATTAATCCATACTTATATTATAAATGCGAAAGTCTGTGTGTTTGTCTGTCACGCTTTCACGGCTAATATATCGGTCCGATTTGAATGAAAGTAGTAAAAGTGACTGGGTCTAACATAGGTCACTTATTTTTCAAAAATCAACCTCTAAAGGGTTGTAATAGGGGATGAAAATGTATATGAAAAATCTAAACCGCTTGACCAATTGTAATGAATTTTGGCATACATACACTTAATAATCTAAACTTAAACATAGGCTACTTTATTTTTTAAAAATGCGCCCCCGAGGGTTGCAATATAACGAAATAGTTCAAGCGGCGAAGCCGTGAGCGGGCCGCTAGTTATTAAATAAAATGATTACAACAAACCTCCATTAAAACGAATAAAGCTGCAAAGAATAATAGAGTAGACCATTCCACTCTGTGTAATATCGGTTCCAAGTCGTCTCTATCCGCCAAAGTCAGTAGCAGGATAGCGCCTAACAACGCTGTCCATCCTAGGGATACTCGATCTAGAACAAAAAAAATAGTAGACTTGTTTTTTTTAGCTTCTCGCTGTATCCCGCACACAGCAGGATAGGCAGAGGGAACCTAGTGTTAAGACACTCCGTTCCCCACCTTCTGCAATATTCGGAGGCATCGCGTGTTAAGTGGCGGAACTTAACGCCGCGCTTTACCTCGACACCATCGACACCAGAGCGAAGAAAATGGAAATATTAAATATTTTCACTCCTCGAGTGGGAATCGAACTCACAACCAGTCGTTTACAGTCACACGCTTGAGCCACTGGGCCACGACTGGCCACTTTCGATTCGTTTCGTTTCGATTCCCGATCGAAGAGTGGAAAATATTTAATATATCCATCTTTTTCGCTCTGGTGTCGAGGTAAAGCGCGACGTTAAGTTCCGCCACTTAACACGCAATGCCTCCGAATTCGGCGGAAAGTGGGGACCGGAGTGTCTTAACACTAGGTTCCCTCTGCCTACCCTGCTGTGTGCGGGATACAGCGTGAAGCTTAAAAAAAACTAGTGAGCCACGCGGGTCAATATATATGGTTTTTAATTAGATAGCAGTGCCCTACAACCTTTAGTAATGAATCGAAAGTATTCGATGCCGCGGTCAGTATTTGAAAAAGACATTTAGAAAGCGTATAAAATCTCTACAGAAATGCTAACAACAAAAATAACTTGTAATAAAGCGTATAAGAATTTCGACGCAGCGTGTCGTAGAACGCACGGCTCAGTGGTGAGAGCGCCTGGACGGTATTCAGGAGGCGCGGGTGCGAATCCCGCTGCGTTCCAATTTTTATACGTTTTCTTTAAATATCTTTTTCAATTTTCCTAAGTGTGGAATAACACTTTAAAAATGAATAAAAGAACATAATACTTACTTAATTCTGGTATCGAATGTAAGAAGAAGACAGCGACAACAAAACTGATAGCGATTGTTGATTTCAGTAGAAGCATTTTGTCCCGAATTTTGTACTGAAAATATAATTTAAAACGTTATTTTATAATTTTTAATATAACATTAGCCTATCGGGGTCAGTCGTGGCGCAGTGGCACAAGCGTGTGACTGTAAACGACTGGTTGTGGGTTCGATTCCTACTCGAGGGGTGGAAATATTTTATATTTCCATTTTCTTCGCTTAAGTGTCGAGGTAAAGCGCGGCGTTAAGTTCCGCCACTTAACACACAATGCCTCCGAATTTGGCGATGCGTGAGGAACGGAGTGTCTACAATACACCGGCCTGTAGGTTATTGTTCTCTCTCAGCTTCACGCTGTATCACGCACACAGAAAGATAGGCAGAGGAAACCTAGTGTTATGATACTCCGTTCCCCACTCACCGACGAATTCGGAGGCGTTGCGTGTTAAGAGGTGGAACTTAACGCCGCGCTTTACCTCGGCTCCAGCGTGAAGAAAATGGAAATATAAAATATTTCCACCCCTCGAGTAGGAATCGAACCCACAACCAGTCGTTTACAGTCACACGTTCGTGCGACTGCACCACGACTGGCCCCAAGACGTTATGATTTTTCTTTCAGCTTTACGCTGTTTTAAACGTAACAGAATTAACAGAGAGAGTCCCTAGTGTTAAGACATTCCGTTTTTACTTTCCACCTTAAATCCAGACCTTGCTAGTTAAGTGGCGGAACTCAACGCCGCGCATAGTCTTTTTAATAGAAACGGACAATAACAATAATTGAACTATTATAACCATTCACCTAAGCCCAAATTGAACCCACAACCGAAGACATTTTTTTTTTATAAACATTTTTAAAGTGTTATTCCACACTTAGGAAAATTGAAAAAAGAAAACATTTAAAGAAAACGCAGAAGAAACGCAGAACGCAGCGGGATTCGAACCCGCGCCTCCTGAATACCGTCCAGGCGCTCTCACCACTGAGCCATGCGTTCAACTACACGATGCGTCGAAATTCTTATACGCTTTATTACAACTTATTTTTGTTGCAAGCATCTCTTTAGTGAGATTTTTACAAATTTCTGCTACCACCACCTGCAAAGATTGTTCCACAAACAATCATTTGACAAGAGAGAATGCTATTTATTAAATACTTTTAAACATATTTAAAGTGTTATTCCACACTTAGGAAAATTGAAAAAGACATTTAAAGATAACGTATAAAAATTTACGTATAAGAATTTCGACGCAGCGGATAGTAGAACGCACGGCTCAGTGGTGAGAGCGTCTGAACGGTATTCAGAAGGCGCGGGTTCGAATCCCGCTGCGTTCAAATTTTTATACGTTTTCTTTAAATGTCTGTTTACAAAATAATTTATTCATAAATAAATAAAAACAAATATATACATACTTTTTCCTTCAACTGAACCAATGTAGTTTGAAAAGTCTCTTTCGGACACACTCTCTTACAGCTCTCTTTCTCCATATTCTCTAACTGTAGGTTAAGTTTCTTGATCTTTCTCTCCAGTCTCTCTCTCACGACTTGCTGATCTTTACTCAAGTGTGGGAGAGATTCGATAGCACGACGCCATATTGATATTTGATGACGGAGATCTGTAAATTATTAAAAATATAATGAAAACAGAAATTTATGTCCAATATTAAATCCAGGGTGGCTTGTGAGCACAAAGTGTGACTGTAAAACGACTGGTTGTGGGTTCGGTTCCCACTCTAGAAGTGGAAATATTTACTATTTCCAAATTTCCTCGCCCGCTGTCGAGGCTAAGCGCGGCATTAAGTTCCGCCACTTAACACGCAATGCCGGAATTTGGCGGAAAGTGGGGAACGGAGTGTCTCAACACTAGGTATCCTCTGCCTACCTTGCAGTGTGCGGGATACAGTGTGAAGTTAAAAAAAGTATTAAAAAAGCAGATTTATTTGGTTTTTTAGTGTAGTAAGGTAATGAATATATACTTGACGGCTTTAAGATTGCCCTGAGAATCGATAAAATGACTAAATATTACTTAATATGGTAAGGAATCCGTTGTGGCGCAGTGGGACAGCGTCTGACTGTAGACGCCACGGTTGTGGGTTCGATTATCACTCGGGACAATGATTAGATATATGTTATTTTAGTTTCTTCTAAATGAAATGGAGCTAACTTTTAAACATTATTAAAGTGTTATTCCACACTTAGGAAAATTGAAAAAGGCATTTAGAAAACGTATAAAAATTTAAACGCAGCGGGATTCGAACCCGCGCCTTTAAACCCGAACTTTGTAAAAATATCTCTACAGAGATGCTAACAATAAAAATCACTTGTAATAAAGCGTATAAGAATTTCGACGCAGCGTGTCGTAGAACGCACGGCTCAGTGGTGAGAGCGCCTGGACGGTATTCAGGAGGCGCGGGTGCGAATCCCGCTGCGTTCCAATTTTTATACGTTTTCTAAATGCCTTTTTGAAATGGAGCTAAGTTCCGCCACTCAACTGGCCACTTTTCGCTCGAAATCGAGATGACTTCGAGTGAAAAATGGAGGACGGAGTGTCTTAACACTAGGTTCTTTCTCCTAGGTTTCCACACTAGACATTCCTATTTCGAACCTAGTATTTGAACCAAACACCTAACGTGAGAACATCAAATGTATCAGGGAATTGCAAACGCTACTTTTTGGTACAACATTTTTATTTTCTTATTATTTTTTATTCTAGATTTTCAGTACTTTCTTATTCTAGATTTTTAGTACTACTATGACCTAGCATGTCGTCGTTTATGTTATTTTACGCTTAACATGGAGTTCTTCGATTGGTTCGTTCACGCTGTATCCCGCACACAGTCGGATAGGCAGAGGGAACATAGTGTTAAGACACTTCGTTCCCCACTTTCCGCCGAATTCGGAGGCTTGCGTGTTAAGTGGCGGAACTTAACTTATTAAAACTTTACTTTGTTAAAAAACATGATTACTAGTTCAATATAGGGTTGCAATTTTTGAATTAGCATCGACTATTGATATTGGGCGAAAGCGACGATATCGAACAATCTACTCACCCTGTATATCCCTCGGTACGTTCAGACGTAGCTTGCTCGTATCTCTATATATATAACGCAGCTGGAAGTACGTCTGTACACAAACTAGGAGTATACCTAGTGTCATGTGCATTGTGAAATTAGTGAAGTTGATACCCTGAAAATAAAGAAAAAAAAATTAAATAGCTTCACGCTGTATCCCGCACACAGCAGGGTAGGCAGAGGGAACTTAGTGTTAAGACACTCCGTTCCCCACTTTCCGCCGAATTCGGAGGCTTGCGTGTTAAGTGGCGGAACTTAACGCCGTGCTTTACCTCGACACCAGAGCGAAGAAAATGGAAATATAATTTCCACTCTTCGAGTGGAAATCGAACCCACAACCAGTCGTTTACAGTCACACTCTTGTGCCACTGGGCCACGACTGGCCACTAAAATAAACAAATAAAATAATAGAAATCCATACTTATATTATAAAATGCGAATGTCTGTCTGTTTGTCTGTCAATCTTTCACTATTAATCTACTGGTCCGATTTGGATGAAATTTCGAATGAAAGTAGTAATAATTACTGGGTAAAACATAGCTTACTTATTTTTAAAAAAAAATCAGCCTCTAAATCGTTAAAATAGGGGATGAAAGTTTATATGAAAAATCTGCACCGCTTAGATGATTCTAATGAATTTTTGCATAAATATAGTTGATAATCCAAGGTTAAACATAGGTTACTTTCTTGTTCAAAAATCCACCCCCGAGGGTTGCAATATAACAAAATAGCTATGTGGTTCACGCGCGAAGATGAGATTAGACTGTTAGTAGAATTTAAAAAAAAATAATAGCTTCTAGAAAAGTGAGGAACGGAGTGTCTTAACACTATGTTCCCTGTGCCTACCCTGTTATGTGCGGACTGGGGAATACAGCGAAAGGCTACAAAAAATTAATAACATAGAAAAATAATACAACATTTTAAAAAAGATGATTTTTTGTTTATTTACAACAGTTTTTTATCTTAATTTCGAGGCAGTCACATCGATGTGGATTAACGCCTGTAAAAGCGACTTTGTGTTAACAAAAGTATTCTGGAAAAAAGTAAATTAAATTAAAATTAGCTTCACGCTATATCCCGCACACAGCAGGGTAGGCAGAGGGAACCTAGTGTTAAGACACTCCGTTCCCCACGCACCGCCGAATTCGGAGGCTTTGCGTGTTAAGTGGCGGAACTTAACGCCGCGCTTTACCTCGACACCAGAGCGAAGAAAATGGAAATATAATTTCCACTCCTCGAGTGGGAATCGAACCCACAAACAGTCGTTTACAGTCACACTCTTGTGCCACTGGGCCACGACTGGCCACGGAAAAAAGTAATTACTAATAAAACAGTTTATCTGACAGCATCTGACTGTAAACACGATTGGTCAAGGGTTCGATTCCCACTCAGAGGAACGATTTTAACTATTTTTTTTTTTATTCATCCACTTCGATAGACAAAAGAAGGTGTGACGTTCGGGTCAGTCACTCACAATAAAATTACGAATTTTAAATATAACGACAGAGTGTCTGGACACTAGATTCTCTCTGACTACCCTGAAAAGAAATCGAATCAAGAAGAAAGAAAAAAATCAAATCGAGAAAAGTCGACCACAATATTTAAAACATTTTTAAAGTGTTATTCCATATTTAGGAAAATTGAAAAACACATTTAAAGAAAACGTATAAAAATTTGAACGCATTGCTCAGTGGTGAGAGCGCCTGAACGGTTTCAGGAGGCGCCGGTTCGAATCCCGCTGCGTTCAAATTTTTATACGTTTTCTTTAAATGTCTTTTTCGACCACAATATGTTACACATACTCACCGCCTGAACAACTGCCTTGTTAGAAGCAATTATGACGTTCGGGGGATCACCTACAGGCGTCGCCGTGCCACCAATATTACTGAATAACACCATCGACATCAAAATGGGCACAGGATCCATATCCATCACTTCGCATAAGCTGAAAACGAAATATATTATGTTACAGTGAAAACTTATTTCAAAGCGTTTGCTCTAATAAGAACTATCTTTTACTCGATGCTATTGTTCAAAAAAGAATTAGTAATTCTCAAAATGGATTAAAACCAAAGCAGTTTTACGCTTTTTCCGCTTATCGGAGTAGTCAGATGTACAAAATAACCACTTTCCATCTGAAAACATATACAGCTTCACGCTGTATCCCGCACACAGCAGGATAGGCAGAGGGAACCTAGTATTAAGATACTCCGTTCCCGACTTCCCGCCGAATTCAGAGGCATTGCGTGTTAACTGGCGGAACTTAACGCCGCGCTTTACCTCGACACCAGAGCGAAGAAAATGGAAATATTAAATATTTCCACTCCTCGAGTGGGAATCGAACCCACAACCAGTCGCTTACAGTCACACGCTTGTGCCACTGCGCCACGACTGGCCACAACACATGAAAACATATACGTATATATGAACACAAGACAGGGCGACAGAATGAGCGGATGAGATGAATAAATCGAGACAATCCCTGAATCCGAATCCTAAACCAAGATGTAACCTGCCACCAGAGAGGGGAAATGAATACACCAGGGGCCAGTCGTGGTGCAGAGGCACAAAGTGTGACTGTAAATGACTGGTTGTGGGTTCGATTCCCACTTAAGGAGTGGAAATATTTAATATGTCCATTTTCTTTGTTCTGGTGTCGAGGCAAAACGCGGTATTAAGTTCTGCCACTTAACACGCAATGCTTCCGAATTCGGCGGAAAGTGGGGAACGGAGCGTCTTAACGCCAGGTTCCCTCTGCCTACCCTGCTGTGTGCGGGATACAGTATGAAGCTAAAAATCGCGGCGTTGAATGCCGCCGCTCTATACGCAATGTCTGGACAACTAAATATTAACAATCGATTATTTGTTTGAGCCGAAATCACAATTAACATTTAATTAATTGTTAATTACAGTGTAAACATTAATAACTAATAACTTTTAGCTAACTGTGAGTTTTATGTGATATCCTCACAAGCAAATAGAATAATGTTAATATGTAATTATTAATTGCAATTAATATTTACAATAATTTAAATTAATAATGCGGGATATAGCGTGAAGCTATTTAATTTTTATTTTTAATTGCAATTAATACCTACCCTGCTGTGTGCGGGTTACAGCGTGAAGCTAATAAAAAAAAAAGAAAAAAAAATATTGCAATTAATTTTTGCTCAAATGGCTTCGACTTCGACTCGATTCATATCCATACTTATATTATAAATATACCGGTCCGATTTGGGTGAAATTTAGAATGAAAGTAGCAAAAGTGACTGGGTCAAACATAGGCTACTTATTTTTTCAAAAATTATTTTTTCAAAAATTAACCGCTAAAGGGTTGAAATAGGGGATGAAAGTTTATATGAAAAAACTAAACCGCTTGACGGATTGTAATGAATTTTGGCATAAATATAGTTGATATACGAAGGTCCAAGATAGGCTACTTTATTTTACAAAAATCCAACCCCGAGGGTTGCAACATAACGAAACAATTAGGCAGTCCACGTAGTAGTAGTAAATATATATTTTTTAACTCTTACCGTATGGTCACAGGTGTCATCAATAGCACGGTTGTCACATTGTCCAAGAAGGTCGACAGTAACGCTGTGATAACGCACAGCAGCGTGATAAGAGGCCACAGCTTACCTTTTGTTACCTATAAATTAATAAAGACATTTTTAGAAAACGCAGCAGAACTCCCGCACACAGCAGGGTAGGCAGAGGGAACCTAGTGTTAACACACTCCGTTCCCCACTTCCCGCCGAACTCGGAGGCATTGCGTGTTAAGTGGCGGAACATAACGCCGCGCTTTACCTCCACACCAGAGCGAAGAAAATGGAAATATTAAATATTTCCACTCCTCGAGCGGGAATCGAACCGACAACCAGTCGTTTACAGTCACACGCTTGTGCCACCGCGCCACGGCTGGCCACAAAAAATAAATAATGGTCTGAACCTTATACAATGGTTTTAGATTGGATTTCAACTCGAGGGAATGATTATTTTAAGTGGAAAACGGAGTGTTGTGACACTACGTTCTCCGTATTTATACTGTATTAAAAAGTAAATTCCTACATATTGAGACTCATAAAATATAGAAAGCATAGTAATTACTATTCGAGCTGTCTTCTATCTTTTTCTGTTTACTTTCATTAGAGAGATAAGCTACTGTTATCTCTGCAGCGAGATGTAAGACTTGTTTGTTTGATTCTTATAGCAACTTTACTAACATTACTTCATTGTTTTACCTAAATTGCATTATATATAAATTTCGAATATAAAAATATCCAATTTTTATTGTATGGTTAGTTGTGGATTCGATTCCCACTCGAGGGAATAATTATATTTAAATTTAATTTCATACTCTGGTACTGAAGACTAAGCGCAGCGTTGAGTTCCGCTAATCGATATGCAAAGTGATTTCGAGTGGAGAGTGCAGGACGGAGTGTCTTCATACTCCGCTTACTACCCCACTTTGAGGGAAAAGACGTAAAACTGACGAAAAGTTACACATTAGATGCGGGCTAAATTCTTATTTGGGCTTATTTCCAGCTTCACACAGAGCGAGATAGTCAGAAATAACTTAGCCTTCAGTCTGTTCTCTGATACCCGCCCGAAATCTAGATATTAAGTCTCGAGTGGAACTCAAAATGGAAACGATGTACAACAATTAATTTAAATATAATTATAAAATGACAAGCATCGCCTCAAACTGTGAAGAAAATAAAAAATGCATCTTGTCATTACTTATTCCGTTATAAAGTAGCACAGCAGGAACGTATCCCTTTTTTTTAGCTTTACGCTGTATCCCGCAACAGCAGGGTAGGCTGAGAGAACCTAGTGTTAAGACACTCCGTTCCCCACGCACCGCCGAATTCGGACGCATTGCGTGTTAATTGGCGGAACTTAACGCCGCGCTTTGCCTCTGACACCAAGGCGAAGAAAATGGAAATATTAAATATTTCCAGTCTTCGAGTGGGAATCGAACCCACAACCAGTCATTTACAGTCCCCAACGTATCTCTTATCCTTTAAAATTCGATATTCTTCATACTTTGTTTAAGAATTAACTCATTCCTAGTGTTCGTTGTTCCGGTAGAGAAAGGAGCTCGAACAGTGGAGGTAAGCATTACTTCGCATTTTCAAAGCCTTAACCCTACAACTGCGTCTTAAGTCCCAGACGCCCTCCCTTCTGTTTGCAGCGCAATAGGCACCAACACAGTTAATCCATGAAAAACTAATGAATTACTACTATTCTTTCAAAAAATCATTATACTGTGTTAAGTATCGCCACTTAACACGCAATATCCCCAGAATTCAGGGGAAAATGGGGAATGGAGTGTTTAAACACTGGGTTCTCTCTGTTCGCTCTGCTGTGTGCCGAGATACAGTGTGAAGCTACAAAAAAAAAAAATAAAAACACTCACCTCAAAAGTGAATACGGCTAAGAAATCAAACATCCCAGTTTCGGCCATGATGGCCACCAGTATCATCATGCTGAAAAGCAGCAGCAGGGTCTCCATGTCCAGCCAGGACACCAGCTGGGGAAGGGAGGGCCTCTCCCCAACTATAGACAGAACTGCTAGAGATGCTGTTGATATGAGGATAGCTGCCATCGTGCGATTTATGATCTGCAATCACCAATTACTTCTATGAAATTCTTCTGTTAATAATGAGATCTTTTCTTTTGGCGGTTGTTACACATTTTTAAATAAAACTATTTTTAACCGGATTAATCGCGTACATTTTTGGCCCACGGAGTACTGGAAAGTGGCCAGTCGTGGCGCAGTGGCACAAGCGTGTGACTGCAAACGACGGGTTGTGGGTTCGATTCCCACTCGAGGAGTGGAAATGTTTAAAGTTCCCATTTTCTTCGCTCTGGTGTCGAGGTAAAGCGCGGCGTTAAGTTCCGCCACTTAACACGCATTGCCTCCGAATTCGGCGGAAAGTGGGGAACGGAGTATCTTAATACTAGGTTCCCTCTGCCTACCCTGCTGTGTGCGGGATACAGCGTGAAGCTAAAAAAAAAAAAGAGTACTGGAAAGTGTTTGAAACGTCGTATTTTCTAAAAATGTATTTTTGAATTCCCAAAAACATACGAAAATAGAATAAATAGCAAAAAATAGTTCAATTTCAAAATAATAAATATTACGTTTGACTGTAAACACGATGGTAGCGGATTCAATCCCACTCGGGGGAAAATATTAAAAAAAAATTCATACATTCTCTGTGGCACTGAAAATAAGACGTTCGAATTCTGTCGCTCTACACGCAATACGATTTCGGGACGAAAGTGGAGGACGGAGTGTCTTAACACTTAGTTCTCTCTTTCTTATTAACCGGCAAAGAGTGTGAAGGTTAAAAAATTAACAACTATTTTAAAACTTCATATAATATAATTAATTACCACTGGTGAATCAAATGCAGTAAACAAATAAATACAAATTTAAAATTATTTCTCGATTTTCAATTAATTAATGATATTATAAAATAATTCATTAAATTATAATTAAAAAAATATATTGTAAGGATATTTACTAAATTTTATCTTAACGATTATATTTTAACAGAATGTATTAAGTTTTATGTTTCTTTTTTTTTTTTTTTTTTTTCTTTTTTTAGCTTCACGTTGTATCCAGCACACAGCAGGGCAGGCAGAGGAAACCTAGTGTTAAGACACTCCGCACAATTCGTAGGCTTGCGTGTTAAGTGGCGGAACTTAACGCCGCGCTTTACCTCGACACCAGAGCGAAGAAAATGGAAATATAATTTCCACTCCTCGAGTGGGAATCGAACCCACAGCCAGTCGTTTACAGTCACACACTTGTGCCACTGAGCCACGACTGGCCACAAGTTTTATGTAAATGTAATATTTTGGAATTATTTATATTTTAAGTATTTGAATCTTTAATTGAATATTTATATGAAAAAATGTTTAAACTAAAATAAATAAATAAATAAATAGCTTCACGCTGTATCCCGCACACAGCAGGGTAGGCAGAGGGAACCTAGTGTTAAGACACTCCGTTCCCCACGCACCGTCGAATTCGGAGGCTAACTATATCTAATAGTTCAAAAATGTCAGAAGTTTTTATTAATAATATTTGTAACATAATTTTGTGCATGCTGTATTCATCTTAAAAGATAAAGATAGTCTTAAGTTATAATTTGTAAACCTCTCTTACTTGTTCAATGTAATTATCACTGATGGATCTTAATAAATAAATAAATAAATGTGGCCAGTCGTGGCCCAGTGGCACAAGCGTGTGACTGTAAACGACTGGTTGTGGGTTCGATTCCCACTCGAGGTGTGGAAATGATATTTCCATTTTCATCGCTCTGGTGTCGAGGTAAAGCGCGGCGTTAAGTTCCGCCACTTAACACGCAAGCCTCCGAATTCGGCGGAAAGTGGGGAACGGAGTGTCTTAACACTAGGTTCCCTCTGCCTACTCTGCTGTGTGCGGGATACAGCGTGAAGCTAAAAAAAAAGAAAAAAAAAAATACAACAATCTGCTCAAGTCCGAGACACTGCAAGTTGAATTGCGAAATTTAACGCCGCGCTTTTACTTGCCACTAGAGTGGAAAAACGAAAATAAACTAAATGTAATCATTCCTTCGAGTGATAATCGAACCCACAGTTCGATGCTGTCCCATTTCAATTTTCTACTACACAATCTAGGAGTTACTAGTTATAACGTGACAAATCATATAAATAAATCTATAAAATTATACATACAAAACATTATATTAGTACTAGTATTAGTGTCCCGCTCGCGGCTTCGCCTGCGTGAACCACACAACTATTTCACTATAGGCACATAGACATCACATTAGAAACCTTAAAAATTATCAGTGTTTCTCTACTATATTATGCATGTATTATACATATAAACATTTCTTTTTAACCAATCTATCTATTAAAAAAAACCGCATCAAAATCCGTTGCGTAGTTTTGAAGATCTAATCATATATTCGTACAGACAGACGCGGGAAGCGACTTTGCTTTATTCTATGTTAAGATTAGCATGCAACAAGTGACTTCAAATATTCTAGAATAGTAATCAGTTGCATAATTTACATTAACGACGACTAAATGAATGCATTTTGCATGGTACTGACAAGATAAAGCGTGTAATTCAAGATTTTCCTCATTTTCTTTACAGTGAATGAATTCATAATATCCACATTAATATTAGTGCAGTCGGGGGACGCACGGCGTTGAGTTCCGCTCTTCAATTGTTAAGGCTTTGAAACTAAAGAAATAAATGTTTACATTCAAAAGAATCATAATTCAAATTAACCAGGTGCCAGTCGTGGCCCAGTGGCTCAAACATGTGACTATAAACGTGTGGTTGTTGGTTCGATTACCACTCGAATAATGGAAATATTTAATATCGCTATCTTCGCTCTGGTGTCGAGGCAAAGCGCGGCGTTAAGTTCCGCCACTTAACACGCAATGCCTCTAAATTCGGCGGAAAGTGAGAAACGGAGTGTCTTAACACTAGGTTCCCTCTGCCTACCCGAATGTGTGCGGGATACAGCGTGAAGCTATAAAAAAATCAAATTAGTACTATAAATGCGTCATAACGAATTACGTTTCTTATATACATATGTCCAGTTTTTTTATATATATATATATATATATATATATATATATATATATATATATATATATATATATATATATATATATATATATAATAACAATGAGAAACGTCACATATCAACTGAGTGACAAAGACAGCGCTCTACGAACCCGAAACTGACCGACTGTTTCATTCTAAGCACGATGTGCATTATTTATTGCCGGGTACTATAATTGTTTTTATTAAATCAATTTACGCAGGCAAAGCCGCGAGTGGACGAGTGGGCTGCTAGTATATAAAATAATACATGTATTACGTAACTGCCATATTATGATAATTCCGCATAGAACAGTCATCAATCACAAGAATTACTAACTAAGCTTATAATATTGTCTTTTACTTACATTCAAGATATTTTATGTTAAGTGGCGGAATATAGGAAAGTAATGTAAACAATGGGACCAGACCTGCCGCAGTGGCACGTGCGTGTGACTGTAAACGACTGGTTGTGGATTCGATTCCCACTCGAGGAGTGGAAATATTTAATATTTCCATTTTCTTCGCTCCGGTGTCAGGGCAAAGCGTTATGTTCCGCCACTTAACACGCAACGCCTCCGAATTTGGCGGAAAGTGGTAAAGGGAGTGTCTCAATACAAGGTTCCCTCTGCCTACCCTGCCGTGTGCGGGATATAGCGTGAAGCTAAAAAAAAACTAATTTCGTGGTTTCAACGAGTGACATTTGAACTTAGAGCTATTGCGTTTACTTAGATGCCGTTCCACTGCGCCGCAATGGTGTCAACAATATTAACATAGAAATTGTAACCTTAACGCCCGCATAACAAGTCAGAGAGAACTTAGAGTCAGGACACTCCGTTCATGAGTTTCTGTCCGTAATCGAGACATTACGTGTTGGGTAGATAGGTAGGTAGATAGGTTCAATGCCTAGCTTTTATTTATCTACCTTTACCTAATGTGTACTATAAATTTTCACATGTATTTTTAAACTTTAAATTCATCCATACTTATATTATAAATGCGAAAGTCTGTGTGTTTGTCTGTCTGTATAGGGGACGAAAGTTTTATATTAAAAATCTACACCACTGAATGAATTTTGGCATAAATATAGTTGATAATCCAAGGTTAATGTGACGACGTTTGACGTTTTTTTTATGAAATATACGAGGCAAACGAGCAGAAGGTGGTGGTGTGAAGTGGTTACCTTCGCCCATAGACATCCACAACATTAGAGTTATGGATGCGTTGCCAGCCTCGGGGATATAGGACACAAGGAGGGAGGAAGGATGGGAATGGTGGGAATATAGAGACGTTTTGTAAAACGAAGCTTCAGGAGAACGAAGTGAAGAAGTTCTCTCTGCCTCTCCCGCTAAGCTGACAAGTTTACGTAAATACTTTACAACCATATTAATATTATAGCTGCCAATGTTTACCTGTCAGACTGTATTTTTGTCTATATGTCTGTCTTTTACGTTTTCATGGCCAATCTACTGGCCCGATTCGGATAAAATTCATAGTGAAAATAGATGAATACCCTAGATCAAACACTTGTTCTTAAAAACTACTTGTTTTTAAAAATCAGCCACTAAAAGATTAAAATAAGGGTTGAAAGCTGGGCCTACTTCGTTGTTTTTTTTTCAGAATAATAAAAATGGGCTACCGATTATTTTACGATCCTTTTTTTTATAGCTTCACGCTATATCCCACACACAGCAGGGTAGGCAGAGGGAACCTAGTGTTAAGACACTCCGTTCCCCACCTTCCGCCGAATTCGGAAGCATTGCGTGTTAAGTGGCGGAACTTAACGCCGCGCTTTGCCTCGGATACCAGAGCGAAGGAAATGGAAATATGAAATATTTCCACTCGTCGAGTGGGAATCGAACCCACAACCAGTCGTTTACAGACACACGTTCGTGCCACTGCGCCACGACTACGATCCCTGGAGATGAAATATGGCAGGAAGTCTAGCGTCGCGTAATTTTTGCAGGCGCAGCCGCGAGCAGGTCGCTAGTTCTATATATAAATATTATATACTATAAAAACTGTAACGATTGACTAAACTTAGGCTAGTTAGTGATTTTGTAGGGAGCTAACATTTTACAACGATTTATATCGGTTTACGTCAATTAAATTAGATTTGCATGATGAAGCCAAAGTAATATATGTATGTAGAAATACGAAATAAATGGTTAAAGACATTTTGAAAAACTATTTTTAATATTTTTAATGTGTTATTCATCCATTTAGAAAGGATATTTTTAGAAAAACTTGTAAACACTAACAACAAAAATAAGTTGTAGGTAAATAAGAATTTCGTTTAGTGGTACGTACGGTTTAGTGGTCAGAGCGTTTCGACCCGCCAAGAAACGCAGGTTCAAATCCCGATGCGTTCAAATTTTTATACGTTTTCCAAAAAATGTCTCATTCTTAGGAATGTGGCCAGTAGTAGTGGCCAGTCGTGGCCCAGTGGCACAAAAGTGTGACTGTAAACGACTGGTTGTGGGTTCGATTCCCACTCGAGGAGTGGAAATTATATTTCCATTTTCTTCGCTCTGGTGTCGAGGTAAAGCGCGGCGTTAGGTTCCGCCACTTAACACGCAATGCCTCCGAATTCGGAAAGTGGGGAACGGAGTGCCTTAACACTAGGTTCCCTCTGCCTACCCTGCTGTGTGCGGGATATAGCGTGAAGCTATTTAATTTAATTTAATTTAATTCTTAAGAATGTTACACTATCGTGGTTCAGTTGAGATATTGCTAAGTTAATGTACAAACGTACGTTTACAGTCAGTCGCTGTCCCACTGCCCGACGACGGCCTTATATATGTAACTAGCCCTTTCAGACCTGATTTTTTCCCTTCAGTCACAAAACCCTGATATTTTTTTATAGTTCACTTCAAAAATTCACCGGAAACTGATCAAAAACGTCCATAATAATTCTTGGAGGCATTAAAAGATGGGTTTATTAGTTATTTTTATAGTAAACCAGCGGCCCGCTCGCGGCTTCGCCGCGTGGACTGCCTAATTGTTTCGTTATGTTGCAACCCTCGGGGGTGGATTTTTAAAAAATAAAGTAGCCTATGTTTAATCTTAGATTATCAACTATATCCATACCAAAATTCATTACAATCGGTCAAGCGGTTTAGATTTTTCATATAAAATTTCATATCCTATTTCAACCCTTTAGCGACTAATTTTTGGTAAAATAAAAAGCCTTTGTTAGACTCATAGTTATTTACTACTTTCATTCTAAATATCATCCAAATTGGACCGGTATATTAGCCGTGAAAGCGTGACAGACAAACACACAGACTTTCGCAATTATAATATAAGTATGGAGAATATGCTCAAGCGATGACAACCGTTTTGCGCTATATAAAAGTCATTTTATTAATTTTGTAATTAAAAAAACTTTATGTGCACGCCCGGTTTGAAAGGGATATAGACATTTAGAAAACGTATAAAAATTTGAACGCAGCGAGATTCGAACCCGAACCTCCTGAATCCCGCGGCGTTCAAATTTTTATACGTTTTCTAAATGTCTTTTTCAATTTTCCTAAGTGTGGAATAACACTTTAAAAATGGTTAATATACATGTTTAATAAATTATTTCTTTTCTTTAGACTCAAAGAAATACCTTAAATGTTAACACCAGGGTGAAAAAAAAATGGAAATATTAAATATTTCAAATCCTCGAGTGGGAATCGAACCTATGGTACATTTTGTGCCCACAAGCCCACTACTGGTCTCAAATTATAATTCGGAATGGAGACTTAACACAACCCACTCTCTTCTCTCTTTCTCAAATATGACTCACTAACACATTAAAGTAAATAACATAGACATTAAAAACAATAATTATATTTTAATATATATAGATTTACTATTAACCTTTAACCTTGTTTAGTTAAGCGTATAACTTTCCTAGTATATTACATCTAATTAACTATTAATATTAAACTGGCCAGTCGTGGCCCAGTGGCACAAGCGTGTGACTGTAAACGACTGGTTGTGGGCTCGAATCCCACACGAGGAGTGGAAATTATATTTCCATTTTCTATGCTCTGGTGTCGAGGTAAAGCGCGGCGTTAAGTTCCGCCACTTAACACGTCTTGACACTAGATTCTTATTTATATAATAATTATTATTATATTAACTAACAATACTATAAAACAATACACGTGTAGTTTGATATCTATCATATAAACTGAACAAATAACTTTACAAAAGTCATTTTAGACTTAATTTAATAGGCAATTGAGTCGATTTTGATGCAACTTTGGGTGATGTTATCAGTAATTCAATTAGTAATGTTAATCCTTTATAATATGTCAATTTTATTACTTGCTCTGACCTTTTGTATGTGTACATTTATTAGTATACATATACACATACATTCTTACTTGTCCATACTTATATTATAAATGCGAAAGTCTGTGTGTTTGTCTGTCACGCTTTCACGGCTAATCTGCCGGTCCGATTTGGATGAAATTTAGAATGAAAGTAGAAAAAGTTACTGGGACTAGGATAGGCTACTTATTTTTTCAAAAATCAACCGCTAAAGGGTTGAAATAGGGGATGAAAGTTTATATGAAAAATCTAAACCACTTGACCGATTGTAATGAATTTTGGCATAAATATAGTTGTTAATCTAAGCTAAAACATAGTCTACTTTATTTTCCAAAAACCCATCTCCGAGGGTTGCAATATAATGAAGCAGTCATGTAGTCCACGCGGTGAAGCCGCGAGCGGGCCGCTAGTTGAGAATATATCTAACTAGTCTTCTTTTATTTTAATTTTTACTATTCTATCACCTCTTGAGGCTTTCATGTCGTAGTGTGACATTGAATGTCATCGCGATAGTTGTGGGTTCGATTCCCATTCGAATGAAAAATTAAAATATTTTTTTTCTCAGTTTCACTCTGTATCCCGCAAACAGCAAGGTAGGCAGAGAGAACCTAGTGTTAAGACACTCCGTTGCCCACTTTCCGCTGAATTCGGAGGCATTGCGTGTTAGTGGCGGAACTAGTAAATATTTCCACTTCTCGAGTGGGGATCGAACCCACAACCAGTCGTTTACAGTCACACGCTTGTGCCACTGGGCCACGACTGGCCCCAATTGGTTATATTACCTCTTAGTTAAATGGTTTATAAAGCAACTAGATTATCATTATGTAATATCATTATAGCGGTAGTGGAATGCATCATCACACATATTTTAAATTTACATCAATTCTTCGTTAAGTTGAATAATCATCTTATGCAACTAAACGAAGCATGATTATCATTCTACATTCAATATCTTTAAAAAACAGAATTTACTATTGCTTATGTATTATGAAATAATCTCTTTCATAAAAAGACATTTAAAGAAAACGTATAAAAATTTGAACGCAGCGGGATTCGAACCCGCACCTCCTGGATACCGTTCAGGCGCTCTCACCGCTGAGCGCCTGAACGGTATTAAGGAGGGAAAAAAAAAATCTCTTTCATTCTCTCCCTCTCTCTCTTCTCTCTATAAAAAAAAAATAAAAACTCACCTCAAAAATAATCAGCACGTAAAGTCCACACAACAACACGCACGCGTACAAAACCCCCATTTTGACATTTAAAGGGTTCAAAGTATACGTTATTGTGAATGGAGCGCTCTCATTGGCTGACGTGCGGATGCGTAGCGAATAGCCATTGGTCGAATTACTTTTTATATCCAATATGGCGGACCGGGATTCCCCTTGAGTGAAATCTAAGTTGCTGTTTTGTAGGAGAACGGTCCAAGGTTCGGATGTCTGGAAGAGGTAAAAAATATTTAAATGTATATTTTTTAAATTCACTCTTTTTCTAGTACAACAGGTTAAAAAGTTAGTGTCTAGACACTCTGTTCATCTTTTGCCTGAATTTGACGCATTACGTGTCGATTTGCGGAATTTAACGGCGCTCTTTGTCTTGCTATAGCCATGCTTCACTCTTTTTCCAGTAAACAGAGAGAGCTTAGTGTCAAAACACTTTATTTACCACTCTCCGCACGAATTCGAGGCATTACTTATCAAGCGGCGGAACTCAACGCCGCATTTAGTCTTACTAGAGCGGAGAAATACACTTATCCTCATTAAATACGAAGAAATGTTAATTGATTCATTCGAACATGGCCATGTCGCAATTCAGTTCCAATTAAATATGTTATTAGTTTTAATTATTGTTATGTACTATTTATATAATCGTAGTTATGCCTTTTGATAATTTATTCAGAAATATATATTTTTATATAAAACGCTAAACAACGCTAAATTCGGGTTAAAGTCGAAAACATGGAGTCATAAAAATTGACAAAGACTTATTCTTATTACGCCTGAGAAGAGCAAAAAGAATATATAAGTTTGAATTAAATATAAGAAAATAGAGTGAAAATAAACAATACATTTTATTTAAGGGGCCAGTCATAGCCCAGTGGCACAAGCGTGTGACTGTAAACGACTGGTTGTGGGTTCGATTCCCACTCGACGAGTGGAAATTATATTTTCATTTTCTTCGCTCTGGTGTCGAGGCAAAGCGCGGCGTTAAGTTCCGCCACTTAACACGCAAGCCTCCGAATTCGGCGGAAAGTGAGAAACGGAGTGTCTTAACACTAGGTTACCTCTGCCTACCCTGCTGTGTGCGGCATACAGCGTGAAGCAAAAAAAATAGTGATAATATTTTATCACATTTAGTATTAAGTCACACAGTTAGTATCTATATAAGAACATATTAAAAAAAACGTATAAAAAAATTAAACGTAGCCGGACTCGAACCTGCGCTTCACGGAAACCGTCTAATCGCTCTGACCGCCAAGTCAAAAAATAATTATTTTACCCATTCAATAATATTTAGGACAATCGTGGGCTTGTGCCCATCTGACTGCAAACGCAACTGGTTGTGGGTTCGAGACCCACCCGAAAAGTGGAAATGTTTAATATTTCCATTTTCTTATGTCTGGTGTTGAGACAAAGCGCAGCGATAAATTCCGCCACTTAGCACGCTATGCCAGAATTAGTCGAAAAATGAGGAAGGCGGAGTGTCTTAACACTAGGTTACCTCTGCCTACTCTGCTGTGTGCGGGATACAGGGTGACGCCAAAAAAAAAATGCAATCTACAATCTTACCGTTATGTTACCGTCCTCTCGATCTATGGACACCGTCTCCAACCATATATCCATTTTCCTATAATTTCTTAAAACGGAATGATTCAACCTCTTTTGCGCTTGTTCACTCAAAAACGGTCCAGATATTTTTAAACGCACTGATAATTCTAAATCCGATATGTTTAATGGATAATCTGTAAAAAAATATTTTTTTTTTATTCTGAGGCCATTCTACGTGACTGTAATAATGATAATTGTGGGTTCGATTCCCACTCAGGAGAATGAATATGTGTATATTATTACTATTTCTTGTATTGGGGCCAGTCGTGGCGCAGTGGCACAAGCGTGTGACTGTAAACGACTGGTTGTGGGTTCGATTCTCACTCGAGGAATGGAAATATTTAATATTTCCAGCATTTCAAAGGCAAAGCACAGCATTCAATCACAAATCCTTCCATTTAAAACGCAATGCCTCCAGAATTAGACGGAAAGTGGAGACCGGAGTGTCCTAACAGATCTAGATCCCCTCTGACTACCCCATTATGTATATTCTGAGTTTTAAACAGTTAAAACTAAATCTATTATTATAAGTTAAAATGAAACTTAAAACCTATCGTTAAAAATAACTCAACATTGCAACATGTGTTTACATTCGCCACACGCCTGAGCTCGGGCAGAACAGGTCATTCACCGGAGACCTTACGTTACCTAGACTTAGTACCTAGGTCTTGATAGGTTTCATTTTACTCTATACTTAAAAAGTATTAAAATACGATTGCAAATTGCTAAATTAGTTTTACTAATGTTATAATTGCGGTCTGTCTGTCTGTTTGACTGTGTGTCTGTTACGCTTTCACGGCTAATCTATTGATCCCATTTGGATGGAATTCAGAATGAGAATAGTTTATAACTCACGGTTAAATATAAACTTCTTATTTAAAAAAAAACACTCATAAAGTATTGAAATAGGGGATGAAAGTTTGTATGAAAAATCTGAACTGCTAGATCGATTTTGATAAATTTTCACAGGAAGATTGTCGATGACGCAACGTTAAACATAGGCTAGTTATTTTCTTTAAAAACCAACCTCTAAGACAGTGAGTTCATCCTCCGGCACTTATTTAATTATTTTAATTCCTTTTAAAGCGTTTTTCATATTTCTGCTTCACGCTTTTTTCAGCACAGTAGGGTACTAGAGATAACCTAGTTAGTATTAAGACAGTGTATTTTCCACTTTGGGCACGAAATCGGGACAATGAAACAACTTTGGGACAATGAAAATACTTTTAAATATACTAATTTTGGGAATCGAACTCACGACCTATCGCGTTTACAGTTAGACTCTGTCAAAGTGCGTGACGGTGACCTGAATCCATACTTATATTATAAATGCAAATGTCTGTGTGTTTGTCTGTCACGCTTTCACGGCTAATATACTGGTCTGATCGGGATGAAATTTAGAATAAAAGTAGTAAAAGTGGCTGCGTCTAACATGGGCTACTTAGTTTTTCAAAAGTCAACCTCTAAAGGGTTGAAATAGGGGATGAAAGTTTATACGAAAAATGTACATCGTTTGCCCGATTGTAAAGAATTTTGGCATATATATAGTTGATCATCTAAGTTTAAACATACGCTACTTTATTTTTCAAAAATCCACCACCAAGAGTTGCAATATACCGAAACAGTCACGGAGATCGTGCCGCTAGTTATCCTATAAATCATTCTTATACCAAGGATAAGATCGTTTATTATAAAAAAAACCTAAGAAAAATTGTACTAACAACGACCGCTATATTCCACGAGGAGCAGGTTCGAATCATACTCTAGTCTAAGATATATGTATTACTTAAAAACAAACGTTTAGAGAACGTATAAAAATTTAAACGCATGACTTAACCGTCAGATCGATTGGGCGGGTTCGAATCCCGCTACGTACAAATTCTAATAGGTTTTTTTAAACATTTTTAAAGTGTTATTCCACACTTAGGAAAATTTAAAAAGATATTTAGCCACCACTCAGCATGGCTCAGTGGTGAGAGCGCCTGGACGGTATTCAGGTATTCAGGAGGCGCGGGTTCAAATCCCACTGCATTCAAATTTTTATACGTTTCCTAAATGTCTTTTTCTTATATGTTTCTTAAATATCTATTTTAATTTTCAAAGTGTGTGAATAACACTTCAAAAAAATATATATCACTGACGCTAACTTACTCTTAATTTCACGGGGATTCACCGACGAGTTCCTCACTATTTCTTCCTTCTCGTTGTACATCATGAATATTAGCGTGAAGAAAGCCCAGCAGGAGAGAAGGAGGGTCATTTTCACGTAATGCCCGGCTCTAGCCATCTAATTAGGAAGAAAATGTACATTATATACGCTATATCCCGTGCTCAGCGTGGTAGGCAGAGGGAACCTAGTGTTAAGACACTCCGTTCCCCTCGCACTGCCAAATTCTTAATGCTGATGCTGTGCTGCTGATGCTCTTCGCCTAGACACCAGGGCGAAGAAAATGGAAATATTAAATATTTCCACTCCTCGAGTGTGAATCGAACCCACAACCAGTCGCTTCACAGTCACACTTTGCGCCACTGCGCCACGACTGGCACCAACAAGAAATATAGAGGGGGAAAGTGGGAGGGAGCCATTCGTACACGAGGCACATATAGACGTTAGGCGTTATAGTTAGTTAATTATAGTCATTGAGACCGTTGTGGGGCAGTGGCATAGCGTAAGCTGTAAAAGCGATGGTTGCAGGTTCGATTCCCAATCGGGGGATGATTATTTAAATTTTTATATCTTGGCTTGGCACCTAATACAAAGCGCGGCTTTGAGTTCCGTCACTCCACACGCAATGTCTCGATTTTCGGTTGGTAAGTGGCGGACAGAGTGTCTAGACACTAGTCTTCTCTGACTAGCTGCTAAAAATTGACTAAATTTTTGAAAAAACATATTTACCTTGCTTTGTCTTTCGGGTGCCAAACCATTTTCTTTGCTGAAACAGAAAAAATACTCATTATACATAAATGAATACATTATTTAGTTTCACACTGTATCTCGCACACAGCAGGGTAGGCAGAGGGTATCCAGTGTTAAGACACTCCGTTCCCCACCCACCGCCGAATTCTGCAGGCATTGTATGTTAAATGGTGGAACTTAACACCGTGATTTACATCGACAATAGAGCAAAAAACATGCAAATCCATCATACTTATATTAGGTTGGGGAAAAAGAAATCCATTATTTTTGCGTGAAATTCGGGACTCTATTTAAGATGCTTCGGATTGTCCGATTTGGATCAAACAAGCACCGTTTTTTGCAACAATTTGTCGCCATTTTAAAGGTAATTTCATAATGCCTCTTTCGCCGAAGCCTTGGTCCTTATTGGCGAAAAACTTTAATAATCGATTTTCACAATCTTCTCTTCATCCTAATTTCTTATCGCTCAGGAAGGTTTGCAATGCGAGAAAAAGGTGGTAATCGCTTGGTGCCAGGTCCGGACCATATGGTGCATGCATTAAATCCTCCCAACCAAGCTCCCGGAGTTTCTGGTGAGTCACTATAGACGTATGACCCCGTGCGTTGTCTTGATGGAGCACAACACCTCTTCTGTTGGCCAATTCTGGCCGTTTCTGGCTCTAGTTCTTCACAGAACAGATTTGAACTTAGTGTTTGGCCATACGAAAGCAACTCATAATGAATGATTCCTTTAAAGTCCCACCAAATACACAGTAGAACGTTCCTGGCCGTTAGTCCTGGTTTGGCCACCGTTTGAGCTGCTTCACCACGCTTTGACCACGATGGTTTTCGCACGATATTGTCGTATGTGACCCATTTCTCATCCCCAGTCACCATCCGTTTAAGAAATGGGTCAATTTCATTCCATTTGATCAAGGCTTCGCAAATGGAAATTCGATCCATTATGTTTTTTGGTGTTAATTCGTGCGTCACCTAAACATCGAGCTTTTTTTGTATCCATCTTTGCGCAAATGGTTTAAAACTATTTTATGGTCAATACTTAGCTCCTTGGCGATGCTGCGACTACTAACATGCCGGTCAACTTCGATTTTTTCGATGATTTTATCGACATTTTCGACTACGGGTCTGCCTTTGCGAGGTGCATCTTTAACATCAAAATTGCCTGAACGGAACCGACGAAACCAACATTGCACATAATTAGCTGTTACCGTATCAGCACCATAAACACCATTCACAATTTCAGCAGCCTGGCTTGCATTTTCACCTTTGTCAAAGAAAAACTGTAAAATATACCGAATTTTCTCTTTGTTGGCTTCCATTTTTAACGTCCTGTAACTCACGACAGAATGGAGCAAGTGGAAAACAATTGAAGGAGTTTTTAGTGTGAAAGATCACCTTAACAACGAGCATAAACTTGAAATTGTTTGATAGATGCTTTTCGAGATATCGATCACTAAAGCCACCTACCGAGAAAATAATGGATTTCTTTTTCCCCAACCCATTATTATAAATGCGAAAGTCTGTGTGTTTGTCTGTCATGCTTTCACGGCTAATCTACCTGTCCGATTTGGATGACATTTAGAATGAAAGTGGTAAACGTTAATGGGTCAAACATAGGCTTCTATTCTTCTATTTTTCCAAAATCAACCGCTTAATGGTTGAAATAGATGAAAGTTCATATAAAAAATTTAAACCGCTTGACCGATTATAATGAATTTTGGCATAAATATAGTTGATAATCTAAGCTTAAACATATCCTAAACAATATATATTTTCAAAATCTTACCCCCGAGGGTTGCAATTAAACTAAGCAGTTATATAGTTCACACGGCGAAACTGCGAGCGGGCCGCTAGTAATAAACAATTCCATTCCCCGATTGGGAATCGAACCCTCAACCAGTCGACATTCATTTTGCGCTCGAATTCGAGTTATTAAGTGTTATGTAATATAATATATGTACGAAAATTAGCATTATCGACTTTGACTTGATTATTTTTATAATACTTTGATAAATTATCGCTGTAGGTGATAATAATCTAATAATAATTATAAATTTAAAAATTCAATTGTGGCCAGTCGTGGCCCAGTGGCACAAGACTGTGAACGTGTGTAAAACGACTAGTTGTGGGTTCGATTCCCACTCGAGGAGTGGAAATTATATTTCCATTTTCTTCGCTCTGGTGTCGAGGTAAAGCGCGGCGTTAAGTTCCGCCACTTAACACGCAAGCCTCCTAATTCGGCGGAAAGTAGGGAACGGAGTATCTTAACACTAGGTTCCCTCTGCCTACCCTGCTGTGTGCGGGATACAGCGTGAAGCTGAAAAAAAATTCAATGTTTTTTAGAAACCATCAACAGTGACAGTGTCGAGCGCAATGGTTGCTCATTCGATTCCTACTCCAGGAAATGATTATTTAAATTAATTTAATTTCTTCGCTCTGATACAAAGACAAAATGCGGCGTTGAGTTACGCCACTAAACACGCAATGTCTCGATTTCGAGCGGGAAGTGGCGCACAGACACTCCGTTCCCCACGCACCGACGAATTCGGAGGCATTGCGTGTTAAGTGGCGGAACTTAACGCCGCACTAAACTGATTGATCATTACCTGTCTTTCAAAGGACTGTGTATTTCAACACCTTCGAGTTTCCCATCGATACTTGGTGCTTCTTCCACTCTATTGTTGTTCAAATGCGGCGCTGACTTCACTAAGGGTAGCCGCTTCGATTCCGGGGTGGCATTTTTTTGTTTTAACTGTATGCTCTCTTGTTTGCTTGCTGTAATAAAAGAAAGTATTTCATTAAAATGTTTTTTTTTTTCAGAAAAAGAGTCAACCTGACGAATAACATTAAGATATGTATGTAACTCCTGTTTTTTATTTTTATAACATTTCAAAATATTATTTACACACTTGTCTTTGTGGCTCGTCGTGGCTCAGACTGTAAACGACTGGTTGTGGGTTCGATTCCCACTCGAGGAGTGGAAATATTTAATATTTCCATTCTCTTCGCTCTGGTGTTGAGGTAAAGCGCGGCGCTAAGTTCCGCCACTTAACACGCAAGCCTCCGAATTCGGCGGAAAGTGGGGAACGGAGTGTCTTAACACTAGGTTCCCTCTGCCTACCCTGCTGTGTGCGGGATACAGCGTGAAGCTATTTACACACTTAAGAAATTGAAAAACATTTTTTTTTTTAGAAAACGTCT
Organism: Dryas iulia moderata; assembly: GCA_019049465.1. Lineage (NCBI taxonomy): Eukaryota > Metazoa > Arthropoda > Insecta > Lepidoptera > Nymphalidae > Dryas > Dryas iulia. Next base: position 4,854,450 of record CM032444.1, read on the forward strand.
AAAGGTCACAGGCGCAGGTTCCAATTTCACTGCGTTCAAGTGTGTGAAGAACACTTTAAAAATGCTATTTTTTTTTTATAAATAGCATCCTCTCATGTCAAACGATTGTTCGTAGAATAATCTTTGTGTAGCAGAAATTGATAGTCTATCTACAGAGATGCTAACAACATAAATAACGTTGTAATATACGTATAAGAATTACGACGCAGCCGGGTGTAGAACACATGGCTCAGCGTTCAGAACGCTTGGACGGCTTCCTAGATGTGCGGGTTCGAATCCCGCTGCGTCTAAGTATTCATACATATTCTAAAGAAGTTACTCCTAACAGAGTCCATTATGCATTCTAATTGCATCTTCAATGCGCAATTATATATTAAAAGACGTCAAAAATCTTATCTATTTAACAACTTGACGCATAGACAAAGATCCTAGAGTCAAAACTGCGCAGCTGGTAGTAGAACGCATGGCTCAATGGTGAGAGCGCCTGGACAGTGTTCAGGGAGGCGCGGGTTCGAATCCCGCTGCGTTCAAATTTTTATATGTTTTCTTTAAATGTCTTTTTCAAAACTCTCCGTTTTCCACTTTTCGTCCGAAATCGAGATATTGCATATTAAATAGTGGAACTCAACGCCGCGTTTTCTCTTGTCTTGCCTAATTACTTTTTGAATTATATTTTGACAATATCGCGACCTTAATTACTGTGTGTTGATTATTTTTTGATAACATTATCACTTATGCAGACGATGATCCGATATTTTTCATTAACGATCCAATCGTTAATCTAATCGATTACAAAAATAGCTGTAATCATGTCATTAATTAGTCTAAAACTTCTACATATCTTTCGAATTGTTTTTTTTTAAAGTAGGTGCGTTTAATATATTAGGTAAACGTACAAAATTTTGAACGTACCGGGATTCGAACCCGCGCCTCGTGGAGAATTTCCAATATTTTTCTAATTCTAAATGGTGGCAATAATATTTTAAAATCTGTGAAAATATTATTTAACGTGATTTATTGTGGGATACGTAGTTAAGGAATTGTTATATATTATTTGAGTTTTGTGTGGCGGAACTTAACGCTGCACTTTGTCCAATGTGGCCGAGCGGCGAAATGACAATAATCTAAATATAATAATATCCTACCACCCTCACCGACTTTACAGTCACACTTTGTGCCACTGCGCCACGACTGGCCCCAAAAAAAATGAATTTAATATTAAAAAAAAATGAATTTGACGTGTAAAGCACTGATTTTAATAAGAAGAGGTTAAAAATTTGAAAGGTCTATAATCAACAAAATTTTCCATAATTACTAATAAACTAAATAAAAAAAAAGCCCTTGACACTCCATAAGACAACCATAGTCGACGATATCTAAAAGTGACACTGTCATGTGACATTAAGCCCGTAGTAAAACATTCGTTATTTTTATGTACATATATAATATACATTTTCACACTAGCGGCCCACTCGCGGCTCTGTTTAAAAAAAAATATTAGTAGCTTCACGCTGTATCCCGCATACGACAGGTTAGGCAGAGGGAACCTAGTGTTAAGACTCTCCGTTCCCCACTCTCCGCCAAATTCGGAGGCATTCGGAGACAAATATTTAATTTATAGCAATTTTGTGGAATTAAAAACAAGCACTAAATGTTAAGTTTACGATAGTCAAAACTGCATTTAAATCGGTGGAGCCGTTTCTAAGATTAGGGTACACATACAAACAAACGCACAGACAAACAGAAAATAAATTAAACAATAATTAGGTTTTACTATAGTGGCCAGTCGTGCGTGGCCCAGTGGTACAAGCGTGTGACTGTAAACGACTGGTTGTGGGTTCCATTCCCATTCGAGGAGTAGAAATATTTAATATTTCCATCTTCTTCGCTCTGGTGTCGAGTTAAAGCGCGGCGTTAAGTTCCGCCAATTAAGACGCAAAGCCTCCGAATTCGGCGGAAAGTGGGGAACGGAGTATTTTAACACTAGGGTTCCTCTGCCTTTATTGCTGTGTGCGGGATACAGCGTGAAGCTAAAAAAAAATGCCCCTAATAATATTTTTTCTCCCATAACTTCAACGTACACACAGCGATCAGTAACATTTTTATTACATATGTAAGTAAACATTGTTTTTTTATCTCGCAGTTTTCACACATCTCCTTTAGGCAATAACAAACAAACAGACTTAAGTACTATTCATTTAATAAGACGTTACAAGGGCGTTGTCTAAAGTTTATAGTTTACACTGTATTACTATTATGAAGGCCTAGCTTTATTTATTCTCTAGTCATATTATCTGTAATTAATATAATGAAGAGGTAATGTGGCCAGTCGTGGCCCAGTGACACAAGTGTGTGTCTGTAAACGACTGGTTGTGGGTTCGATTCCCACTCGACGAGTGGAAATATTTAATATTTCCATTTTCTTCGCTCTGGTGCCGAGGTAAAGCGGGGCGTTAATTTCCGCCATTTAACACGCAAAGCCTCCGAATTCAGCGGAAAGTGGGGAACGGAGTGTTTTAACACTAGGTTCCCTCTGCCTACCCTGCTGTGTGCGGGATACAGCGTGAAGCTAAAACAAAAAAAAATAGAAGAGGCGAGGTTTGTAACTTTGTTTGTGAGGGGTAATTTGGGCCGATCATATAAATTCTTTCACAATTACGAAGCTACATTATTCAGGAGTACTATAGGCTACATTTTATTATGATTGAACAGAAAGTTCAGAGAATCCGAAATCGGGGCTCAAATAGCGGGTAAAAGACGCAAGTAACGCGGCGAACTCGCGAGCAGGTCGCTAGTCACATATGTGATCGAATCTGCAATGAAGAGATATACAGAATAGTAGGTGTTAGCGAGAACGTCATAATAAGAATGAAGAAGGGCGTGCTCAGGTGGTTTGGGCACGTCGAGAGGATGAGTGATGGAAGAATGGTAAGAAAGATATATGAAGCAAAGGTGAGTGGTAAGAGAAGCAGGGGGAGACCTCGGTTGACCTTTGAGAACACAGTATCGATGATACTGGAGGAAGGAAGGTATTTAAAAAGCATGAGGACCCCCCGGAATGAGGTTGGCGTGAATGAAGAGGTTGATGACAGTGGACGAGGCGAGAGAAGTATGCAGGGACCGTAGCGTTTGGCGCTCCGTTCCCTTTGACTATCTCTCAAGGGATTTCATTTGATTCTTTTATTAGAAGAGATAAAGTTGTGTTATATATGTGTTTATAAGTTATATGTTTGTAAGGACCATTGCTAAAAAAAGGTTGGCCTTCCCTGGCATTGATCGAAAATTATATAAGAGTTTTTGCAAAGTACTGTGAAAAACTTAAGATTACACATCATTTTGTAGTTTCTGTGTATATTTAAGAGATCTAGTGCATCAACTGACAGAATCTAGGTGGTAGGAGATTCGTTCTCCGATTGGCTCGCGACCACTATCATGTCAAAGACGAACCGCCAAATATCTTATGATGTGTTCCGGTTCGATGGCACGTAAGCCAGCTCTCCCTATTCCCGTCATTCCCATCCTTCCTCCCTCCATTTGACCTACATCCCCGAGGCTGGCAACGTATCCATAACTCTAATGTTGTGGATGTCTATGGGCGAAGGTAACCACTTAACACCAGGTGGGCCTTCTGCTCGTTTGCCTCCTTATTCCATAAAAAAAAAAGGAATACAACAGTCTTGGACGTGAGCTTCAACTTTTTGCTTTTAACGCATAGCAGCGTAGTCAAAAAGATGAGTGCCATGACTCCATTCTTCAATCTCCGGTCTAAATAGGAACAATATGTGACGATAAGCGAAACTTAACGCCGCACTATACCTTAGGTACCAAAGCGGAGAAATATTTTGAGTTATATTGCGTTTAAATATATACATATCTCCCACGACGTATCCATTGCTCATTAAAAGTATTTATAAAACGCACTGCGTATTTATAAAACGAATCATTTTCGAGATCTGTTATTTATTGAATATAATTGTTTAGTGAATAATTTAAGTTGATTTAAAAAACATTTTCTTGTAAAATGCAACCGCAAAGTTAAATTCATGCATATCTTCAGTTCATCATTTAAAGTTTAGGCAGTCCATCGTCTCTTTCGCCAAAGATCAAGACATTGCTTGTTGAGTGGCGGAGCTTAACGCCGCGCTATGTATTAGGTACCAACACAGAGAAATGAAAATAATGTACAATTTTTCCCCCCCCCACTTTTATGAAAACTTTTGTGGAAATCGAACATACAACCATCGCGTTATATCAATCAGACGCTGTCCCATTGCACCACGTCTAATTACTGATTACTGCTTCATTGTACAGACATACTTTCATACTATATTCTTATAGCTAAAAAAGATAGTTGTGGCCAGTCGTGGCGCAGTGGCACAAGTGTGTGACTGTAAACGACTAGTTGTGGGTTCGATTCCCACTCGAGGAGTGGAAATATTTAATATTTCCATTTTCTTCGCTCTGGTGTCGAGGTAAAGCGCGGCGTTAAGTTCCGCCACTTAACACGCAAAGCCTCCGAATTCGGCGGAAAGTGGGGAACGGAGTGTCTTAACACTAGGTTCCCTCTGCCTACCCTGCTGTGTGCGGGATATAGCGTGAAGCTATTATTATTATTATTATAAAAAAGATATTATTTTCTCTTACGTCTTATGTACGTACATATATGTATGTAATGTATGTATTTCTTTACATATGATCGCATGTGACCCCGTTCCGTTGGGATGAGCTTAATGCTATTTTAAAACCGGTTCGATCCAGTTTGTCGCGAACGTTTCTCATTGGCTGCATACCGTGGTTTTGTTTGTTTATTATTTTTTCTGTATTTAGCAAGTTCAACGGTGCCTCTATTTATACGTTATTACTTCTTATATACGCGGTGGTTGTAGGTTCGATTCCCACATGAAAAGATAATATATTTAAATCATTTTCATGTTGCCAGAATGCGGCATTAAATTTCGAAATTTAACAGTCAGTGTTTCGGATTTTGGCTGAAATAAGAGAACAAAGTGTCTTAACTTTACTTATATTTTTTTATACTTTTATTAAGATTTAATAAACAAACATTAATTAACGTTCTCTCTGAGTACCCCGCAAGGGATACAGCGTGAAGCTAAAAAATATATCAAAAAAAAAAATTAACGACTTTATATAAAGGAGAAAGTGGAAAACAAATTAAATCTTCACTCTCATACTTAACTTATTTGTATCGAGATAAAGAATGTGAAATTCTAACATCAAAATAAAACTTTTGTGAAAGAAAGGTCAAAAAGGGTTAAGTAGTGCCAGAGTCTTACCCGTGGGGGGACGGGTTAAGAATACAATTCCCCCCCGCCGCTGGGTAGCGTCCCGTAAAAGGCGGGTAACCCAGTAGTTTGGTGGTAGGAGATTCGTTCTCCGACTAGCTCGCGACCACTATCATGTCAAAGACGAACCGCCAAATATCTTATGATGTGTTCCGGTTCGATGGCATGTAAGCCAGATCTCCCTATTCCCATCATTCCCATCCTTCCTCCCTCCTTCTGTCCTATATTCCCAAGGCTGGCAACGCATCCATAACTTTAATGTTGTGGATGTCTATGGGCGAAGGTAACCACTTAACACCAGGTGGGCCTTCAGCTCGTTTGCCTCCTTTATACCATAAAAAAAAAAAAGAGTCAAAGTCAAAGTCAAATAATTTTATTCAAAATAAGAAATTACAAGCTTCATTTTTTGAACGAAACACTACGTTTTCTACTTACCGCCGAAATTTGTGACATTACGCGTTGATTGGTATAACAGACTTTCTGTCACATCAGAGTAGAAAAATAAAAGTATTTTTTTTTTTTTGGCTTCACGCTGTAACCTAGTGTTAAGACATTCCGTTCCCCACGCACCACCGAATTCAGAGGCATTGCGTGTTAAGTGGTGGAACTTAACGCCGCTTTGTAACTCTGATACCAGAGTGAATGAAATGGAAATATTAAATATTTCCACTCCTCGAGTGGGAATCGAACCCACAACCAGTCGTTTATAGTCACACGCTTGTGACACTGCGCCACGACTGGCCCTTAATGTTCATTTGAATATAATTATTACACTAAAGAGAATCGAACCCACAACCATCACTAATCTGGAAAAATATTCTCTAATCGCAAAACATATACGAACATGTCATAAAACTATATCTTCTAATAAGTTAAATCAAAACGAACACATCCATTTTCAAGTCTAACTTAAACATATAGACAGACGGACGTTAAACGATTGTCAAAGTATAGTTTTACCGCTAGTGGGCGAGAACGCTTGGACCGTCTCCAAGAGACTCGGATTCAAATTACGCAAGTTTCATAATTTTTATACAAACAATGATAAATGAGCAATTTTATTAATATTAATTATGTATTTTTGATGTATGTAGCCAGGTAGTCAGAGAGAACTCAGTGTAAAAACCCTCAAATCAAAGTCAAAGTCAAATAACTTTATTCAAAGTAAGAAGTTACATGCTTCATTTTTTGAACGTCAAACAATTTACCACCGGTTCACTAAAGTTAATGCCTCAGACCTGAGAAGAACCGGCGCAACAAACTCATCGGGACGATTTTTTTTTTAAGTCAAGCATTTACAGATCTCCGTTTTCTAATTTACACCCGACGGTGGCGGAACTCAACGCCGCGCTTCATCTTAGTTACCGGAGCGAAAAAAATAATATAATACATGTCTGCCCAACGACGACTTAAATTATTATAATAGTTAGATTAATCGATTTAAAAGAACTTTGAATAATAAAAGTAATACAAAAATAATAATAAAAAACAGTGGGTAGTTTAGACTTGCAATTTGCAGTATAAATACGACGGCATTTTCTAAACTCGTTCAAGACCTCCAGACCGGCGACGACTCCCACGAGATCTCTTAGTCCCCCCCTCCGATTCCTGAGCTGCTGCCGCGGCCGCTGATTGTCTTAGCTGGGCCTCCCTCGAGTAGTCGAGGGTCTCACCCGGCTGGGCTGATCGCCCGGGCAGCAACAAGCTTATCCCCTCACCACTAAATCCTCATCCTTAAGTTCTCTACTCTAGGCCTTAAGGCCTTATCCATGGACCTGTCCATATTCGTGGGCAGAGAAGATTTCAATGGTCAGAGGGTAGCACCCTGGTACCATCTCCCCACTCACAGAGAGTGAGATGACGACAAGAATAAGAACTCGTGGGAGTCTCGCTTCAGTCTTCGGACAGTGCAGACCTCTCTGCGATATTACGATAAGACCTACCTAAAGACGTTTGTGTGTTAAAGGTTATTACCTAGTTCAAGATTTTATAAATGATAACACGCCTTGGGAATGAAATCCTCGCTCCAGGCTATTTCAAAAGTATCACTGTCTGCAATAAATCTGTGTATATAACAATCACTTTAAGAAAAAATGTCCCGCTGAGTTTCTTGCGCCGGTTCTTCTCAGGTCTGAGGCATTAAATTTAGTGAACCGGTGGTAAACTACACTCGCATGCAACCGAATCGACTCACCCATACAAAATAGACAAAAAGTGTGTTTTTGTTTCAAAAATGAGAAAAAAGTTTACAAAATGTATATTTATATAAAAGCCTATTCTTTTAACTTTAAAATGACACATTAACCATTTTAATCCAATTACCACTTTTAAAAATATCGTGGTATGAACGTAAGTCCGTACAATTTATTTATTCCAAAATTCATTACAATCGGTTAGTGGCTTAGATTTTTCATAGAATCTTTCACCACCTATTCCAACCATTTAGGGGTTGAAATTTAAAAAAAAAGTAGCCTATGTTTGACCCCGTGTCATCAACTATTTTCATTTTAAATTTCATCCAAATCCGTCCAATAGATTAGCCGTGAAAGCATGACAGACAAACACACAGACTTTCGCATTTATAATATAAGTATGGATTTCTCTGAACGAGAATAGAACACACGATCAACGAACGGAGTTTAACGCCGCGTTTTGTTCTTGGTACCAGAGCGAAGAAACAAAGAAATCAACTCAATCATTCCCCTAGTCGAAATCGAACCCCCAACAATCGCGTTTACAGTCAGACGCTGTCCCACTGGGCCACAACAGCCACAAGATGTTTTATTTTTCATATTTTTGATACTCGTCCAAACACATGCACATATCGGGGGGCTATATTTAGCTTTCAGCCCTGTCATGCATTATAATATTAACGTGTTAATAAGTACCAGTCAGTCAGTGGCCAGTCGTGGCCCAGTGGCACAAGCGTGTGACTGTAAACGACTGGTTGTGGGTTCGATTCCCACTCGAGGAGTGGAAATATTTAATATTTCCATTTTCTTCGCTCTGGTGTCGAGGGTAAACCGCGGCGTTAAGTTCCGCCACTTAACACGCAAGCCTCCGAATTCGGCGGAAAGTGGGGAACGGAGTGTCTTAACACTAGGTTCCCTCTGCCTACCCTGCTGTGTGCGGGATATAGCGTGAAGCTATTTATATATTTTTTTTAATTAGTATCTCAATACAACTAGCGACCGCTCGCGGCTTCGCTTGAGTAACTTCCCCTTATTTTTATAGATTATTGTGATGATATAATTTAACCCTTTAACCCTCAAACATAGTTACATAGCCTAGAAAAAATCAAACCCAATTTTTGCTCAGAAGTAGCCTATATTTGAGCCTGGATTTCAAACTATTTTCATTTTATATGTAATCAAAATTGGACCAGTGAATTAACGTAAGTAATTAACGCAGTAATCTCTCTAACTACCCCGCAAGGGAAACAGCGTGAAGCTATATAAATAAATTTAAAAAAATTAAAGCTGAACGCGTAACAAACAGACAGACAGACATTTTGCCTTTTTAATATTAGTATGGAATATTTAAAAAAGTCCATGTTAACCATGGTACAATTACACAAAGTAAAAAAAACTGTTTACTCCAATTTCCACACTCAAAAGATAAACAGACATCAGCTTCACGCTGTATCCCGCACACAGCAGGGTAGGCAGAGGGAACCTAGTGTTAGGACACTCCGTTCCCCACTTTCCGCCGAATTCGGAGGCATTGCGTGTTAAGTGGCGGAACTTAACGCCGCGCTTTACCTCGGCACCAGAGCGAAGAAAATGGAAATATTAAATATTTCCACTCCTCGAGTGGGAATCGAACCCACAACTAGTCGTTTGCAGTCACACGCTCGTGCCACTGGGCCACGACTGGACTGAATAGAAAGTTAAATCATTCGGTTCTCCAGTTCGTGCCTTGTGTTGCGATATCACCGAGCACTCGCTGCCATACTTCAGCTTACTAGTGGTGGAAAAATCCGAATGCAAATTAAATCTATAAGCATCTTGTATATAAATATATCGTATTTAAAATTATAAAAAAAAATCTAGAATCCTTCCGCGTAAAAATTATTAATAAAGTTATAATTGTAAAAAAAAGTAGTCTTAGTTACTTCTTATAAAATTAGCCATGTTCTGTGAAAGTCTCGTCAAAATCAGCTTAGCCGTTGTAGAGATTAGCCAGAACAAACAAACAAACAAACAAGTAGACAGATAAAAAAGGCATTCATTACAAAGTTATTTTAAAATTATAAACAGACATCTCGAGTTGTATTTATTTGTATAGATATTACCCGTGGGGGGACGGGTTAAGAATACAATTCCCCTCCGCCGCTGGGTAGCGTCCCGTAAAAGGCGGGTAACCCAGTAGCTTGGTGGTAGGAGATTCGTTCTCCGACTGGCTCGCGACCACTATCATGTCAAAGACGAACCGCCAAATATCTGAAGATGTGTTCCGGTTCGATGGCATGTAAGCCAGCTTTCCCTATCCCCAACATTCTTATCCTTCCTCTCTCCCTCTGTCCTGCATCCTTAAGGCTGGCAACGCATCTACAACTCTAATGTTGTGGATGTCTATGGGCGAAGGTACGACTTAACACCTTAAGGTGGGCCTTCTGCTCGTTTGCCTCCTTTATTCCATAAAAAAAAAATATATATACTGCGCCTGAGACTTGTAACTCGAGTGTAGGTTTAACGGAGCTGTTTGAAATGCATTATGGCTAATGTATAATACTCCCCTCTACTATCAGAACTCCTTTCGTTATTTAATTACAATTTGTACAAATACGTAAAAAAAACTTTTAAATATATCTAAATTCTATTAATATTATAAACGTGAAATTTTGTATGTACTCGTATGTTGGTTACTCTGCTGAATCAATTTTAATGAAACTTTACAATAATGTGATCTATAGATCAGAATAACATAGATAGATAAAGGCTACTATTTTTAAAGTTATTTTTTCTTAAATTCGCGGGCACCGCTTTTTTCTTTCACACATTATTTTTTTCTTTCTACCCATACTTATATTATAAATGCGAAAGTCTGTCTGTTTGTTTGCACGCATTCACGGCCAATCTACCGGTCCGATTTGGATATAATTTAGAATGAAAGTAGTAACAAAACCAGGGTCAAACATAGGCTACATATTTTTTTTCAGAAACAAATGTCTAAAGAGGTGAAATAGGCGATGAAAATTTATATGAAAAATCTAAACCGCTTGACCGATTGTAATGGTTTTTTGGATAAATATAGTTGATAATCCGAGGTTAAACATAGGCAACTTTATGTTTTAAAAATCCCTGAGGGTTGCAATATAACGAAACTATGTAGTTCACGCGGCGATGCCGCGAGCGTAATACTTAAAAAATCCCGGATGAAATATAGAGTGTATAGAGTGCTGTCTGTACGCAGACAAAGCGGCAAGCGGTCGCTAGTAGTCAATAAACTTAACAAAAAATAGAAATAATCAATATTAATACAATATTTCTGCAAGCTTATATGCCGTTGCAGTTTCCAAACCAGTTTGAACCGGTTATAATGCAAGTTGGCTTGCACCTACATAATAAGACATTACATATAACTTCTTAGCTATACTTTATAATATAGATATAATATAAGAACTTTATGAATGTCTGTTTTTAGCTTCACGCTTTTTGCCACTTAGCAGGGTATGAGAGAATCCAATGTCAAGACATTCCTTTTTCCACTCTCTGTGCGAAATTGAGACATTGCTTGTTCTCCACTAGACACCAGAACGAAGAAAATGGAAATATAAAATATCTCCACTCCTCGAGTGGTAATCGAACCCACAACCAGTCGCTTTGCAGTCACACTTTGTGCCACTGCGCCACGACTGGCCACTATGGAGTAACAATCGCTTAAAAAAAGGTATATACATATACCAAAATAACATTAATACAATTCTTATCTGTCTGTTTGTTCCGGCTAATCTCTGGGATGGCTAGACAAATTTAGATGGGATTTTCACAGGCAGATAGCCAGTATAATAAGGTCTAACGTAGACAACAGTACAACTTTTTGTTAAATTTCACGTTAAAATCTATTAACAATAAACACAAACTACTTTGTTTACAAATATTAGTTACCTTGAATTATTTTTAGATTTTGAATGACTCAATGATTCTTGTAGACTTGTAGAGTATTTTTTACAGACTGGCATTCACCCAAAGTTATATAATATAATAAGAGTAGATTTGTCTGAATGTAATACCTCTGAGATTTAATTATTTTAATGGGTAGATGAAATATAATTAATTAGGACGATACGAGATTGAACCCTCTACCATCGCGTTTACAGGCAGGGCCTGTCCCACAATAGCTTGTACATTGATTATATTTGAACACTAGTTGTGTCCACGATTTCGTCCGTATGAAATTTAACAAAAAGCAAAAAGCTGTAATTCTAAAATTAAATTAAATTAAATAGCTTCACGCTATATCCCGCACACAGCAGGGTAGGCAGAGGGAACCTAGTGTTAAGACACTCCGTTCCCCACTTTCCGCCGAATTTGGAGGCTTGCGTGTTAAGCTGTAATTCTCTGCTGTTATAAAAGTATATAACTGCTGCTAGCTAGCTGTAATAAAAGTTGCTCAAGTTACTTCTTTTCATTTACAACAGCTATCATTCAGTGAAAGTCTCCTCAAAATCGGTCCAGAAGTTCTAGAGGTCCGACGGAGCAGACAACAGGAATATTTTAATATATACACCGTGTATATATATGTTTTCTTTCTTTTTTTAAGCTTCACACTGTTTCCCGCACACAGCAGGCTAGGCAAAAGGAACCTATAGTTAAGACACTCCGTTCCAAACTTTCCGCCGAATTCGGAGGCATTGCGTGTTAAGTGGTGGAACCTAACGCCGCGCTTAGCCTCGATACCAGAGCGAAGGAAATGTAAATATTAAATATTTCCATTTCTCAAGTGGGAATCGAACCTGCAACCAGTCGTTTACAGTGCCACTGCTCCACGACTGGTATATATGTATATGAATTCAATAAAAAGCGATTATTTTAATGTTAAAAACAGACGCTTCGATTTTATTTATTTCCCTCAGATCTTTACTGATGGTAGCAGGATTGAGGGAAAAGTGGGTGCTGCCCTATCTATGTGGAAAGGAGGAAAAGAAACCATCAACGAAAAGTTTAGCCTGCATCCAAACTGTCTGTCAACTGTCAACAGTCTTTCAGTCGGAGCTTTACGCCCTGAAAAGGGCTACTCAAATTGTGGCAGATAGTGACGACCAAATAGTCAACATCTTAAGTGATTCTAGATCGTCATTAGAACTCCTAAAGAACCCAAGTTCAGGACACCCCTTAGTTATGGAAATTAAGAAAATATACGAAAGATCAAAACGCAAGGAAGACAAATCAGACTTTTTTGGCTACGTGCCCATGTTGGTACTACAGGGAATGAACGTGCCGACGAACTGGCAAAAGATGCAGCACTCACGAATACTGCCCGAAACTATGAGAAAATACCCTTGTCCTATATTAAAAGATCAATAAGGAAGAGTCTGTTAGCATATGGCAAGGCAGATACGAAACATCACAGACAGGGGCGGTTACCAAAAAATTCCTCCCCGGTGTAGAAATGGCCTACAAAATAATAAGGACAACTCAGTTTACTCCATTGCAGGTTCAGATGCTAACAGGACATGGTGGAATAGCAGAATACCTGCATAGCTTTAAACTGAAAGACTCTCCGGGATGCGAATGCGACAGCAATATACCTGAATCCGTATATGGCACATACTACTAGAGTGTCCAAGGTTTGCTGCTGCTCGCTTTCAACTTGAAGCAAAGATCGAGAAACGTCTGTCCGAGGTTGAACTGCCAAATATAATGGCAGATCCGTACTCTAGGAAAACGCTTCTCGACTATGCAGAAAGGGCATTCCGCATCGCTTGCATTAGAAATAGTACACTGGACCCAGACAAATCACGTGCTCTCTACACAAATTTTACACAACCTTCACAATCTGGCACTAATATGCTAAAGCCTTCTGCATGCATATATAAATGTTCACAAGCCAGAAACACAGACACCATGATCGAGTTGTTGTTACAGGTCGAAATGGGTGAGGCGGGGTTGAGAACCAAAGGGGGTGGCGCTGTTCATGGATGATAGCACTGAAAGGTTGGGTGTAAGCTTTTGCGTACCAAGGAATAACAAATTTATCGCAGTTTCGCCTGGTCTTGTCAGGCCTATTGAACGGGAGCACTAACAGGACGGCCGTACGACGTAAGCTATATGAAGCGCTGCCCTGTAGAACGGTCGGAAAATATCACTTGCCGAGTATTGCAATCAAAGAACAAGTCTATTATACTGCTCGGACAGGGAATAAACGGACGCCATTTGAGCAAGCTCGCGAGTTACTCACGACAATGGGTAAAACGGCGGGATATGGCGTACGAATATAAGTATAGACGCTATGGTGGGTCGATTATAATAGAGGAGAAGTAGCAGACCGATTGGGATGCATAAAAGCCTCAGAACAACACGAGGTATTAGTTTATGAGGACAGGGGGTGAAGATCTTAGTTATCTTAAACTCAAAAACTCTGGCATCCCAGCGGAAAAGCTACAAACAACTCGCACTGCCTCTGAAAGTAATTCAGAGCAAACTTCAACGAAAGGTGGCAGAGGAACAAATTAAACTCACACAAACACAGTACGGCAGCATTCCACCACTAAATCTGCGTTGTAGCATGATAATATCAGCCATAGGAAGTGTGCTACAAAAAAAAGGAAAATTTCATCAGAAGACAGGCAGGCCCGCATCGGTGGAAAAATTTGCAAGGAATCCTGCAAAGAATACTCCTGTTCAAGTACGATCCAGGCTCACTAGAGCGGCAATGAACCAGGTAACTCGCCTAAATCTAATACCTATCTCGGGACACAAAGACCACTATAGAAATGCATACCTCGAATTTCTCGCAGTTTTGGAAGCTACTAAACAAGTGAAGCTCAGGACTTGTGAGGAAATAATTGCGAGCCTTCCAAGGAGGATATTCAATCCTGGATGTAAGGCTAAAAGAGGCAGAAGAGCCGCCATATACAACAACCATACAGCTCAAAACCATCAGAGGCATCATAAAAGGTAATTACATGGCGGCTTACAATGCTACAGTTGGTTTTGTGGAGTTGAATGAAGAGGAAACCAGACGAACAGGCGACCTTAAATTCAACACGCCCGCTGATGATCCTATCGTGGTTATAGCCAAATGTACGCAAATGATGTTGGAAAATAGAATGCTTGAGAAGTAAAATGTTTTGATAGCACTCTTGAATCCACATCAGCGGTAGCATGGCATATGCCCAAGATACAGTGGGATCAACGGGGTTCCCGGGTGTGGTTTAAAACAACCTGGATCACAAAGTACTTTAATACCGATTACAGACATTGTGATCACTACTACAACAGAAGCAGCAAATGAACTTCGGAGAAAGCTTTCGGTACGTATAGGGAGTTTGGTTAAAAGTAGGATTCGCACTATGGCATCAATGTTGGTTAATGGGAAGAGACAATCAGAAACGTACAAAACGCCTGATTGTCGATGAGGCCCCTGATGAACCATTTTGGAGCGATAGTGACGGCTGCTAGAATCACCGAAGCAGAAGAAATTCTATTAATCGGAGATGTAAATCAACTTCCCTATATTGACCGAGAGAATCTTTTCGATATGCTCTACCGTGCTCCCTATCAAGTGGCCAATATCACCAGAATCTAATATGCACCCATAGAAGCCCCATGGATGTTGCTTATGCCCTTCGAGAAATATATGTTGGTATATACTCATCTAAGAGGACAGTACACTCCCTTCGGATAGAAAATTATTAAGGTGACACCAATACCCACGAGACCTACGGATACCTCTACCTCACACTCACTCAAGAGGAGAAGGAATCCTTGATCACTCAGGGATACGGCTTGGAAATGGGTGCAAAGGTACTACGATCACGGGCCCAGGGACTGACCACCAGCACAGTTGTAAGTAGTGAATACAAAACCAAAGAAAATAAGCTTGCACGACAGTGTCTCACACGCAGTCGTGCGATAAACGCGCCATACCAGCAACTGTTTCTACTACTGCGGTGGTGAGGACGACGCGATAAAGAGGACTAATACGGAATGCAACGAGGGCAACGACCAAGGTATTGTGGAGTACAATTTGAAGATGGCAATAAAAGACAGAAACGAAGCGGTCATACGACTACTGTAGCGTGAATACCATCCACACCCCATACCTTAAATAAATACAAACAAAAAAATATGCATGGTAGTGTAGTAAGAAAGATAGTAATAGTGTAAAAAATAAAATAAGTTATACCAATTATAATATATTAAGTTATGGGTAAACAATTAATGTTCATATCATGAAATATATAAATGGAACAATGAACAGGCACCTTCTTAAATTTGTAACTTGGACTCTCGTAGAGTATTAAGTCTTAGGTTTAATACTACAAATCGTAAAAAAAAAAATTGTAAATCATAAACAAAGGATAATGTTAAAAAAAGGTTTACAGACCGTTGTCCGTAGAGCGATAAATAGAATAATAAAAAAAACAAAAAAATTATGTATTTATACGATAATATTTTTTTGGTAACCTAAAGACGTTGTTTTGTATTAACAACTAACACACATAGACATACGATAAAGAAGGAATAAATCTTGAAACTTGTAAGTAAGAAAAAAAATTAAGTTCTGTAGAACCACTAGAATTAGTATAGTAGCCTTTTTTATCTTCACGCTTATACCAAATAGCAGGAAGGTCAGAGAGAACGAAAATATACTTCAATTCCTCGAGTGGGAATCGAACCCACAACTAATCGCGTATACGTCACACTTTCCTGCATCTTTCACTACCGAAATCGAATATAGTACTATTATAATAGAATTGTGATACGTTTCAGTTATTTACCACTGAGTCATAACATCAAAAAGTTAATTTAAACAAACATTTGTTCGACCTTACCATTGACATATATTTTTTATTACTTAATAACAAAAGTATAATAACAAAAATAAGTTTTAATAAAGCGTATAAGAATTTCGACGCAGCTGATAGTAGAACGCATGGCTCAGTGGTGAGAGCGCCTGGACGGTATTCAGGAGGCGCGGGTTCGAATCCCGCTGCGTTCAAATTTTTATACGTTTTCTTTAAATGTCTATTTCAATTTTTCCTAAATGTGGAATATCACTTTAAAAATGTTCAAAAAGTACTAAAAGCTGTAACGTAAAAAATTTAGAATTTTACATATTTTTCATATAAATATATAAAAAATATTAGTCTGTCTGTTTATTACATTTTTGGACAACGTAGCTCAGGTAGGTTTTTCAGTTGAACGCTAAAGTAGGGAAAGCAGAGAGAATTGTTTATAAGCTTGAATCTCCATTTTTCCATAATTTTAAAATGTCATACATTCTTATCAAAGTCAAAGTCAAAGTCAAAGTCAAAGTCAAAGTCAAAGTCAAAGTCAAAGTCAAAGTCAAAGTCAAAGTCAAAGTCAAAGTCAAAGTCAAAGTCAAAGTCAAAGTCAAAGTCAAAGTCAAAGGCAAAGTCAAAGTCAAAGTCAAAGTCAAAGTCAAAGTCAAAGTCAAAGTCAAAGTCAAAGTCAAAGTCAAAGTCAAAGTCAAAGTCAAAGTCAAAGTCAAAGTCAATCTTAACACCACGATTAGTCTTACCAGGGCAGAGAGCCGAAAATATATATATATACCTAATCATACTCCCGAATAGGTTTGAAGTAATTGCCATTCATCATGTTACCTATTTAATGCTTTTACTTTTACTTTTTGCTTCACGCTGTGTCCCGCACACAGCAAGGTAGGCAGAGGGAACCTAGTGTTAAGACACTCCGTTCCCCACGCACCGCCGAATTCGGAGGCATTGCGTGTTAAGTGGCGGAACTTAACGCCGACCTATTTAATGTCAATTTAATATTATATGTTACTAACCCTCAGGGGTGGATTTTCAAAATAATGTATCTATAGTTAACCTTGGATTATCAACTATATATATTCCAAAATGCATTACAATCGGTCAAGTTTAGATTTTTCATTTAAACTTTCAACCCCTATTTCAACCCTTTAGAGGTTGATTTTAAATAAATAAGTAGCCTATGTTTGACTCTGGGTTATTTACTACTTACATTCTAAATTTCATCCAAATCGGACCGGTAGATTAGCCGTGAAAGAGTGACAGACAAGCAGACAGACTTTCACATTTATATTATAACTATGATTGTGATGACTGAATAACTGACTGAAAATTCAATTGGTTTTGGTTGTCATTTCCATATTCGGTTAAAATGATTATATTTAAATTATTTTCATTGTAAAGCGCGGCGTTAAGTTATGTCATTTCACAAGCAATGCCGCCAGAACTCGGCGATGCGTGGGAAACGGAGTGTCTTAACACTACGTTCCCTCTATCTACCCTGCTGTGTGCGGGATACAGCGTGAAGCTTTTTTTTTTTTTTGATGAAATGAAGGAGGCAAACGAGCTGAAGGCCCACCTGGTGTTAAGTGGTTACCTTCGCCCATAGACATCCACAACATTAAAGTTATGGATGCGTTGCCAGCCTTGGGAATGTAGGACAGAAGGAGGGAGGAAGGATGGGAATGGTGGGAATAGGGAGAGCTGGCTTACATGCCATCGAACCGGAACACATCATAAGATATTTGGCGGTTCGTCTTTGACATGTTAGTAGTCGCGAACCAGTCGGAGAACGAATCTCCTACCACCAAGCTACTGGGTTACCCGCCTTTTACGGGACGCTACCCAACGGCGGGGGGGAATTGTATTCTTAACCCGTCCCCCCACGGGAAACTAACAATAAACTGTACTCTCGTGAACTACTGAATACTTCGCGCGGCGTTGGAGTCCTAACATTAAATAGCGTGGGAAACGGAGTGTCTCAACACTACGTTCCCTCTGTCTACCCTGCTATGTGCGGGATACAGCGTGAACCTAAAAAAAAAACTGTACTCTCGTGAACTACTGAATACTTCGCGCGGCGTTGGAGTTCTAACATTAAATAGCGTGGGAAACGGAGTGTCTCGACACTACGTTCCCTCTGTCTACCCTGCTGTGTGCGGGATACAGTGTGAAGCTAAAAAAGAACTGTACTCTCGTGAACTACTTAATACTACGCGCGGGGTTGAGTTCTAACACTAAATAGGCCTATTTAGTCCCAGAATAAGCCTAAAAAGACATTGCTTGATTTCGAGTGGCAATTAGAGAGTGGAGTGTCTTAACACTACTACTGGGTTCTCTCTCACTACCCATATACTTACTTACTACTATTATTTATTAATAATTTTGCTACGAATGTCAATTAAATCCAGGCAAAGTTACTAGTTATAAAAAACCGAAGGTTTGTCACGAACGTCACATAATTTATATCATTGTTGAGATTACCTTTTTATTTCATATTACGTGTTTTGCTTTAATAACATTGTAACACGTAGGAGGTTATACAGTATTTTGTATTCTAGCCTTTTCTTTTAGATAGATAGGTAAAAAAAAAGGGAATCTAGTGTTGAGACACACCGTTCTCCACTTTCTGTCAGATAGCGGGTTTCGACGCCATTCTTTACCCCTTTTTATTTTTACGTCAGGAAATCCTGTTACGGATGCCCGCCCGGGGTGGGGACCCGGGACGCGGTTATGTGGGATTCCGGTATGGCAAGATGGTACGGCTTCGTTTACCAACTAAAACCTCCTGCTCTGTTGCTCCTCTCCCGTCTAGGTCTAGGTCTAGGTCTAGCCCAGGTCTCGGGTACTGTCCTAATCGTCCTGGACCTGGGCGGCTTCCTTAGCCTACCAGAGCGAGGAAATTATAGGAGGAGGATAGTAATTTATATATAACGACAGGGTAACGAACCGACAACCGACAACCACCTTTACCATTAAAGTAACTAATTAGTAAGAAATGTCTAATATTTTGCAGAGTGAATGTATATATATATATTATTATAGATGTTATTTTCGTCGTTTCTATTTTGACCATTTGCCGTCAGTTTTATGATACTTAGAACCTTATCAAATTTGGTATAACTAAGGTTCATATGGAGAAGAAATGTAAAAAGTATTAGCTTTTTTGATTATATATAATTCATAAGAAATTCCTTGAATTAAAAAAAAAACTAACGTATATATGGTAGTGTGTGTGCACACACACTTCAAACTTTTTGTAAAAAGTGGCATACACCTTACTAAGGTAGAGTATATTTATTATACGTGCCAATGGCTCTTGTATTTACCTGTATTGGAGACATTGCGAATTGATCTTAGGTACCAGAGGGGAGAAATAGAATATATAAATAAATATCTTAAATGTAATCATTCCTTCGCGTGGAAAACCAGTCATTTACAGTTACACGCTTGTGCCACTGGGCCACGACTGACCACTAAATAAAGAAGGTATAATATTAGATTAAATATATATATATGTGGCCAGTCGTGGCCCAGTGGCACAAGCGTGTGACTGTAAACGACTGGTTGTGGGTTCGATTCCCACTCGAGGAGTGGAAATTTCCATTTTCTTCGCTCTGGTGTCGAGGTAAAGCGCGGCGTTAAGTTCCGCCACTTAACACGCAATGCCTCCTAATTCGGCGGAAAGTAGGGAACGGAGTATCTTAACACTAGGTTCCCTCTGCCTACCCTGCTGTGTGCGGGATACAGCGTGAAGCTATTTAATTAATTTATTTTAACTATAAAAATAATTAAAAAGCAACACTCACCAATTTCCTTCTCATAGCGTTTCTGAAACGGTTCCAGTTCAGGATCGTATTTGATCTTCTTGGGCAGCTTCAGCCATACTTGAAGAGCTTCTGCCGTCAGCTCGCCAGTGGAAACCAGGGAATATTGACTCCTACTCAGCTCAGGAGTAGGGGGTTTGGTGCCGCCAGTCCATTCTTTCACTCTTTTAACAAATTTATCCATGTTTTAGTCCAAATTTTAACAATATTCACGACATTTGTTAACACACTGATGGACTTTTGACAGACAATTAATGAATAAATACTCTTTGATTGATATTTTTTTCGTTCTTAAAATTCGATGCTATTAAAAAATCATTAGATGTTATTATTATGTATTTAGTATGTTGGTTTCATGTTTCGTTATTTTTAAATATGCTTTTTAAGTAAAAAGAATATTGTTAAAATTTTTCTCTGTATTTGCGTTTATGCTAATGAATAGCTGGAATGGAATAGCTTTTTGTAATATTAAATGAAGGCTTTCTATTAAATGTACACCATGAATATACCAAAATAACATTTTTGTCTGTCTGTTTGTTTGTTCTGGGTAATCTCTGGAACGGCTAGATTGGCAGATATCTAATATAAAAATGAGTAACCGAGACTACTTTCGTTTTCGGCTTACAAATATAAGTGGAGAACGGAGTATCTTAACACTAGGTTCCCTCTGCCTACCCTGCCGTGTGCGGGATACAGAGTGAAGCTAAAAAAAAATAGTTATTAATGTGTACACTACAATTAACAATGAATTAATTGTTAATTATGATTTTCTCACAAATAAATGATCAATTGATAATATTTAATTGTTAATTGCAATTAAATTTTACCCCCAACATTAGTCACTATGGCCAAATCTAGATGTTATATCTTATATATCTTATATATATTATAAATGCGAAAGTTTGTACGGGTGTGTGTGTGAGTTTGTTACTCTTTCACGCAAAAACTACAGAACGGATTTTCATAAAACTTTGCAGTAATATAGGTTTGATATCAGAATAACATAATAAGTTAAAATTTATAGGGATTTTTAACCGACATAAAAAAGGAGGTTCTTCTATGTGTTCCCCGATTACTCGTAGATGGGTGGACTGATTTTCAAAAATCTTTTTTTGTTCGAGAGGATATATTTCACAATTGGTCCCATGGTAAGGAGATCAGGATCTGATGATGGAATCCTGGAGAAATCGAGGGCAACCATCAAATTTTAAAGGCACAGATGCTGTTTTTTCGTATAATAACTCAATTGGGAGATCTGTATCTGACTATCATCTCATTTCATTAACCGACTACAAGAAAGGAGGAGGTTCTTAATACGTATGTTCCTCAGATTACTCGAAGATGGGAAAACCGGATCGGAACTCAATGAAGATGTTTCTTTGTTCACGCGGACGAAGTCGCGGGTAACAGCTAGTATACCATATACATACAAAGTATTTAAAAATAAATCCAATTCGCCATCTTTGACGCAATGGGCAAAGACTTAGAGGTTTAAAAAATACATAAATTGACAGTTTACAAATATTTACCGTTGAATAGAAGTAAACAGAATAAAACCTAGTAATTGTGTTTACTGTTCGAAGAATAGTTGTTCTAGTAGTAAGGCACGTGTAGTTTTATAAATAAACATACTCGTATACGTAGGTATCTTGCAGCCGTCGTGGCAAACGCGATGACCGTGGATTCGATTCCCACTCGAAAGTGGAAATATTTGATATTTCAATTTTCTTTGCTCTGTTGTGATGGATACAGTGTGAAGGTAAAAAAAAAATCTTTTTCCTATGCCTTACGCTGTAGCCCGCACACAGTAGGATAGGCAGAGGGAACCTAGTGTTAAGACACTCCATTCCCTAGTTTTCACCGAATTGGGAAGCATTGCGTGTTAAGTGGCGGAACTTAACGCCGCGCTTTGCCTCGACACCAGAGCGAGGAAAATGGAAATGTTCAATATTTTCACTCATCGAGTGGGAATCGAACCCACAATCAGTCGTTTACAATCACACTGTGTGTACACAAGCCACAACAAGCCTCAGATTTATTTATAAACATTTTGAATTCTCTACACTTCTTTTGACAAAGCGAAGCAAATTGTAGTATAATATAATTTACCATACATTTTAAAATTAGCAAGAACCTATCTGCCAATTATAGTGTTCAAATTGCAAAGAATTCTGAATAGCCAAACTATACCACGTTCAAGATAGCTTGATCTTTTTGACAGATGTCAATTTTTCTGATCTACATAACTAACTTAACTTCACGCTGTATCCCGCACACAGCAGGGTAGGCAGAGGGAACCTAGTATTAAGATTCTCCGTTCCTCACTTTCCGCCGAATTCGGAGGCATTGCGTGTTAAGTGGCGGAACTTAACGTCGCTCTTTACCTCGACACCAGAGCGAAGAAAATGGAAATATTAAATATTTCCACTCCTCGAGTGGGAATCGAACCCACAACCAGTCGTTTACAGTCACATGCTTGTGGTTTCAAAGTAAATAAAAACAGAAGTCCTACGGCAGAAGTCACCACTTTTATCAAAAAATCAATAATAAGGTATAGAAACGATTCACTAACAAGTTCAAAATAACAGAGTGTTGAGTCACTAAATAAGCCTTACAAATACTTGACTAGTTTTATAATTTATAAAGAAAGAGCTCTAGTAGAAGGTCTGTAGTTTCTATTAGAGGAAAGTTCATGTGTTAAATGTAAAGAAAGTACAGTAAGCCAAAGTTTTCACCTGTAGTTTTCAACTACTATACTATTACTACTATATTACTACTACTACTACTAGTATACAGTAACAATTTTAAATATAATAGGTATTTGTTTAAAAAAACTCCTTCTTCCCCCTTTTTCCCAGTAGTTCCTTCCTCCCATTTTTTCCCAGGGTAGTCTAGCGACTCCAGTACTTGCCAGAATTTAGAGCAATTATGTTTTAAGTGGCGGGATTCAACGCTGTATTCTATTTTAATTGCACAAAAAAAATTAGTATGGATATAATTTTAAAGAGTTATGTAAACTTCTAACAGTATATACGTCGGTTTTGGGTTCGATTCCTCATCTCGAACATTTAAATATTTAATATATTGACATTTCTGGTACTTAAGACAAAGAGCAGCGTTAAGTTACAGTCGTTTTTTTTTTTTTTTTAGCTTTACGCTATATCCCATATCCCGCACACAGCAAGGTAGGCAGAGGGAACCTAGTTTTAAGACACTCCGTTCCCCACTTTTCGCCGAATTCGGAGGCATTGCGTGTTAAGTGGCGGAACTTAACGCCGCGCTTTACCTCGACACCAGAGCGAAGAAAATGGAAATATTAAATATTTCCACTCCTCGAGTGGGAATCGAATCCACAACCAGTCGTTTACAGTCACACGCTTGTGCCACTGGTCCACGACTGGCTATTAAGTTAAACTACACCACAGTTGAAAATTCAAAGGACTTTTTCCATAAAATTATTTCGAATAATAATTATTTTTTGTTTGACTTTATATGTAGCTAACTGTACATTTTGATTTCCAAAAAGATAGCTTAGAAATCCTATGTAATTCGAAAATAATTGCTCACCGCGACGTTACGAGCTAACGATGTGGGTAAATATATAGTACCCGGCAATAAATAATGCACATCGATGCTTAGAACGAAACAGTCGGCCAGTTGCGGTTACGTAGAGCGCTGTCTTTGTCACTCAGTTGATATGTGACGTTTCTCACTGTTATTATTTTAGCCAACCGACTGTTTCATTCTAAGCATCGATGTGCATTATTTATTGCCGGGCACTATACTTTAAAATTATGATTATTTTATAAAGATACGTTGTACGGATTTTCAACAAGTGTTTTTGTATGTTATTATTTTTTGTATTCTAGCTTTTTATTTTTTATTCTATTTTTTTATTATTTTTTTGTATTATAACCTACTTTTTGCTTCTGTTTTTATTGGATCGTAAAAAATATAAAAATTTTAACGCAGACGCAACGATTTCGGTTGGAAAGTGGAGGAGGGAGTGTCTCGACACTGTAACCTCTTTGACTTTCCTGAAAAGTCGTGAAGCTGATAAAAACGTCACAATACAAGAATTGTTAAGTGCCGTTATCGACAAACAGAACCTAGTGTTAAGATTCTCCGTTTCCCCACTTTCCGTCGAATTCTGGAGGCATTACGTGTTCAGTGGCGGTAAACGAACTTTGTCTAGACACCAGATCGAAGAAATTGATGTTTTAAATATATTTCTATTTCAAGTGGGAATCGAACCCACATTCAGTCGTGTTCACATTCACCCTGTGAATTGAGTAATGTGTATACAAAAAAAAAACAAAAGTTTACAATATTTTTAGTAGTATTAGTTTTTTTTTGCTTCACACTGTATCCCGCACACAGCAGGGAAGGCAGAGGGAACCTAGAGTTAAGACACTCCGTTTGCCTCTTTCCGCCGAATTCGGAGGCATTGCATGTTCGGGAACTTAACGCCGCGCTTTGCCTCGACACCAGAGCGAAAAAATTGAAAATATTAAATATTTCCACTCCTCGAGTGGGAATTGAATACACAACCAGTCGCTTTACAGTCACACTTTATGCCTCTGCGCCACGACTGGCCCCAAAGTATAAGTATTAAGTTAAAAAAAATAAATACCTTGATAAATTATTTCTATAATTTCTCAGTTTCATATTTACGAAAAGATAATTTAAAGTCGCTATTGATTAATTTATAAAAAAATATAACCGACTCACAAAACAACCACCTATGAACTGGAATACAGTTAAAATCATATACAGTACTTCAAGTCCAGTCCAGTCCAGTCTAGTTATCACGAAACCGGTTCCACTTTATAATCTTATAATTATATTATAAATAGAAACTAAAACAATGAAAATAACTAGTTATAGTTAGATTATAATATAATGTTATTTGTTCTATAATCACGAGTAATATCGGAAATACGTAATTGGTAAAGACTTACGCCTAATAATGGATCTTAATCCAAAGACTGCAAGTTTAGCTTACGAATGCTAGAGATAGCAGGTGTAAATAAATTTTCTAAGTAAAACAAAGGTTGAATATGCATTGAACAGAAAAAAATATTACCAATAAGCAATAGAAACAGTGTGGCCAGTCGTGGCCCAGTGGCACAAGCGTGTGACTGTAAACGACTGGTTGTGGGTTCGATTCCCACTCGAGGAGTGGAAATATTTAATGTTTCCATTTTCTTCGCTCTGGTATCGAGGTAAAGCGCGGCGTTAAGTTCCGCCACTTAACACGCAATGCCTCCGAATTCGGCGGTGCGTGGGGAACGGAGTGTCTTAACACTAGGTTCCCTCTGCCTACCCTGCTGTGTGCGGGATATAGCGTGAAGCTATTTTTTTTTCAATAGAAACAAGACAATAAGATTTTTTGGCCATGAGGGGGCTTAAGAATACAATTTCCCCCCGCCGCTGGGTAGCGTCCCGTAAAAGGCGGGTAACCCAGTAGCTTGGTGGTATGAGATTCGTTCTCCGACTGGCTCGCGACCACTATTGTGTCAAAGACGAACCGCCAAATATTTGATCATGTGTTCCGGTTCGATGGCATGTAAGCCAGCTCTCCCTATGCCCACCATTCCCATCCTTCCTCCCTCCTTCTGTCCTACATCCCCAAGGCTGGCAACGCATCCATAGCTTAAATGTTTTGGATGTCTATATGGGCGAAAGGTAACCACTTAACACCAGGTGGGCGTTATGCTCGTTTGCCTCCTTTATTTCATAAAAAAAAGAAACATTTCATATTCAACCTTTACAGAAAAAGTCACGGTGGTTCTCTGTTCGTTTTCCACTCGGGGAGATATAAATATATATTTTAATAATTTTTACCTATCTGCTCTAGTGACAACACGCGGCTCGTTGCAGGTAGCAAATTCGATTCCCAGTAGATTTTTTTTTTTCTCGTTCTTCTAAGACTAACTTTAACGTTCCTTCCGCTACTAACGTCCAAGATCAATGGCAATAACCAATCGAAGGATTGCATATTTAACACTAGCGGCCCGCTCGCGCCTCTGCCGCGTCAACTGTTTCGATATATTGCAACCCTAGTATGCACATTTTTAAAAAATAAAGTAGCCTATTTTTAAGCTTAGATCATCAACTATATTAATGCCAAAACTCATTACAATTGGTCAAGCGATTTCGATTTTTCATATAAACTTCCATCCCCTATTTCAACCCCTTAGAGGTTGATTTTTGAAGAAATAAGTAGCCTATATTAGACCCACTCACTTTTACTACTTTAATTCTAAATTTCATCTAAATCCTACCGGTAGATTAGCCGTGAAAGCGTGACAGACAAACACACAGACTTTCCCATTTATAATATAAGTATGGAAGTATGGATTTACTTTACTAAAAAAACTATTGCTAGATCAATAAGGTTGCAGTTTTTGGATTATGATCGATTATTGATATTGGAAGTGAATAGGCGATGGTTCAGTACGAGGAGAAAGGAGAGAACGGAGTGTCTTGTCACTAAGTTCTCTCTGCCTCTCCCTACTATAATGTATGCAGATGAAGACTAAAAAAAGTATTTTTTTTAATTATATACCTC
Source organism: Dryas iulia moderata (assembly GCA_019049465.1). NCBI lineage: Eukaryota > Metazoa > Arthropoda > Insecta > Lepidoptera > Nymphalidae > Dryas > Dryas iulia. The sequence goes on from CM032444.1 coordinate 4,881,117, forward strand.
TATCTAAAACTTACAAACCACTTTTTACGTCTTAACAGAATGATTCATTCTAAATAATCGTTTGTTTGTTGCATTTAATTGTTGTATGAATAATTTAAACTTCAAAATGAATTTTAAATAACAAAATTATATTTCATTTCTGAGAAAATTAACCACAATTGTTAATTTATGCGCAAATAGAATAAAAATGAACATGACTGCCGTTGTGGCGCAAATGTTACTAAATTGTATGTGTTTGATGATTGCGCATTCAAATCTCGTTTAGTAAAATATTTACTTCGACGGGTGAACTACATAACTGCTTCGTTATATTGCAACCCTCGGGCGTGGGTTTTTAAAAAATAAAGCAGCCGAAGTTTAAGCTTAGATTATCAACTATATTTATGCCAAAATTCATTGTAATCGGTCAAGCGGTTTAGATTTTTCACACAAAATTTCATCTCTTATTTCAACCCTTTAGCGAGTGATTTTTGAAAAAATAAGCAGCCTATATTAGTAGCCCAGTAACTTTTACCACTTTCATTTTAAATTTCATCCAAATCGGATCGGTAGATTAGCCATGAAAGCGTGACAGACAAACACACAGACTTTCGTATTTATAATATAAGTATGGATATTCATATTTAATTTTGTATGAAAGTGGTAGTCTACGTGGCGAAGCCGCGAGCGGGTCGCTAGTATAGTATAAAATGAATAATCTATACTAATATATTAAAAATAAAGAAGAGGTAAAGTTTGTAACTTTGTGTGTAAGGGCTAATCTTCGGAAATACTGAACCGATCATGAAAATTCTTTCACAATTAGAAATAGTGTAGCTACACTATTCAGGAGTGCTATAGGATATATTTTATAATGATTAAACAGAAAGTCCAGAAAATCCTAAAGAGGATAGAAGTTTAAAAGCCGCCAATCACCTGGTGAAACCTTAGTGGGTCGCTAGTATTTTATTAATTCCCTGAATGTTTTTGTCCTTCTATACATTGTCTACGTATTGTATACAGGATAATACATTTTACAACGAACATTTACATCTATTTGTTATGTGTAAATATTTTATATTTTAGGCAGATAGAGATTTAGAGAAAGAAGGCAGGACATACGTGCGCTAACACGCATGTCGGGCCAAAAATGGAAACGGAGTGTCTCGACACTGGGTCCTCTGGCTATCCTGCTTTGCGGGATACAGCGTGCAGCTATAAGTAAATTGAGGAATATACAAAGTCGCTAGTCCAAAGCTAGTTCGAGTAAATAGGGCATTACTGAATTAAACAATGCTTACTTCGCAAACATTATAATAACAGATTTACTAACAATAGTATTACGAGGAATGCATAATATTAGTACTTCTTCGTTTTAACAATTGCTTTACAGCAATTTCAAGAAGTCAAGAAGTAACGTGTAAGTCCTACTCGGGAAATTATTTACATATATATAATAACGGTGTAGTACCTTAAACAAAGGTGAGTTCTGCTACTAGCTACGCCATTACCCTTCACTTTAGTGGAGTGTCTTAACACTAGGTTCTCTCTGACTCTCCAAATATGCGGGATAGAGCGTAAAGCTGTATATAATGACAATTGTCAAAAAAATTAAATAAACTGGCCTTTCAAAGTTAGTTAGTTTAGTTATCAGTATACTTTTTTTCCCGTGGGGGGTTAAGAATACAATTCCCCACCGCCGCTGGGTGGTGGGGTAAAAAAGGGGATGAAAAATTATGCGGGGGTAGCCGCGAGCAGGTCGCTAGTGTTTATATAAAACATAAGGATTAGTTGCTGTACCAATTGACCAATAATAAAGGAATTGGCGTTAAAATTGTGGTAACCGCCTCTTTAAAACAGGAGTAAACAGAAGATTCCGTTAGATACATGGTCAATAAAAATGTAGTAATATAGAATAGCTTCACGCTGTATCCCGCACACAACAGGGTAGGCAGAGGGAGTGCTTAGTGTTAAGACATTCCGTATCCCACTTTCCACCGAGTTCGGAAGCATTGTGTTTTAAGTGGCGGAACTTAACCTCTGATACCAGAGCGAAGAAATGGAAATATTAAATATTTCCACTCCTCGAGCCCACTCGATTCCCAAATCGAACCCGCAACCAGTCGTTTACAGTCACACGATCGTGCCACTGCGCCACGTCTGGCCACTTCATTGGAAAAGTACCTATATTGTTATTTAAGAAGAAATTATACTTTGTTTATACTTTATGATCATAAAATACTATGTAGTTTTTATATTATTGTCACGAGGTTAAAATACTTTATCTTTTTAGTGACTCACTTCTTTGTACTTATAAAAGTAATGAGTACGAGTTATGAGTCTTTTTTTTAGCTTCACGCTGTATCCCGCACACAGCAAGGTAGGCAGAGGGAACTTAGTGTTAAGACACTTCGTTACCCACTTTCCGCCAAATTCGGAGGCATTGCGTGTTAATTGGCGGAACTTAACGCCGCGCTTTACCTAGACACAAGAGCGAAGAAAATAGAAATATAATTTCTATTCTCATGAGTTATATATAGTTTTGCAATTCTACATTCATTATTTCATGTTTAAAACTGAGGTTTTACAAATTCAAATTCATCTTTTTGAGTTCACGCTCATTCTTTTTCAACATTTATACGAGTTTAGATTTTGAATTAACAAATTGGTAAAAGAAATGGACAAATTATAATTAAAAAAGCGAAAAATTTACTTTTACTCATGATTTACGATGATGATTTGTAAAAGAAATTGAATTTGACATTATTTAATTTTCAGCTTCACTTTCACACATGTAAATTGTGACTGACTCAAAGTTAAGATACTCAATTTTCTACTTTTTGTTTAAGTTTGATTGTATATTAAGTGGAAGAAGTCAACGTTGTGCTTTATCATGCTAATATATTAAATATCCTTCTCCAGTAATCATTCTAGAAGAATATAATAAAAAGTAAAGAAGACTACAAAGATAATATCGACATTATTATAAATTTATTCATCTCACTCAGTAAGAGAAAAAGGAAACCTTAGTTGAACTTCGGGAAGACAGTATCGATGATACTTTGGTCACATTAGGCATGAGCACCACCAGGGGGAGGAGGGCGTTAAGTTCCGCGAAACAAAACATTATTGCCCGAAAAAATAGTCAAATAATTAAAAAAATAAAAAGTTGTAATAAAGCGTATAAGAATTTCGACGCAGCGGATAGTAGAACGCATGGCTCAGTGGTGAGAGTGCCTAAACAGTATTCAGGAGGCGCGGGTTCAAATCCCGCTGCGTTCAAATTTTAATAACTTTTTATACGTTTTCTTTAAATGTCTTTGTCAATTTTCCTAAGTGTGGAATAACACTTTAAAAATGTTTAAAAATAGTCAAATAATGTTTTTCTACCGCTAGCAAAATGATATTGAAATAGGTTATCTGTACCTACTGAGATAAGAACACTTTTATAGTTTCGTCTATATCAGGGATGATTAATCTACGGCCCGCTTAATAATATAATGAGGTCCGCCAAGTATATTTCTTTTTACTTTTGTTGAGCTTCACGCTGTATCCCACACACAGCAGGGTAGGTAGTCGCTAGTATTAAAACACAAGGTTTTTTAAGCCTTATTTATAAATATAATACTTAAGTAAATACAAAACTAAAGGTGGAATGGAATGGTGGTGGAGCTGGATTTGAACCCTGTCTTGAAAACCTTCTAAGCACTCTAGCAAAATGAACTTTTAGCCCAATACGTTTTCAATCAACTACGTTGAGAGTGAAAGTCTCTTGCAAATGTAAATTCGAAAAAAATTGTATAAAAATTTACGTCAAAATTTTATATTTATATAAATATTAATATTATGAATAAATACGGAAGTTTGTCTGTCCGTTACGCTTTTACTGCTAATCTATCCACTTGGATGGACGATTTCAATGACATTCGGAATGAAAACAGTTGAAGATCCACATTAAAACAATTCGCAAAAGGAATACGTCTTAAAAGTTTATCTGAAAAATCAAACCGCTTGACCGATTATAATAAATGTTGGTATAAATACAATTGCTACCCTAAGGTTAAAAAGAGGCATTTCTCTTTTTAAAAAACCTTAAAGGGTTGCAATATAACGGAACAGCTATACTTGTATAGGATATTGTTCACGCGGGCCACTAGTTACATTATAAATAAGCATTTTATAGCAAAAAGACAGAAATTTCGCACTAAATTAAGGCATTCACGGTGGCGGAACTCAACGCCGTTTCATCTTAGGTACCAGAGGTAAAGTACAATTATATATCGCGCATCGGAATCCAACCCACGTCTCCACCATCTCGTTTACAGTCAGACTCTGATGGTGTCTATTATATACATTTTTTTAGCTTCACCCTGTATCCCACACACATCGAGGTAGGCAGAGGGAACCTAGTGTTAAGACACTCCGCTTCCCGCTTCAAATCAAAAACGCGATAGTAATAAAAATAATAATAAAGCTTTATTTAATTCCATACAGATAAATTACCTGTGTATTAATTACATTACTAGTTAACTAAATTTATATTACATTAATATAGATTTGTTTTTGTTTTAACCATTATTTAATTAATCCATACTTATATTATAAATACGAAAGTCTGTGTGTTTGTCTGTCACGCTTTCACGGCTAATCTACCGGTCCGATTTGGATGAAATTTAGAATGAAAGTAGTATAAGTTACTGGGTCTAATATAGGTTACTTATTTTTTCAAAAATCAACCGCTAAATGGTTGAAATAGGGGATGAAAATTTATATGAAAAATCTATACCGCTTGACCGATTGTAATGAATTTTGGTTTAAATATAGTTAATAATCTAAACTTAAACATGGGCTACTTTACTTTTCAAAAACCCCTCCCCGAGAGTCTGCCTACCCTGCTGTGTGCGGGATATAGCGTGAAGCTATTTAATTTAATTTAATTTAATGTTAGTTTGTTTATGATTTTATTTTAAGTAACATAATTAATTGTTTTTTCTTTTTTTTTAAATATTGTTCTTTTTATATTTAGTTAATTCAATTTAATTATTATTCAATTTTAAGTGGCATTATTAATTTTAGTAATTTTTTTTCTTTTAATTTTTATTTGAGTTATACAAGTTTTATTATTAGTCAATTTTAGGTGACATTGTTAACTTAAATTTCATTTTATCTTAAGTTATTTTAAACGCGAATGCGAAACGCGAGAACGCGATATATGACGTTAATACAAGAATTTCTTGAATAATTGTACTATAGTTATAAGCTTCTAGTATTATTTATAATATTATCACTAAGCATGATCATTAAACAAGTTAACGATGACGTTCATTTGCATTTTACATAATGACAGATCATTCATTCATTAAATGATAATAATTATATTGTGTAACTAGCGGAAACTCTCAGAGTTGATCGTTTTGTCTCTTTCTTCAGTTCTTAAATTTACTACATATAACATTTGCTTTTGCCCTCAAAAGTCATAAAGACATGCATTTTAATATTCAAATAAACTATTTCCATTTATAAATTGAATCTTTGAAAAGGATACATTTCAATATAACAACGAATTATCGGACACAAAAATATGAATTGAGCAAGTGAACAAAATAAAATTATTATGTATCACGCTTAACAAAATGAATTTATATTAAAAACACTACCAAAAATTTTAAATGAAATGGCATTACAAATTGCAATTCTAAAAGTTATTTGGAATGAATGTAAAAATGTGAAAAGTTTACTTAAAATCGTTATTTTTCTACAAACACACAAACAAATCGCTATGTATTAATATATAATAAATTACAATAGAACAATATAGTATGTATATACAATTTATACACTATGATAAATCTAGAATGCTTGATAAAACTTGCCAACTGACGTCTAGGTTGTTAATAATTTTATCGTTTCATATTTAATTGCGGAGCTAAGTGTTGATTGGGATCAGTAAAAACAGATTTCTGATTAATAGAAGTGGTAGCATGATCAAATATAATATCTATATATATAATTTTAATATAAATTGGTGTTATGTAAATTTTGAATTTCAAATGCATTCATTTATCCATTATTTTCAATTTCTAATTCATTCAAGCGATTTCATAAATTCATTTTTTAATTATTTTTAAGAAGATGGTAAAGATGTATGTGATAGTCACAAAAAACAAACACGATGTCACAGTAATCACGACGGTTATGAGTTCGATTTCTAATTTATATTATTACAAGCGAATTATAGTTGTTTCATTATATTGCAACAATCGAGGGTTAGTTTTTGAAAAATAAAGTATATGCCTATGTTTAACCTTGGATTATCAAATATATATGCCATATATGCCAAAATTCATTATAATCGGTCAAGCGGTTTCGATTTTTCATATAAACTTTCATCCCCTATTTCAACCCTTTAGCGGTTGATTTTTGAAAAAATAAGTAGCCTATGTTAGACTCAGTAACTTTTACTACTTTCACTCTAAATTTCACCCAAATCGGATCGGTAGATTAGCCGTGAAAGCGTGACAGACAAACACAAAGACATTCGCATTTATAATACAAGTGTGGATTTAACTTTACACGTTCTAGCAAGAAAAAGCCTACTTGAAAATTGTATGAAAAGTAGAAAACGAAGTGACTCACTACCAATGCCTAGTATCAATAATCGATGCTAACTTGAATGAACTTCAGCTTTAGACTGATCGATTAATTATTCATTAATCAATATCATCAGTCAATAATCAATCGGAAGCTTGCAAATGAATGCAAAAATGCAAAAAAATACAATTTACTAAAAAAAATGATTTTGCTAGATAAAACTAAGATAATTTTTGGATTAGGACTGATTATGCTATTGGGCGGAAGTCCATCAAGCCCGGTAGGCTTTGTTAGATAGAGAAAGATAGATAAGTACATATACTTATCTATCTTTCTCTATCTATCTGACTATTAAAATCAGTCAGTTTTTGATCCACTTCTTGGAGCACAGATTTTTTTATATGTATGCGAAATATGACTCAAATTGTTAAATGGTATAAACGTGATGTCCTTGTCAGAGCGGCCAGGATAACAAGACATTTAAGATAGATTTCAAACTTAAAAATATCCAATATTTTTAAAAGCAATTAAATTTTTCCTTGAAATATACGCTTTTGTTGTTTATTATTGTCTCGTTTTTTTTAGCATCACGCTGTATCCCGCACACAGCAGGGTAGGCAGCAGGAACCTAGTGTTAAGTCACTCCGTTCCCCACTTTCCGCCGAATTTTGGAGGCATTGCGTGTTAAGTGGCGGAACCTAACGCTGCGCTTTACCTCTGATACAAGAGCGAAGGAAATGGAAATATGAAATACTTCCACTCCTCGTGTGAGAATCGAACCCACAACCAGGTGTGGTGAAGTTCAGAGGTCTGCTACCGTAATAGGCAATATCTTGACAACAGATTTCGTACCAAATCTGCTATGTGGAAAAAAATGTTGGACTCAAACTGCAGTTATACTTTTAAATAAAAGATATATAAAAAAATACTTAATTATAAAAAGCGTTTTTTTTATATGTTATGAGATAAAATTCCTCATTAATTAGACAGTAATTGATATCTTATAAAATATATAAGATTAAATTTAGTATCATATCACTGCTAAGAAAATCGACAATATTATGTGAATTGGGGCCAGTCGTGGCGCAGTGGCACGAACGCGTGACTGTAAACGACTGGTTGTGGGTTCGATTCCCACTCGAGGAGTGGAAATATTTAGTATTTCCATTTTCTTCGCTCTGGTGCCGAGGCAAAGCGAGGCGTTAAGTTCCGTCACTTAACACGTAACACCACCGAATTCAGCGGAAAGTGGGGAAGCTAAAAGAAAAAAAATGTCTGAATTATGTTAATTACGTTGTATTTTTTATTACAGATTTACGCTTATTTCCGTATAGCATAATAGCCATATATAACCTGTATTACTAGTAGCGGAACTTAACGTGCTTTCCTTAGCTATATATTAATTAGATGTTGTCCCACTGAGCCAGGTCCAATCGATTCGATTTCCACCTGAGAAATGATCATACGTTATTGTCATTTCTCTGTTCTGATCTTAGACAAAGCGCGGCGTTAAGTTACGTCGCTAGGCACGTAATGGGCAGAAAGTGTAGAATAGAGTATTTCAACACTAGGTTCAAATTCAAATTCAAAAGAAAGTTTAAAAGTCTATATGACTTTTAAAACAAACAAATGTATATTTACGATTTTTCAATACAAATTTAGCTCATATTGTATTTTTAATTGTCAACAGTGGCCAGTCGTGGCCCAGTGGCACAAGCGTGTGACTGTAAGCGACTGGTTGTCGGTTCGATTCCTACTCGAGGAGTGAAAATTATATTTCCATTTTCTTCGCTCTGGTGACGAGGTTCCGCCACTTAACACGCAAGCCTCCGAATTCGGCGGTGCGTGGGGAACGGAGTGTCTTAACACTAGGTTCCCTCTGCCTACCCTGCTGTGTGCGGGATATAGCGTGAAGCTATTTATTTATTTTAATTGTCAACAATAACAAGACTTTACAGACGGTTTTAACGACGCAATAAACGCTTTAGAATGTTAAGATTTTCTATTTATAAACACAACTAACGCAATTTTAGTCAATTTCTTTTGTTTTCTTTGAAAAAAAAAATACTTTGAATATATAAAAAATATATATACTTATATTATTTAAAAGTAGTGGCCAGTCGTGGCCCAGTGGCACAAGCGTGTGACTGTAAACGACTGGTTGTGGGTTCGATTCCCACTCGAGGAGTGGAAATATTTAATATTTCCATTTTCTTCGCTCTGGTGTCGAGGTAAAGCGCGGCGTTAAGTTCCGCCACTTGACACGCAATGCCTCCGAATGCGGCGGAAAGTGGGGAACGGAGTGTCTTAACACTAGGTTCCCTCTGCCTACCCTGCTGTGTGCGCGATACAGCGTGAAGCTATTAAAAAATATATATTTAAAAGTAAAGATAAAAAAACCTATTTCTGTAGTTCACTTTTTGTTTATGTAATGCACTTAATTTTTTTCTTCCAACTTTACAAATACAATTTTCACCAATTACTATTCTATACTATAATATTTTATTAAACAAAACAAAGCAACATCAAAGAATATTTATTTACATTAATATTGAATTAAACCAAAATATTGTCACTGGCAAAATCACAATAATTGAAAACAAATGACAATTCACGCGCGCAATTGTCAAAATTTACGCGCCTTTTCCAATGTCAATGTCGTTTTATACTTTTTTTTTTTTTCTTAATAGAGCAAACGTTCGCTCCCGACGGGCTAAGGCGCGATACTGACTGTGGATACGAGGTTTTTTATCACACAAACGTTATCAATGCTGCTTTATTGTCGGTCTTTGCTTGTTTGTTTATTTATTTTTTTTTATTATTATTATTTATATAACATTTAATGATGCGTGATTGATGAAGTGGGCTAGTGACCTAATTTTTTTTTTATGTATTGTGGCCAGTCGTGGCCCAGTGGCACAAGCGTGTGACTTAAGCGCGGAGTTAAGTTCCGCCACTTAACACGCAATGCCTCCGAATTCGGCGGAAAGTGGAGAACAGAGTATCTTAATGCTAGGTTCCCTCTGCCTATCCTGCTGTGTGCGGGATACAGCTTGAAGCTAAAAAAAATTTGAAAGTGTTATATATTGTTCCACATTTTCTCCGCTTAGTGGCGGAGTGATCAGAGAGAACGTAGTGTCAAGACACTTTATGCTCCACTTTCCGTCTAAAATAGAGATATTGCGTGTTAAATGGCAGAATAAAACACCGCGTTTTGTCTTTAGTGCCAGAGCGAAGAAACTAAGGAAATTTAAATAAACAATGCATTGAGTGGGAATCGAACCCACACACACCGCGTTTACAGTCGGACGCTGTCCCACTGCGCCTTTGAACTTTGCACGTTAACACGCAGTATCTCGTTTTCAGGCGAGATTCTTTTCTTACTAACAGGCAATGCGGGAAATAGCGTGAAGCTGTTAAAATATATTTTTTTAACTTCTAAGCATGGAATGACAGCCTTAAGTGAGGATGTTATAGTAAGAATGAATCACAGTAGAAATAAAAGAAGAGCACGATCAGGTGGTTTGGACAAGTCGATTTAAGTCATATTTATGAACAGACAGGAAATATGAAAAAAATATATGTTGACTTTGAACTCTAATTTCATTATTTTATATATCAAATAAAGGTTTTAATGTGGCCTGATTGTGGCCAGTCGTGGCCCAGTGGCACAAGCGTGTGACTGAAAACGACTGGTTGTGGGTTCGATTCCCACTCGAGGAGTGGAAATTATATTTCCATTTTCTTAGCTCTGGTGTCGAGGTAAAGCGCGGCGTTAAGTTCCGCCACTTAGCACGCAAGCCTCCGAATTCGGCGGAAAGTGGGGAACGGAGTGTCTTAACACTAGGTTCCCTCTGCCTACCCTGCTGTGTGCGGGATACAGCATGAAGCTAAAAAAAAAAATATTCTTTATTTTTAGCTTCACGCTGTATTCCGCACGCATCTGGGTAAGTAGAAAGATCCTAGTGTTGAGACACTCCGTTTCCCACTTTCAAAAGTGTCCAAAGAGATGTGCTTAAAGCGTGTAATAACGAATACGGTGTAAAGTTTCATATTACTTTCCGTGAAAATTTTCAAGAAAGAGAATCGAACCCACTTACTTTGGGTAAGCGGGGTGGTTTACTAATGATATATAATGACATACAAAATTCAAAAATAAATTATTTACTTTAAAACATTTTTAAAAGTGTTATTCCACACTTAGAAAAATTGAAAAATACATTTAGAAAACGTATAAAAATTTGAACGCAGCGGGATTCGAACCCGCGTCTCCTGAACCGTCCAGGTGCTCTCACCACTGAGCAATGTGCTCGCTAAATCTCTTTTCTAAATGTCTTTTTCAATAAATTATTTGTTTATACATTTTCATTATATCATAGTATGTCGAATGGTTTAGCAGTTAGAGCGATAGGTCCGGGTTCGAGTCCCGCTTCGTTCAAAATTTTTACACGTTTTCTATAAATGTGTTTCTTATACTAAGTGTGTCATAAAATTTCAAGAAGTTCGACAACTATTTATTTCTATTTGTTCTAACAGTAAAAGTGAAAGGACAAAGGTCAAAGAGCTCATAAAGGGCTTAGTCTAAAACAAGATGGCGGCGCAAGTATTTACTGCGTACTTTAGACATATGCAAAAAAAACTTTAATTTGTTTTATAATTTGAATTTATAATTTGCTTTATAGTTTATATATGCCAGTCGTGGCGCAGTGGCACAGACGTGTGACTGTAAAGCGACTGGTTGTGGGTTCGATTCCCATTCGAGGAGTGGATATATTTATTATTTCCATTTTCTTTGCTCTCATGTCGAGCAATAGCTCAAGAATTCGGCGGTGCGTGGAGAACGGAGTGTCTTAACACTAGGTTCCCTCTGCTTATCCAGCTGTATGCGGGATACAGCGTGAAGCTAAAAAAAGTACCCGTGGCACAACGTTTGACAGTAAACGCGACGGGTTGTGGGTTCGATCCCCATTTGGAGGAATGTATATATTTAAAACTAGCAGGCATAAACAGCGAGGCATTATGTTCCGCCATTCAATGTCTTAGCAGAGAGTGGAGAACAGAGTTTTTTGACACAACACTTGTTCCCTCTATTTGTCCTGTTATACAGTAAAGAGCGTGAGCTGTATGTTATAATAAAAGCCTGTCTGTTAAGATAAACTAATAATAATTGTTTTTTCATTGTAATCTTATAAAAATATTTACAAATACATTAGTTTGTTTGCTATAATGTTAGATAATGAATGCAGTTCATTTAACACTAGCAACACGCCCGCGGTTTCGCCTGCGTAAATTAAAGTTTTTAACAATTTAATAAAACAATTTAAATTGTCACTTTTTGATTTATGAACCGATTAAAAGTTAAGGGAATCTTACCAAAATGCAAAAGTTAGAACTGCATTAAAACGAGTTCAGCCTTTCTGACATTAGCGTGAACGAAACAGACAGACAAACAAAAAGGCAATTATTATATTGGGTTTTATTTACATTGATAAATACCTGCAATAATGTTTTTTTTTATTGGTGAAAGGAGGGCAAACGAGCAGAAGGATCTGATGGTAAATGGTTACCTTCGCCCATGGACATCCACAACATTAGAAAGGTGTTGGATGCGCTCCCGACCTTAAGGGGGGAAGAAAAGATGGAGGAAGGATGGCGATGGTGGGAATAGGAAGAGCTGGCTTACATGCCATCGAAACGGAACACATCATCAGATGTTTGGCGGTTCGTCTTTGACATGATAGTGGTCGCGAGCAAGTCGAAGAAAGAATCTCCTACCATCAAGCTACAGGGTTACCCGCCTTTTACAAGACGCCGCACAGCGACGGAGGGGAATTGTATTCGAACCCGGGACGGGTTAAAATATATGTTTCATATATCTTCCACGTACAGACAACGATCAGTTACATTTTATTATATATATATGTAGATATTCTGATATAATATATGTACATTATTTTTTCCTTTTTGGGGAAAGTCGTCAAAATATAAACTTTTTATTATATGTATTATGTAATACAAATAAATATAAAAAGAAACATATTTATAAACTAGTGTCTTCTAGTGTCTTGGACAAAGCGCGGCGTTAAGTTCCGCCATTTAATGCCGCCACGCAATGTCTCTAATTCGGGTGGAAAATGGAGAACGGAGTATATAGACACTAGCTTCTTACTTTAACTTCTAGAGAGAACCTAGTGTTAAGACACTCCGTTCTTCATTTTGCGCCTAAAGTAGCGGAACACTGCGCTTGTCTTAGTTGCCATAAAGAAGGAAAGAAAATCAATTTTAATATAATCATTCCCCAGTCAGAAAGGCACTCCCTATGTGACTGGGGACAAAGTACGACTGTAAAGCGACTGGTTGTCGGTTCGATTCCCACTCGAGGAGTGAATATGTTTATTATTTCCATTTTCTTTGCTCTGATGTCGAGCAATAGCTCAAGAATTCGACGGTGCGTGGGGGACGGGGTGTCTTAACACTAGGTTCCCTCTGCCTACCCTAATTTGCGCGAGATACAGCGTGAAACTAAAAAATAAATGTTTGCCCTAAACGGTAATCGAACCGATAACCATCACGTATAAAAACCTGCACCACTGCGCCACAATGGACTCAATTTTGTGAATATTTATCCGAATGTTTTTTTAAAAATATATGAGTTTTTCTCTTCAGAACACAGTGTCAAGACTCTCCATCTTAAAAAGACAATTTATTATCCATACTAATATGCAAGTCTGTGTGTTTGTCTGTCACGCTTTCACGGCTAATCTACCGGTCCGATTTGGATGAAATTTAGAATGAAAGTAGTAAAAGTGACTGGGTCTAACATAGGCTACTTATTTTTTCAAAAATCAACCTCTAAAGGGTTGAAATAGGGGATGAAAGTTTATATGAAAAATCTAAACCGCTTGACCAATTGTAATGAATTTTGGCATAAATATAGTTGATAATCTAAGCTTAAACTTAGGCTACTTTATTTTTTGAAAATGCGCTCCCGAGGGTTGCTATACATAGAAATAGTTCGCCGCTAGTCATTATTATACATACAAATATAATAATGTATCAACAATAAAGTTAAGTATTACAATTAAATGATAAATTATTTTAATCATCCAAAGAAGACAACTTAACAACTGTATAATTATAATGATTTATGATATAAAGCTGGTATAATATACGAGGGGTTTATTCTTACTTTACTTATTTTTTTGATAGACGGAGAGAACTGAGTGTTAAGACACTTCACATTTTTATTTTTTTAGCTTCACTCTGTATCCGCACGCGCCACCAAATTCGGAGGCATTGCGTGTAAAGTGGCGGAAATTAACGCCGCGCTTTACCTCTGATACCGAAGCAAAGGAAATGGATATACTAACAAGCCGTTCACTGAAGTACGTTTTTGGCTCAGAGAGAACTTTTCAGCCCATGTGCTGTCTTTTTTTTTTAGCTTCACGCTGTATCCCACACACAGCAGGGTAGGCAGAGGGAACCTAGTGTTAAGACACTCCATTCCCCACTTTCCGCCGAATTCGGAGGCTTGCGTGTTAATTGGCGGAACTTAACGCCGCGCTTTACCTCGACACCAGAGCGAAGAAAATGGAAATATAAAATATTTCCACTGCTCGACTGGGAATCGAACCCTCAACCAGTCGTTTACAGTCACACGCTTGTGCCACTGGGCCACGACTGGCCACAAAATAATAACATAACTTCAACATTTTCATTTTTCCTCCGACCGAGAACCGAACCCACAACCAAGCACGATAACATTCACCCATTGTCCCACTGCACCACAATAACCTTTAAACTCTCAATGACTTTAAAACGTCATTTGATTTGCGAAAGAAAAATATTTGCATTCAACTTAATAATATCATAATTGTTAGTTTTACAAATCCTTTTGGAGGTGTTTTGACAAACATTGCTATAATATTTAAAATTTCAAGGAAACATATGTATACTTTATTCTTTATATATTATAGGCTGTGTGCAAAGTGGCATAAGTAAGGAAAAATAAAAAATACATACATATTTTTATATTGTTTTATTTAAGTTATATATTTTTAGTGGCCAGTCGTGGCCCAGTGGCACAAGCGTGTGACTGTAAACGACTGGTTGTAGGTTCGATTCCCACTCGAGGAGTGGAAATATTTAATATTTTCATTTTCTTCGCTCTGGTGCCGAGGTAAAGCGCGGCGTTAAATTCCGCCACTTAACACGCAATGCCTCCGAATTCGGCGAAAAGTGGGGAAAGGAGTATCTTAATACTAGGTTCCTTCTGCCTACCCTGCTGTGTGCGGGATACAGCGTGAAGCAAAAAAAAAAAAATAAATAAATAAGATAGGCCACTTTTCCATTAATATTCCTCATTAAATATTATCACTTATGGTGTAAATTGACGTTGAAAACACGTGAGTGTACTAAAGCAAAGTCTAAGGGCCATTGTTTATTGAATAAATAAGATAAAATTTTCGTTTTGTCATGTTTTTTTGACAGAACAACGAGCTTAAATACAAATTTTAACAAAGTTATGATGTTTCGATTTTGTCTGCCTGTCTGTTGTCTTGTTTCTTGTTTGTTCCACTTAACCCCTGTAACGGCTGGACCGTTTTTAATGGGACTTCAACTGGCTAATAGCAGATATAATAAAAAGTGAGTTAGGCTACTTTTATAAAAGGATTATACATTTTTATATAATGTACTAGCGGCCCGCTCGCGGCTTCGTCGCGTTGGCTACGTAACTGTTTCCTTATATTGCAACCCTCGGAGGTAGGTTTTTGAAAAATAAAGTCTGTGTTTAAGCTTAGACTATCAACTATATGTATACCAAATTTTGTTACAATTGGTCAAGCGGATTAGATTTTTCATATAAACTTTCATCCCCTATTTCAACACTTTAAAGGTTGATTTTTGAAAAAATACTTAGCCTATATTAGACCCAGTCACTTGTACTACTTTCATTCTAAATTTCATCAAAATCGGACCGGTAGATTAGCCGTGAAATCGTGACAGACAAACACACAGACTTTCGCATTTATAATATAAGTATGGATTAAACATTTTATTTTATTGGATACCTGATGTTAATTCATGGGCAATATCACATTCCTACCACTGTCTTTAATACAAATTGTAGGCATATCAAAATAAATTGCGGAGGCTTTAATGTTTTATATTACAGTGTAGGACCCGTCGTAGCGCAGTGGTGAAAGCGTGTGACTGTAAATGACTGGTTGTGGGTTCGATTTTCACTCGTGGTAATGATTATATTCCTTTTCAAAAAAACTTAATTTTTGGAGATGGAACTCTCATTCCTTTTCTTTACAATTAATTCTTCTCTCAGTTCTTCTAGAGTTTGAGTGAAGAGTGGAGAAGGGAGTGTCATGACACTAAATTCTCTCTATCTAACTAAATTCTAAGTGTCCATACTTATATAATAATAATGCGAAAGCCTGTCTGTCCGTCTGTTACGTTTTCGCGACTAATTTTCCAGCCCGATTTGGATAGAATTCGGACCGTAAATAGTTGACGACCCAGGGTCAGTTATAAGCTTTATAAAAATGAACCCTTAAAGTGTTGAAATTAGGTGTCAAAGTTTGTAAGAAAAATGTAAACCGCTTGACCGATTTCGATGAGTTTTCGTAGAAAGATAATTGATGACGTAAAGTCTAGTATAGGCTACCTAATAGCCAACCCCTAAGGGTCTTAAATAGGAGATGGGTAAGAAATGGAATTTGTAGTCTATACTAATAAGAAGAATGGAGTGTCTTTTAGTAATGTTAAAATAACCGTTTCTTACTAAATGTATATGTTCACACGGTACATATACCAAAATAACATTTTTTTGTCTGTATGTCTGTCTGTTTGTTCCGGCTCTCTGGAACGGCTGGACAGATATTGATGGGACTTTCGCTGGCAGATAACTTATGTTACAGGTTGTAACTTAGGCTGCTTTAATTTTAAATATAATTTAAATTACTTACGAATTTCCAATATAAAAACTCCTTCCAAGTCTCCCACTTCTTCTCAAACTTCTTCCTATATTATACTTCTTCGTAGACCTTTCTATAAAACTTCTATATAACGGCCCAAAAAATTGACGATTTTCAAATACACTTTTATTATATTTCATTATTTTGTTTTATTTTTTTTCTTAACAACAGTAAATTATTCCACTTTATATGTAAAAAATCATCACTAATTATTATTAATAGAAAAATACAGTGCTTAATCTCTACCTCTTTCTGTCTTCTATTCTTAAACTGCTAACAACAAAAATAAGTTGTAATAAAGCGTATAAGAATTTCGACGCAGCGTGTAGTAGAACGCATGGCTCAGTGGTGAGAGCGCCTGGACGATATTCAGGAGACACGGGTTCGAATCCCGCTGCGTTCAAATTTTTATACGTTTTCTTTAAATGTCTTTTTCAATTTTCCTAAGTGTGGAATAACACTTTAAAAATAAATGTTTTTTTCTGTAGAATATAATCAAAAAAGTTATATTCTTTCACTAGATTGAACAATTTTTAATTATTACTAATACTGAATTTATTTTTATTTTAAAACTTTATCAGCAAACAAGTTTGCAAAATATAAATTAACGAACGTCTTCGACACTTAAGTACGAGCTATTAATTAAAAAAAAACTGGAAAGAAATAATTGGAACGAGATACGCGAAGAAATGAGGTTATATAATATTATTGTTCAGAATTGTAAGCAGTCTGTCTGTATGTTTTAATAATATTATATGTATGGGGTAAACCAGGGGTCAGCAAACCGCTTAGTAAATGAATGCGGCCCGCCAAGCTTTATTTGTATTGCTAACTCGCTGTGCCCGTGGCTTCGTCCGCCAGTCCGCCTAAACTAGTCGTTATTATATCAGCTTACTGCCAGTGAGAGTTCCGTCGAAATCGGTCCAGCCGTTCCAAAGAGAGGCGCAAACAGACAAAAATTGTAAAAAAAAATATTTTGGTATATGTATACCTACATATGAATTTAGTATAATTATTTAAATTTATTTTACAAAAAAAATTAAAAGCGTTTTCAAAAAACATGTTGGTTGGCGCATAAGAATTTCATTAATAAGTACTTTTTACGTCAGTCACCAGCTTAATTCATATTTTTCTTAAATATTCTAAAATAACGTTGAAGTTAGTAAAGTGATGTATACAATAGTTTTATGTCAGTAATATCAGGCAAATTTTTATAGTTCTTTTTTTTTTAGCTTCACGCTATATCCCGCACATAGCAGGGTAGGCAGAGGGCACCTAGTGTTAAGACACTCCGTTCCCCACTTTCCGCCGAATTCGGAGGCATTGCGTGTTAAGTGGCGGAACTTAACGCGCTTTACCTCAAAACCAGAGCGAAGAAAATCGAAATATAATTTCCACTCCTCGAGTGGGAATTGAACCCACAACCAGTCGTTTACAGTCACACGCTTGTGCCACTGGGCCACGACTGGCCACAATTTGTCATTTTTTAAAATATATATTAGGCGTCTAATAAACACATTTTTATAGATATAGATTAACGGCCTTATTCATAGAAAATGCTTATAGAACGCTTAAAACGTTCATTAGTTAAAATGCTCTATAAGCTTATGAAACGTTCCATAAAAATGCGTATTCATAACAGTACTATAAACCTACTATAACTAATATACTGTTTATAAGCTAAAATGTTGCCACTACGATGAAATTGGCAAGAAAGTTTGTCAAACTTTGCAAATTGACCACAGATAATGTGTATAATTTTACTAAATTCGACTGATCATAGACATTATTAAGGATAAAAACCATATTTTGTTGTTTGTGGTGCGATAAGCTATTGACATTTGTTTACTAGTAGTACGTACGTGTTAATTTTATTTTAAATATTACTCCATTACTTATAAAATGGCATCGGAATCAAAAATTGTAGAGAGCAAGAAAAGGCAGAGAAGTGAGAATTGGTTGGAGGAGGATAAGGTTGGTTTTACTGATACAGTTAATTCGAACACGTAAGTTTTGTTTTGTAAACATTCATACGCATGTTATGTTTCAATGCTTATGCTTCTATTCCATAGATGATCTTGAAAGAATTGCTGAGGAAAAGTATTTGCATAGTTATTTTATTAACACGGCACTTAATGTTTCAGTTTTAACAATATGGCAAAAACCCCTTGAAGAAGAAGAACAAATTAAGGCTCAATGGGTATTATAAAAATGTCAGCTAAGAAGCTGATATTTATAGAAAAAAAAAACAAATAAACAAATACTAAAAACAGTTGGTAGCTCACCACCTACTACAGAACCAGCAACTGGTGATGACATTTCAGTTTGGCTCCCTCATGAGTTCACAGTATACTCAAATTAATTTTACTCAGATAACCAGGTACATATAAAATACGAACATTTGGCCAATTAGTGTTTCATTATGAATAAAGAAATATTTATGTAATTATTATCAATTCTTGTTTAAGAATAGAACAGAAAATAATATAAAAGAAGAAAAAAGTATGTGTAATATATTAATATTATGAAATAAACAGCAGCACACAAATCTCACTCTGTCACCTATCTTATTTTAAATGATATTCATAAGTAATAAGACATGTTAAGTATAATTAATTGTGGTGCATGAAATATTAAATGAATGATAATACCACAATACCCAGAAAGTCATTTCAATTTTATTATTTTAGTCAATTTAGTTCAATTTTATTTTCAACAAATAATTTGATGGGAAGCGAGACAAAATTTATTTTCCATTATAATACATTAAATAGCTAATACTACCTAAAGAATGCTCAGCAAGGAAATCTGATTATATTCTTTTTAGATGGTGCATCCAAGTACTAGCAGTAGCACTAGTACACAATCTTGGTAGACTAAAGAAATGTGTATGTTGAATGAACTATCTTTATTTTTATTACTATAATATATTACTAAGTTAGATTCACTAAAATCATTCAGTACTATCTTATATCTACAAGCAATATTAAATTTTTATTAGCAAACTTAAATTGAATTGAAATACTTCGAAATGCAACCTCTTCGTGTGCGAAGATCCTTATTGGATTTAGCCTTTTTGTATAAGCTTTTTCATAATAAAGTGGACAGTAAATATCTGCTCGAAAAACTTAATATAAACGTGCCACGAAGACCACCTCGGAACCCATGTCCATTGTTCAAAATTAGTAAGAACAGAACCAATCTTGGGAAAAACTCACCATTAGCCCGAATGACACTTTTGTATAACGCAGTACCAACTATCGACATGGGTTTCGACACTTTTGGCACTTTCAAAAATAAATGTTATGCCTTTTATGCAAATTAGTTTGTCAAAGTAAATTTGTTTGTATAATTTGTTTCTGTAGTATTTTCATTTTGTTTAGTTTAGATTAAATAGTTTTCGATAAATTGTTTTATCTCATTGTTTTGTAATTATTACTTTGTTTTTTATTTTTAATTCTTAAGTTGTATTTTAGAGTTCGTTACTTTATTAGCGCATGTTTTTTTTTATGTATGTATATGTGTAACGACACTGGTGCACGGTAAAACTCGAATGAGTTTATGATTGCACCTTAAATGGTATATTTTTTGTAGTTTTTCATATTAATTAAATAAATAAATAAATAAAAATAAATAAAAATGTTGTGTATTCCTATAATTGGAGGTACATTTGGTATTTTATTGTCTAAACTTGTATTTTTTGTGTTACATATGTATCTCTGTTGGAGTTCCATATTAAATAAATAAATAAATCGAACCCACAACCAGTCGCTTTTGTGCCAACGAGTCATGACTTTTCTCAAGTAATTTAAATAATAAAAATATCCCAGAAAATACATAGAGTTGTTAAGACTCCATTTTTTTATATCTTTACATATTATTATTCTAAAGAAAAAAGAGAACAAGAGAGTATATAGAGAGAGCAGAGTGTCAAACGCTACGGTCCCAACCTACTAAACCTATGTACTACCAAACCTGTTAAACATATAAAATGATCAATGTTTCTCTACTATATTACGCATGTATTATACATATGAACCTTATTTTTGAATGATTCTATCTATTAAAAGAAACTGCATCAAAATCCGTTACGTAGTTTTGTAGATCTAAGCATATGTACATACATACAGGTAGACAGACGCGAGAACCGACTTAGCTTTATACTATGTAAAGATATAAGTCAGTAGGTTTTTGAACTCTCGCTTAAATTGTAAATGCAAATACGGTTATAGATGTAGAGGGATTCCCCGAAATGCTTGTATTCATTTATTGAGTGGAAAATTAGTGTCGTTTTATTATTTTTCATAAAGAATCTGACACGACGACGCACGACTGACCCCTAAAATATTTAAATATAATCCCCGTCGCCTCGAGGAGTGGAAATATTTAATATTTCCATTTCCTTCGCTCTGGTGTCGAGGTAAAGCGCGGCGTTAAGTTCCGCCAGTTAACATGCTATGCCTCTAAATTCGGCGGAAAGTGGGGAATGGAGTATTTTAACACTAGGTTCCCTCTGTGTGCTGTGTGCGGGATACAGCGTGAAGCTGTGCACAGCCGATTGGTGTTTTATGATGTGATCGTCGATCTTACTTGACCAAATCTAAAATAATATTTAGTAAATAATAAAACATTTCATCTGTTGCAAATTTAATCATTTATTGGTCCCTGAAAAATAGTCAATAAGAAATAAATAAAAAGAATTCTTAAAATGATTTGTTACACACATAAAAAATTGAAAAACATTTAGAAATCATAAACATTTGAACCCAACGGGACTCGAACCTGGGTCTCTTCGAAAATAAGTTGAAAAAATAAGTTGTAATGAAGAATTGCGACGTAGCTGGTAATAGAACGCATAGCTTAGCGATCCAATTGCTTGGGTGGTTTCCAAAATTAGCGGGTTCAAATCCTGCTGAGTTCATTTTTTTATGTTTTATAAAATCTTGTTACATAAATTGAAAAATCATTACACAACCAAAGAATGACTTGACTTGACAATATATCACACAATTGTTTGCTTCAGATGTTAATTCCACTTATACAAAATTACATACCAACTCGTATGTTTATAAGACAAGGAAAATTTTGGACCATTTTACGAAACTTGTACGGACGGACTGTTGAAAGATCAAACTTTATATTATAGTAATTCATTAGAAATATATATATATATATATATATATATATATATATATATATATATATATATATATATATATATATATATATATATATATATATATATATACGGGATATAGCGTGAAGCTATATATATATACAGCTTCACGCTAAGCAGGGTAGGCAGAGGGAACCTAGTGTTAAGACACTCCGTTCCCCACTTTCCGCCGAATTCGGAGGCTTGCGTGTTAAGTGGCGGAACTTAACGCCGCGCTTTGCCCTAACAAGTTTAATTTTGATAATTTTCAAAAATTTGAATACGTCAACATCCTTGAACTTGTATTTATGTTATTCTGATATATTAAATTAATAAAATAAATATTACACATACTACTATGTATTTGACGTTCACACTAATACTTTTTTTTCTTTAATGGCCTGATTTTACGATGACAGGCGCAAAATAATCTGCCAATAATATGAGTGTTATAATATAAGTTGTTACACTTATAATATGGCCAGTCGTGGCCCAGTGGCACAAGAGTGTGACTGTAAACGACTGGTTGTGGGTTCGATTCCCACTCGAGGAGTGGAAATTATATTTTCGTTTCTTCGCTCTGGTGTCGAGGTAAAGCGTGGCGTTAAGTTCCGCCACTTAACACGCATGCCTCCGAATTCGGCGGAAAGTGGGGAACGGAGTGTCTTAACACTAGGTTCCCTCTGCCTACCCTGCTGTGTGCGGGAGATAGCGTGAAGCTATTTAATTTTAACTTATAATATAAGTGTTATATTATAATGTGACATATGTACATGTTGCTATGACAACGTACCTATTGTTTACGTGTCAACGTGGCATCTAGTTTATATAAAACTAATAAATTTTCATTTATTACTTTTAGTATTATTAATATCTTTCATTTGATATACATATTGTTGTACTTCATTGTCAAATAACTTGTCCGCCATTTTGGTTATTCATCCATATTAGATTTAGAACAGATAACCATGTATTGTCATTTAAACTAAGCGTATATATACAAAATAACAGCTCAATCTTTTTTTTTAGCTTCACGCTGCACACAGCAGGGTAGGCAGAAGGAACCTTGTATTAAGATACTCCGTTCCCCACTTTCCGCCGAAATAGGAGGCATTGCGCGTTAAGTGGCGGAAATTACGCCGCGCTTTACCTCGACACCAGAGCGAAGAAAATGGAAATATTAAATATTTCCACTCCTCGAGTGGGTATCGAACCCACAACCAGTCGTTTACAGTCACACGCTTGTGCCACTGGGCCACGACTGGCCATTGTTCAATCAAGGTTAAGGATATATGCTTCAACAATTCTAGTTGCAAGATTCAACAGGAACATACATACATACATTGCAAGTTAGTCTTCTCAAGGCATTTTATTTAAAACTATTTTATAAATGCTCTTGTTTTATTTTTAACTCATGTTCAAATTCTTTTTTCAAACTCTTCTTATTTAAAGGTTTGTTTATATAAATATTTTGTGTAACGTAACGTAACGTAACGTAACAAAATCGAAACAACAGTACCAAATCTAACAACAAATAAATGCACCCCAAGCCGGCCAGTCACCGTGGGGAAAAGCGACTACTACCCTCCAAAAAATCCAACAATAATCAGACCCTTAAAAAACAAACACTATTTCTACATTGCAACCCTGAACACACTATCATTAAAATCTGAAGAAAACTTATTAGAACTGACCACTGCCCTCAACCATATCAAATGGAATATTGTCGGACTCAGCGAAGTAAGACGGTATGGTGAAAAGATCGAAGAACACGGAAACTTCATTCTGTATTACAAAGGAGAAACGCTAGGAAGACATGGTGTGGGATTCATCATAAGCAAAGAACTGAAAGAGCACATAATTGAAATAATAGGTATATCAGAAAGAATTGCGATTCTAAATTTGCTAATCCCTCCTTATAAAAAACCATGGTCTGTAGTACAAATATATTCCCCAACCGAACAGTCCAGTAAATCTGAAATTGAATCATTCTATACAAACCTAGACGCTGCAATTAAGCACCACACATATAAAAACTGTATAGTCATGGGGGATTTCAACGCGCGCACTGGTCCCAGGGAAAAAGGCCAAGAGATTATATTAGGACCACATAACTTAGGGAAACGAACCAGAAATGGTGAAAAGTTAATAGAAATGGCATATAGCAATAACCTAAAAATTCTAAACAGCTTATATAAAAAACGGTCGGGGAGAAGATGGACCTGGATATCACCTGACGGTCGCTACAAGAACGAAATTGATTACATCCTTACGAATAGAGCTACTTTCTTTGAAGATTGCGGAGTAGTTAGCAACCTTAACTTCAATAGCAACCACAGAATGGTCAGAGCAAAGTTAAAACTATCAGCTGCCACAAAAAATAGACCTTTCAAAATAAAACAAAATTCTCTGCACTCCATCGGCGTGTCCGAGAGCATCAAATTACAACTAACAAATTTAAAGGACAAAATCCGATCACACCATGTTAGTGTCGAAGAAAAATATGACTCCTTAAATAAAATACTTACTACTAAACCAGACAAATTCGGAAAAAGTCCACCAAAAAGTATAATTTCAAATACCAGTAAAGCACTATTAGAAGAAAGACTCCAGCTCCTTCAGGAGCGTAACAAAACCAGAGAAATAAGAGAAAAAATTAGCTCTTTGAGTAAAAGAATTTCTTTGAGTATGAGGAAAGATAGACAACATTTAAGACTTAACGTATTCGAAACACATCTCGCAAGGACTGGAGGTATAAAAAAGGCAATTAAATATTTGAAGGACAATACGGAATGGATACCGAGTCTACAGAACAACTCAGGAAGGAAAAAACCAAACGAAGTGATATACTGTCAACTGCAACTGAATTCTACAGAGATCTATATACAAAACAAAATACCACCGAAGGAGTATTACTTGAAGACTACGGGAAAGTACCTCCACTTCTACTAGAAGAAGTACTGAGAGCCATAAAATCTCAAAAAATAAAAAAAGCATCCGGCCCAGATCAAATAAACAACGAAATAATATTGGAATACAAGGACCTTATAGCACCACTACTCAAAGACCTCTTCAACGACAAACTAGACAGCGAAACAATACCTGCTGAATGGATGAAAATTACCATAATTCTAATACATAAAAAGGGTGACACAAACAATATTAACAACTACAGGCCAATTAGTCTTATGTCCAATATCTACAAAATATTTGCAAAGATAATACTGAATAGGATTTCTAAAACGCTTGACGAAAACCAGCCTAGAGAACAAGCCGGATTTAGGAGTGGCTTCTCGACCTTAGATCATATTCTCGTAGTCAAACAAATTTTTGAGAAATCAAAAGAGTTCAATACACCATTTTACTGCTGCTTCGTAGATTACTATAAGGCCTTCGACTCGATTGAACATGAAAGTATATGGGAATCACTTAAAGTACAAGGAGTTCAGGACAAATATATAAGACTTATAAAAGCAGTGTACAACAACAGCAGTGCAAGAATAAAACTTGAAAAGCTAGGAGAAGAAATTAAATTAGAACGGGGAGTACGTCAAGGCGACCCTTTATCGCCAAAACTTTTCATGGCAGTCTTAGAAAATATATTTCGAAACTTATGTTGGAGAAAATATGGTCTTAATATAAACGGCGAACAACTTAATCACCTCAGATTCGCTGATGATCTTATCCTGCTGGCCACTTCTAAAGACGATCTACAAAACATGCTCATGGATCTTACCACCGAAAGTCGCAAAGTAGGTTTGAAACTGAACCCACAAAAAACAAAAGCAATGACTAACACCACCGAAGAACCGATTACTGTTAACAATCAAGTGGTAGAGTACGTGAAAGAATACACTTATCTCGGCCAGTTAATCTCTCCACACGACTTAATGTCAAAAGAAGTAGACATAAGGATTGCCAATGCTTGGAAAAGATATTACGGGCTAAAAGAAATATTTAAAAATCACAATACAAAGATCTTTTTTAAAAGGAAACTGTACAACACTTGTATATTACCTGTTCTCACATACGGCTGCCAAACCTGGTCTCTTACCAAAACTCACCTAAGGAAGCTTGAAACCTGTCAACGTGCTATGGAACGAAGCATGCTTAACATCAGAAAAGAACAAAGAATCCATAATAAGACCATTAGAAGTATTACAAAAGTAACTGATGTAAGAACCACAGTCAAAAAACTTAAGTGGCAGTGGGCTGGGCATATTATGAGAGGAATCGAGAAGTGGAATAAGATCATCATATTTTGGTACCCAAGAAATAAAAAGAGGAAAAGAGGAAGACAGTACAGACGCTGGGAAGATGAGATAAAAAGTGTTGCAGGAAATTTATGGACAAGGAAAGTAAATAACAGATTAGAATGGCTAACATTGGAGGAGGCCTTTGCCAAAACATGGCAAACGGAGAAAGTTGTCGATGTCATATAAAATCTAGCAAAATAACTGTTTTATTGTAAATTTCTCTGAAATAAAGGCTTATTATTATATTATATTATATATAAATATTTTGTGTATAAAAAATAAAATATTGAAATATCACATTTTTATTTTTAACAAATAAATACAATGTAAATCTTAACACATCAAATAAATATTTAAGTAAATTTATTATTCGTTTCAGCCACTGTTTTATGAATTCTTCTTCGCCAACGTTTTT
Source organism: Dryas iulia moderata (assembly GCA_019049465.1). Taxonomy (NCBI): domain Eukaryota; kingdom Metazoa; phylum Arthropoda; class Insecta; order Lepidoptera; family Nymphalidae; genus Dryas; species Dryas iulia. The sequence continues at coordinate 4,907,499 of CM032444.1, forward strand.
TTGTAGCTCTGTAATAAATAAGAAAACATATTACAATTATATTGTAAGAGAATTGTTATTGAAATACAAAAAATGTCTTCTATAACGACTGATTGTGGGTCACGACTTGTTGTGGGTTCGATTTCTACTCGGTGGTGATGATCATGAATGATTTACACTCCCTATTAGTGAACAAAGTAAAGCGCGGTGTTGAGATCCGACACTATCGAATTCTTTTAGGGGGGAAAGAGAGAAACGGAGAGTCTTGACACTAGCTTCTTTCTGTCTACTCTGATGTGCGGGGAAAAGCGTGATAATACAGCTGTATTATTATATATTAATATTGATGGTAAGCATAGCATATACATTTTCATCACAAGTTTGTTATATATTATATACAATGTAGGTAGAACCTACCCACTCGAGGAGAGGAAATAGTTAATATGTCCATTTTCTTCGCTCTGGTGTCGAGGTAAAGCGTGTGGTTAAGTTCCGCCAGTTAACACGCAAAGCTCCGAATTTGGCGGAAAGTAGAGAACGGAGTGTCTTAACACTAGGGACCCTCTGTTTACCTTACTTCAATTTCTTGTATTTTAAAAGTTTTACTTAAAAAGAGCTTAGTGAATTGGATGAGTGATTTGTCACTAGCTTTACCTGTATAGATACACAATCTATCAATGTGACATGATACATATCTATCAATGTAAGAAAATCTTGTAACGTGTGTAGCTAATTTAGCGAAAATGTTTAGCTAATATGGCGAATATTAAAGAAGTTTAAAGGTTCTTTTGATTACAGTAAAATTAATATTTTTAGTGTGGTAAGTACTAACCTCTTCTGCCATTGAGTACAAAAGGGCAGCGGTCTCTGGACCAGTTTGTTCTACCAACGTCTTGAAGATACCTTCTGCACCGCTATCGCTTACTTCTGATCTGTTGAATGAAGAATAATAATAATACTAGTGGTCGTGGTATACGTCTTTGAAACGTCTTTTTCAATGTCCCAAGTATGTAAATAATATAATATGATCTTTTGTTTTCACGATTACTACACATTTTGAAATGAAACTATTTTTAACCGGATTAATCGCGTATATTTTTTATTTTTATTTTTTATTTTTATTTAACAGAAAGCCAACGCTGTATACAATTTTCTTATTTATGAATATACATACATTCTTAAAAATTCTAATTTAGTAATTGTATACCTCAATTATAGGCTTACTTAGCATGCATACAATATGTAGTAAGTTACAAAAGAAAACGAGAAACAGTACAGTTAAGAAAGTTTACAAATTTAAATTTAGACAAAAAAAAATAAATAAATAAAAATAAAAAATAAAAAAATAAAAATAAACCAAACAAAAAAAAAATACAAATAAATATACAAAATCACCAACAACAAATTCACTATATAAAACATACACACAATAAAAACAATAAAATACAAATCAAAACTAAAAAGTATGACTAAAATTAAACAGTGATTTTTTTTTTATACGATGCTTAAAAGATGGTATAAAGTCTACCTGTGACCACGGACTACTGTAAAGTGTTCGAAACGTCGGATTTTCTAAAAATGTATTTTCGAATACCAAAAATATACGCGATTAGTCCGGTTAAAAATAGTTTCATTTCAATATGTAAATAACACTTTAAAAAAAGACATTTAAAGAAAACGTATAAAAATTTGAACGCAGCGGGATTCGAACCCGCGCCTCCTGAATACCGTTCAGGCGCTCTCACCACTGAGCCATGCGTTCTACAATCCGCTGCGTCGAAATTCTTATACGCTTTTTATTACAACTTATTTATGTTGTTACCACACATTTGTACTTTCAGTTAAAAAATTGAAAGTACAAATGTGTGGTAAGTTTCGCCACTCAACACATATTTTTTTACCGCAATATGAAGATCGGAGTGTTTTAACACTACGTTATGTTCGATTATCTTGATATAGAAAACAATGTGAAGGTAAAAAAGGAATGGTAAAAATAAACATGACCATTGTGATGCACTATAGCAGTGATTAACTCTAAACGCGATCGGTTGTGAGTTCGATCCCCGCTCGGGGGGGATGATTATATTTTCCCCCTTCGATAACACAAGTGCGGTGTCACAACAATAGGATTTTCTGTTTACTCTGAAAAATAAAACTATACAAAACTTATGTAATATAAATACATTTTTTTTAGCCCCATTTTGCGGGATACCGCACACAGCAGGGTAGGCAGAGGGAAACTAGTGTAAAGACACTCCGTTCCCCACTTTCCGCCGAGTTCGGAGGCATTGCGTGTTAAGTGGCGGAACTTAACGCCACGCTTTACCTCGACACCAGAGCGAAGAAAATGGAAATAATTAATATTTCCACTCCTCGAGTGGAAATCGAACCCACAACCAATCGCTTACAGTCATAGGCTTGTGCCACTGCGCCACGACTGGCCCCAAATACATATAAATAAAAATAATATAAATACATACCTATTAGAATAAGTTCGTATTCGTTCTATATGATTTAGTAAAGCCTCTGGTTGTCCATATCGTGATGCAATCATTGAACTTTCTGGTATTGCATGTGTCTTGAAGAAAACAACAAACTAATTTATACATTTTGAACTTTTATAGAAAAAACTTGTCTAGGTTTTCTGATTATTATGTAAATTATTATTTTATTTAGCTTCACGCTTTATCCCGCATACAGCACGGTAGGCAGAGGGAACCTAGTGTTAAGACTCTCCGTTCCCCACTTTCCGCCGAATTCGGAGGCATTGCGTGTTAAGTGGCGGAACTTAACGCCGCGCTTTGCCTCGAAACCAGAGCGAAGAAAATAGAAATATTTCTACTTCTCGAGTGGGAATCGAACCCGCAATCAGTCGCTTTACAGTCACACTTTTTGCCACTGCGCCACAACTGGCCCCTTTATTATGTACATGAAGTCTTTAAGCTCTAAAATATATCTACTACTTCATTCGGAAACTTATGTTTAGAATATTTTTATTTCTCTAGTCTGGCACGACAAATCGCGGCGTTGAACACGAAACTTAAAATTCATATGGAAAATGGAAAACGATGTGACTTGACACATGGCTCCTTATAACAACTCTTTTAACCGGAATAAAGTATGTAACTACTTTATCAAATTAAATTAAATTAAATAGCTTCACGCTATATCCCGCACACAGCAGGGTAGACAGAGGGAACCTAGTGTTAAGACACTCCGTTCCCCACTTTCCGCCGAATTCGGAGGCTTGCGTGTTAAGTGGCGGAACTTAACGCCGCGCTTTACCTCGACACCAGAGCGAAGAAAATGGAAATATAATTTCCACTCCTCGAGTGGGAATCGAACCCACAATCAGTCGTTTTACAGTCACACTTTGTGCCACTGGGCCACGACTGGCCACAACTACTAACTAATAATAACTAACTACTTTATCAAGTTGTTCATATTTTTAATAAATTCATATTTCATATTCGGTCCTTCAGTTTTTTTTTAGCTTCACGCTGTATCCCTTGCGGGGTAGTCGGAGAGAAGCGGGAGAGTCACTCCTTCAGTTCTATCTTTTAAATATTAAAACATGAGGTTAAATAAAAAAAATGAATAGGACGAATATTTATACCTGAGATCTCCCTCTTTTATGATCTTTAGAAGCACTTAATAACTCATAGGGATGACCAGATTCTACAACACGACCTCTGAAATAGCAAAAATAAGACAAATAAAATGTATATTTAACATAAAAATATAAAAGAAACGTTTCAATTGACTCAATATATGTATATGTATAATTAGAAAACAAAATACGACAACCGATGGAAGTCACAAGAAATCCTAATAAAATTATTATTAAAAATCAATCATTTTTAAGTATAAAGACACCATATCACACTTCTTGGATGATTCACGGAACGAACGGACCTGTATTTTATTTATATTAGATAAGTTATTTAACTATTTTTATTGTATAAAGGAGGCAGATGGGCAGAAGCACCATCTGTTGTCCATGAGTGAAGTTCCACACATTAGAGAAGTTGCAAACGCGTTGCCGGCCTTGAAGTTGAAGGAGGGAGATGGTGGGAATATGGAGAGCTGGCATACATATTATGAAACCGAACCACAGCATCAGACGTTTGGCAGTTCGTCTTTAACATGATAGTAGTTGCGAGCCAGTTTGAGAACGAATCTCTCACCGCCAAGTCGCTGGGTTAACCAACCGCCTTTACTGGACGGTACCCAGCTGCGGAGGGGAATTTGTATGTAATTCATAACTCGTCCTCCCACGGGTAATAAACTTACTTATCCATGACGATGACTCGGTCGTAGTCCATGACGGTGTTGAGTCGGTGCGCGATCGTCAGCACTGTGGACTCCGCGAACTTCGTGCGGATCGTGTTCTGGATGTGCTTATCGGTTCTGCGGAGAAATTAATCTATGAAATCAGTCATCATAAATGCATATTACATGAGAAAAAGCGTGAAGCTGTATATACAATTCAAATATTCTTTATTCAAATAGGATATTTGGTAATCAATTAACATATAGGCATCAGTATTGTCTTGTAACAGATTACCACCGGAGAATAAGTTTTGGCGCAAAACTTAACAGTTGAAAAACTCAACATTTGAATAGGCAATGTCTCCAATTCATATTAATGTTATAAATGCGATAGTCTATCGGTCTCTCAGCCTGTTATGCTACTTTTATTTCAAATTTTCAAAAATCTACTAACTGTTGAAATAGAGGACAAAAGTTTATATGAAAAATTGTGAAGCCACGAGCCGTCGCTAATATAACAATATAAAATTTATTTTTAATTATAAAACTACTAATGTTACGATGCATTTAAATACTTGCAAAGGCTTAGAGCCAAGCAACATCTCGTTTACATAGTTATCAAACCTTCCCAAGCGAATTAATTTATCATTACATTATTCATTTATCATCTCTAGTCTAAGATATTCAGAAGGCACTCACTCAGTATCTACATTAGCTGTAGCCTCATCCAACACGAGCACTGAACGTCTCGAAAGCACAGCACGAGCTAAGCAAAGTAGCTGTCGCTGTCCACTAGAGAAGTTACTGCCACCGTCTCCAACCTTCGTCGCCAGACCTGCTGCCATCGACGATACTGATTTGTCAAGTTCCACCTGAAATTAAATGATAAAATATTTTTTTTTTTTTTAGCTTCAGCTTCACCGTTCTCTCTGATTACCCTGCATACATCTTTCGCCTCGTCCACTGTCATCAACCTCTTCATACAAGCCCTCCGGGGGGTCCGTAAGCGCCTTACGTGACCTTCCTCCAGTATCGTCGATACTGTGTTTTCGAAGGTCAAATATTATTATTATTGGAGTAAAATATCTTTGCGCTCGCTTAACTTGGGGAGTAAGATGGTAAATGCATGGTGACTTAAATTGGTAAACAAGACTATTACAAAAATTGTGATCGAGCGAAGCGAGTGGAAGTTGAAAGGTAGTGAAGATAGAGGGAGAGAGACTTACATTTCGTATATTACTGTAGGGGGAATAGAGCGAGCACATATTGTCTTTTTCTGGTAGTCAATTACGTTTCATATCTCTAAGATACAGTGCAAGCCTATTGTCAGTATTACACACCTATATGTACATGTATATAGACGGTTCTAAAAAAGGCCTTTTCAGCTCAGTAGCATAATACACAGTGAGAATGTCAAGAGACTCCGTTCTTCATATTCCATCTGAAATCATTGCACGACAATACCGGAACTTAACGCTGCATTTTGCATTACCAGAACTAAGAAATGAAAATAGTTTAACTATGATCATATTCTCGAGTCAAAACTCTTGCATATATCTCCAACATATTCTATTTCTACTTTTAACTTACCTCTTGCAGAGCGGCGTGTATCTGAGCATCACTATACGTCTGTTCGGGGTCCAGATTGTCACGCAGAGAAGCTGCAAAGAGGGCGGGTCGCTGTGGCAAGGCGCAAAGACGTGACCGCCAACGACGCAGTCCCGCTTGTTCTGCTGTTACGCCATCTACTTTTACACTACCGGAGATCTTGCTTAACCTGAAAGGTATAACATTTTTTTTTAGATTCACATAGGATACTGAGGGAACCTAGTTATAAGACACTCGAACTTAACGCCGCGCTTTGCCTCGATACCGGAGCGAAGAAAATGGAATTATTAAATATTTCCACTCCTCGATTGGGAATCGAACCCAAAACTAATCGTGATGACAGACCCGCTTTGTGACCCTGTACCACGCATGGCCTCTACTAAGCTGTTATTCATATCTACACAATAATGAGCGACACATATTATTTTCTGCGCTCTGGTGTTCAAGACAAAGTTCGGCGTTCAGTTCCACCACTTCTCTCTGACTACTTTGTTAAAAAGACGTGCAGCTGCTTTTTTGTGCGAGACGTTTTTTAAAAAAACTAATTAAGAGATTATTTTGAACTCATTATTTAAAAAAAAAAAATTAAATAGCTTCACGCTATATCCCGCACACAGCAGGGTAGGCAGAGGGAACCTAGTGTTAAGACACTCCGTTCCCCACTTTCCGCCAAATTCGGAGGCTTGCGTGTTAAGTGGCGGAACTTAACGCCGCGCTTTACCTCGACACCAGAGCGAAGAAAATGGAAATATAATTTCCACTCCTCGAGTGGGAATCGAACCCACAACCAGTCGTTTACAGTCACACTCTTGTGCCACTGGGCCACGACTGGCCACACTCATTATTTTCAAATAATAAAATTAGAATTAGATACTATTATTATATTTAAAAAGTCCACTTTTTGTCAAACGGAGCGTCCCAACACCCATGTACTCTCCGACTATAAAAATTAAAGAATGAAGAGAAGAGAAGAAAGTTACCTAAATAAAGCTGCAATTAACGAACTCTTCCCAGCCCCAGTTCTCCCCACCACCGCCACTTTCTCTCCAGGCTTTATAGAGAAGCTAACTCCCTTTATAGCATACGCTGGTTCTTCCATCTTTACTCCTTTAGATGGATCTTCACATGGATTTTTGGGTGGCTTTTCATATTGTAAGGAGACATCTTCAAATACTATCTCACCTGTAAGAATTTCACGCTTGGGTATGTGTTACTATATAATACTAACAACAAGTAGTGCTTTGTTCATCGTGTGGGAATTAGCACAGTTAAAAGTTATTATTCTAAATACCATTTAAAAAACGGTAACCTAAGTCACTCCTTATTATATAGGAAAACAGATTTCGTGGCGCAGTGGCACAAGCGTGTGACTGTAAGCGACTGGTTGTGGGTTCGATTCCCACTCAAGGAGTGGAAATATTTAATATTTCCATTTTCTTCGCTCTGGTGCCGAGGTAAAGCGCGGCGTTAAGTTCCGCCACTTAACACGCGATGCCTCCGAATTCGGCGGAAGGTGGATAACGGAGTGTCTTAACACTAGGTTCCCTCTACCTACCCTGCTGTGTACGGGATACAGCGTGAAGCTAAAGAAAAAAAATATATTCACCTTGGCTAGGCCATTCCTCAAAGATAAGCGTAGGATGTTCCTGCCTCAATGCCTTCATATCAGGATCAACAGGGTTTTCTGGAGGTAAGTTCTTGTATTCCAATATTCTTTCCACCTGAAAATAGGAAAGAAATAAATAAAAAAATATTCACATCTGTGAACTACACAATTATTTCCCTATAGGCACATAGACATCACATTAGAAACCTCTAAATTTTTCAGTGTTTTTCTACTATATTATGCATGTATTATACAAACCTTCCTTTTGAATCGTACTATCTACCAAAAGAAACCGCATCAAAATCCGTTGCGTAGTTTTGAAGATCTAAGCATACATACAGACAGACGCGGGAGGCGACTTTGTACTGTCTAAAGAAGATAGTATAAGTATAAATTGTATTGTGGCCAGTCGTGGCCCAGTGGCACAAGAGTGTGACTGTAAACGACTGGTCGTGGGTTCGATTCCCACTCAAGGAGTGGAAATTATATTTCCATTTTCTTCGCTCTGGTGTCGAGGTAAAGCGCGGCGTTAAGTTCCGCCACTTAACACGCAAGCCTCCGAATTCGGCGGAAAGTGGGGAACGGAGTGTCGTAACACTAGGTTCCCACTGCCTACCCTGTTGTGTGCGGGATATAGCGTGAAGCTATTTAATTTAATTTTAAATTTAATTTAATTTTAATTTAATTTAATTTAATTTTATATATCATGGTGTAGTGAGACAGCGATTGACTGCGAACATAATCTATTATGGGCACGGCCATCTCTCCGAGGAATGATTATATTTAAATTAATTTAATTATGTTAAGTTCTGCTAAACAATATAACATGTCTTAAGTTCGGACAGAGAGTGGAAAATAGAGTGTTTTGACACTAGGCTCTCTTTAACTACCTTGCTATGCGAGGAAAAGGGTGACTCTGAACACTTTCAGCAAGAACATTTTAGCAAAATATGTAAACATTTCATTAAAGAATTACTAAATTTGGAAATATTTTTACTATAACTACTGGACAATCAGTATATTCATTCTGAATATATTGAAACAAAATCTTTTGTAAAAAAGACATTTAAAGAAAACGTATAAAAATTTGAACGCAGCGGGATTCGAACCCGCGCCTCCTGAATACCGTTCAGGCACTCTCACCACTGAGCCATGCGTTCTACTATCCGCGGCGTCGAAATTCTTATACGCGTCGAAATTCTTATACGCTTGTAATAAATTACAACTTATTTATGTTGTAGGTATTCAGGAGGCGCAGGTTCAAATTTTTATACGTTTTCTTTAAATGTCTTTTTCAATTTTCCTAAGTGTGGAATAACACTTTAAAAATGTTTAAAAGTAAAAAAAAAATCTTTTGTATATACCATCGTACCAGACGATGAAAGCGTCGGGCTATAAGTACGATAGTTGTGGGTTCGATGCCACTCGGGAGAATATTTAATTTATTTCCTTTTCTCTTTTTTTGGTAAGTAAAAACGTAGCGTTGAGTACTATCACTCAGAGCAGAGAATGGAGTGTCGTGGCACTAGGTTTTTTTATATTTATCCCAATATTCTTGCGTCCTCTGATCTTTTACTTAGTAAGGATTGTCTGGAAGAGACCTATGACACCTGTGGTGATAAGGCCGCGTTTACACCGATATTATGTGCAGGTTTATATGTTCTTTTTTGATGTATGTTGGTGTAATAAAGTATTTTTTTTTATGGAGTAAAGGAGGCAAACGAGCAGAAGGACCACCTGATGGTAAGTGGTTACCTTCGCCCATACACATCCACAACGCCAGAGGAGTTGTGGATGCGTTGCCAGCCTTGGGGACGAAAGAGGGAAGGAGGGAGGAAGGATGGGGATGGTGGGATAAGGGAGAGCTGGCTTACATGTCATCGAACCGGAACACATCATGAGATATTTGGCGGTTTGTCTTTGACATGATAGTGGTCGCGAGCCAGTCGGAGAACGAATCTCCTACCAACAAGCAACTGGGTTACCTGCCTTTTACGGGACGCTACCCAGCGGCGGAGGGGAATTGTATTCTTAACCCGTCCCCGTTCACGGGCAAAAATATTAAATTCAAAAGTATTAAATAAATAAATATAAATATTAGCTGCCTATGCCTGCTGTTATTTCAATTATTTTGAAAGATATACATAAATACGTTACATCTTAATAATAACAAATTATAAAATACTTACAGAAGTCATTTCATTTTCCACTTCAGCAGTTTGCATCATTCCATGTTGACACATACCTACTAGACCTATAACTTGTGTTATAGCAAGACCGACGCTACCACCTCTTGCTGTAAGAAGAAAAACAAATATACATAAACATTTATATTTGTAAAACAATAGTTGTGTGTCAGATTCCCACTTAATGATTGTTTAAATTTTCGTTCCTCGCTCTCTCTCTCTCTCTCTGTCTCTCTCGTAAACAAAGTACGGGAGTGAGTTTCGCCACTGATGCAATGTCTCGATTTTAGAATGGAAAGTGGAGGCCGGAGGGTCTTGACACTGGGTCCTCTTTTATTACTCCGCTATGGAGAAAAGAGTGGTAGTAAAAAAAGAAAAATATTTATGCCTATTTTGATATAATAAAAAAATATATTAAAAAAAAATTACATGAATACTGACGCTGACATTTTCAGAAAATATTCATTACCTTCATCCTTTTCCCCGTATAGTATGAGAAAAATCAAATTATGATTGGTCCACTGAATGGGAATCGTACCTATAACCAACAGCGTCGTACCTATAATCTTTATATTGGCACGATGGTAAAACTACAAGGCAAAAGGTTAGAAAACGCAAAAAATAAATGGGCTACCACAGGCCGCCGTGGCGCAGAGGACAAGCGTCTAACTGCAACATGATGGTTATGGGTTCGATTCCTTATAAATGAAATGACAATATTTAATTTTTCATTTCTTCGCTTTGATACCAAAGACAAAGATTGTCAGTTCAACCACACAGCACACAATGCATCGTTTTTTGGCGGAAAATTGAGGATAGAGTGTCTTGTCACTAGGTTCGCACTGGCTACCCTGCCTACCGGCTAAAAAAAAGACTTACCATCATCTAAGAAAAGAAAGAAGCTGAAGGTAACCGCAGCGAGATATAAACAGCAAGCCATGTCCATCCACAGACCAAACGCTCTGCCCGTAGACAGAAGTAACGTCCAAGAGGAAGAATGCAAGTCTTGCAGCTTGTCGAACTCCTGCGCCAACATTCTTTGTTGTTCCTGAGTAGATCTGATTGTTGTTAGACCTGATACTGTTGCCGCTGCGTGGTTCAAACTTTGACTTCTAGCTGAAATATGTTGAAGTAATGTGTTTTTTAAGTAGAAGTAGTTTTTTTTTAGCTTCACGCTGTATCCCGCACACAGCAAGGTAGGCAGAGGGAACCTAGTGTTAAGGCACTCCGTTACCCACATTCTGCCGAATTCGGAGGCATTGTTAAGTGGCGGAACTTAACGCCGCGTTTTAATTCTGATGCGAGAGCGAAGGAAATGTTTATATTATTATTTTTTTTTATTTGAAATTTCTCGCATACAAAAGATACTTACTGCTAACTATTAACTAAAATTCTGCCATACTGTAAAACAGTTTATTGGCAGACACAGCTCTCTTATTTAAGTACAATTTGCAGTAGTTAATACAATATTCTTAAAACATTAACATTAAAGTAAAAAAATATATAAATATAAACAATGAATACAATGAATAAACTACTATAATATAAGATATACCTATAGAAGATACGAAAAAAGATTACATATATTATAAACAAAGATAACATGATGTTTTTAATGTGGGTAGTGTTTAAAAGAATGCGTATATGCACAAGTTATGTTCGAGCAGTCAACCGTAATGACTCATTTATTTTGCACTTTGAATAACATGTGCGTTTCATCGGAGTGACCGCCGAACGTTTAATTTATTATTATTATTTTTTTTTTTATTATATTTTATCAACAATATTTAACTAATGGTTTTATACGTAACAATAAAATAAAGACTATATATTATAACTAATAAAATGATAAATTTAGGTGGGAAGGCTTATATTGATGTTCATAAAATGTGATTTGTGGCCAGTCGTGGCCCAGTGGCACAAGAGTGTGACTGTAAACGACTGGTTGTGGGTTCGATTCCCACTCGAGGAGTGGAAATTATATTTCCATTTTCTTCGCTCTGGTGTCGAGTTAAGTTCCGCCACTTAACAAGCAAGTTTCCGAATTCGGCGGAAAGTGGGAAACGGAGTGTCTTAACACTAGGTTCCCTCTGCCTACCCTGCTGTGTGCGGGATATAGCGTGAAGCTATTTAAAATGTGATTTAACGACTTTTTTAACTATTTTCTTATTACTCATATTTTTATAATTTAGTTCAGTACTTGATAACAAATTTAGTAATTTTGGCATGAGCCATTCTTTAGTTCTTTTTCCACAAATATTTGTGGTTTTGGGTATTTTGTATTGTCCTTTCTTTTGCGCTCTCGTAAAATTTTTATGTTGGATTTTTTGATACAGGTTTTTATCTTTACTATAATATTCGTCTATAAAAATTGATAATAAGCATTTCTATTCCTCGAGTGGGAATCGAACCCACAACCAGTCGTTTACAGTCACACGCTTGAGCCACTGCGCCACGACTGGCCCCTAGAAGTGGTTAATTGATTTTTTCGAAATTTACTTATTCGAAATTTACATATTTACAAAAAAAATGGCTTCTATAAGAAAATGTCTCGTTTGACTCTAAAAATAATGGTTGTGGGTTCGATAATCACTCTGGGAAATGGTTATACTTAATTTTTTTTCTATTCTTTGCTCCATTTTTTCATTGGACGTGAAAAGCTTGATTTTGGGTTTACAAGCAATCTCTCAAATTTAGGCGAAAAGTGAAGAACGGAAAATATTGACACCCAAAGAAAAGAAAAAATAAATATATGTTGGTTAGGTACGCGGGTCAAATACATAAATGATCTTACCGATAGCTTCAATTCTCTTCAACTCTCTGCTTGTGCGTAAGAACAGAGAGCGAAGCAAATGTAAGATGACCGCTATGACCGCAGTAGGCAGAAGAAGCCACCAGTTCACTAAACACACTACTGCCAATATTGCTACTATTTCTAGAAAGAACTGGAAGGAAAAAGAAAAATATTTATTATTTTTAAAGTATTATTTCGCAAACTTAGGATAATAGAGATGTATTTAAAAAAACTTATAAAATTTAAAAAAAAAAAATTAAATAGCTTCACGCTATATCCCGCACACAGCAGGGTAGGCAGAGGGAACCTAGTGTTAAGACACTCCGTTCCCCACTTAACTTAACGTTAAGTGGCGGAACTTAACGCCGCGCTTTACCTCGACACCAGAGCGAAGAAAATGGAAATATAATTTCCACTCCTCGACTGGGAATCGAACCCACAACCAGTCGTTTACAGTCACACTCTTGTGCCACTGGGCCACGACTGGCCACAATATAAATATATATAAAATATATAAAATATAAAATTTTAAACGGTGCAGGAATCGAACCTGCGCATCATGGAAGCTTACCCAGAAGATGGTGGTTTAAAATAATTGCAAAAGCCATTAATAATATACTATGTGGGTCATGTCACGTGTCGTAGTGGAACACAGTGGTTAGCGGAAAGGTTTTTTTTTTTTTTTTTTTATGGAATAAAGGAGGCAAACGAGCTGAAGGCCGACCTGGTGTTAAGTGGTTACCTTCGCCCATAGACATCCACAACAATAAAGTTTTGGATGCGTTGCCAGCCTTGGGAATGTAGGACAGAAGGAGGGAGGAAGGATGGGAATGGTGGGAATAGGGAGAGCTGGCTTACATGCCATCGAACCGGAACACATCATAAGATATTTGGCGGTTCGTCTTTGACATGATAGTGGTCGCGAGCCAGTCGGAGAATGAATCTCCTACCACCAAACTACTGGGTTACCCGCCTTTTACGGGACGCTACCCAGCGGCGGGGGGGAATTGTATTCTTAACCCGTCCCCCCACAGGGATATATCTTAATTATTATCATATCTCCTCTCTGGTAAGACAAAGCTTGACGCTAGGTATATTTTTTGATGTTACGCAGGCTTTATCTCTATTTTCGAGCAGATAGTAAAGAGCGAAGTGTCATAACACTATGATTTCATTTACTCTAAGCAAAAAAAAGTAGAAAAAACTGATAATATACTTAATTTTGTATAGGGCTATATTTTAATAATTAAATGATATTTAATAATTTACTCACTCCAAGACAATCTACAAGTGAATTAGGTAACATAGAGTCGATTTGACCCATGTCCTTAGAGAACCTGTTCAGGATTCGACCAGAGGGGTTGTGGTGGAAGAACCACATGGGCACGTTTGATATACCACTGTTGAAAAAAATTCAATATTAATACAAATACTAAATTAGTATAGACTTATTATTTTTTTTTTTAACTTCACACTGTATCCCGCACACAGCAGGGTAGGCAGAGGGAACCTAGTGTTAAGACACTCCGTTCCCCACGCACCGCCGAATTCGGAGGCTTGCGTGTTAAGTAGCGGACCTTAACGCCGCGCTTTACCTCGACACCAGAGCGAAGATAATGGAAATATAATTTTCGCTCCTCGAGTGGGAATCGAACCCACAACCAGTCGTTTACAGTCTCACGCTTGTGCCACTGCGCCACGCCTGGCCACACTTAATAACTCATAGAATTGACAATAAATCTTAGATTATAATTATGTGTGGTATGAAGTCTACTTCTAAAGGTATTGAAGTCTAAAATTTCATTTGCGTGGACATTCTGAAGGCACGTAGTGTCAAGACACTTCGTCCTCCACTTTCAGTTAAATACTGCGTGTTAAGGATTATCTCAACGCTGTGCTGTGCTTTGTCTTTGGTACCAGAGCGAAGAAATGAAATTAATTTAATATAATCATTCCCCCGAGCGAGAATCGAACCCAGAACTAATTGCGTTTACAATTTCACGTTATCCAAATGCACGGATAATGGTCTTAAATAAAGTAGTGTTTATTAGAAAATGGTAAAAAATTGGGGCAAGTCGTGGCGCAGTGGCACGAACGTGTGACTGTAAACGACTGGTTGTGGGTGCGATTCCCACTCGAGGAGTGGAAATATTTAATATTTCCATTTCTTCGCTCTGGTGTCGAGGCAAAGCGCGGCGTTAAGTTCCGCCACTTAACATGCAATGCCTTCGAATTCGGCGGAAAGTGGGGAACGGAGGGTCTTAACACTGGGTTCCCTCTGCCTAAAAGAAGCGTCAAAATAAATAACTTACTTAAACATGGCGTCGTGTAGCGTGATGGATGCCTTAATGCAAGTATTGTAGAAGACCAACAACTTGTTCCACGTGAAGAAGACGCAGACGAGAATGAAGCCCGCATATATATAGACGCATTGCTCTCTTGTCAATTGGAAACGGTTTATTGGAATGTCTTCGAAGTTAACTGGAATGAAGAGATAAAGGAAATGTTATTATTTTTTTATAACTTCACGCATTTCCCCGCGGAGTAGAGAGGGCCTAGTGTTAAGGCACTCCGTCAGCCACTTTCCGAACACTAAGTTCCCTTTGCCCACCTTGCTGTGTGATACAGCGTGAAGCTAACAAAAACAAACAGACACTCCAATTTTATTTACAAGTATAGGTCACTGGTTTCCAACCAGTCGTCCGCGGACCACTGGTGGTCGTCGAGGGATAAACAGGTCCGCGAGCAATTTTAAATTTAGCCGATGTTGTACCCAGCTCTACCCAAAGTTATACAACTCATCGAACTACAAAATGACAGAAACTGCAAGTATTACATACATGGTGGTCCCTACTAGCAAGAATAATGCAAAAGTGGTCCTTGATCAAAAAAAGGTTGGGAACCCCTGGTATAGATATTACGATTGTCTATTATATAAGAAAATGTTATTTACTTACATGGTATACTTTCGTTAGTGGTTACGTTCCTATAGATTGCTCTCATCGCACTGTTTGCTTCTTCTATATTCACCCTGGGGATTGTATGATGATTATTATCCAAAAGTTAATATTTTTTATATCAAGTATAGAAAAAAATATTGGGTTCTTTCTATCTTCCCTTTTATACAGAAAAAAGCGTGTAGCTTCATCTATCTACTAAAACTAAAACAGTTTTATATATATAATTATAAAATATTGGTCTAACACTAAAAAAACATGTTAAGTTTAAATTAATACTTACCATTCCTTCAACCAGAGATCTGTAGATGAATAGAATACTTGAGCAAGTATGAACAATGAGCACAGAAGGAACACTGCCAGTCTACCTCCTCCACTCTTTACATAATTTATATACACACTGAAATCCACGGAACCTTCGTGTTGATCTTCACCTAAAATAATATATAATTATTGACAGTATTATTGAAGTTGGTAACGGAGTGTCTCAACACTAGGCTCTCTGTGCCTAACCTGCTGTGTGCGGTATACAGCGTGAAGTTATTAATATTAATGTCAGTTGATCTAAAAGACATAGTTAAAAAAAACTTATAAACATTGAGGCTATCGTTACACAGGATAGCGTCTAACTGTAAACGCGATGGTTATGGATTCGATTTCCTCTCGGAATAATGATTTAAATTTTCATTTCTCCGTTTCGTTTCGTTTCGTTTCGTTTCTCCGCCACTCAACACATACTGTCTAAATTTTCGAGCCGAAAGCAGAGAACGGAGTGTCTTAACACTAGGTCCTCTCCGACAACCCCGCTATGCAGGAAAAGCGTGAAGTTGAAAAAAAATATCAGTTGAGGATATCGTGACAGTGACTGTACTCACGAGAGTTTTGCTTGCCTTTTATACAAAGTAGCTTCAAGAACAATATATTTAACGATATATGTTATTTAGTTAACTAAATTTTTATTTAATATGGTATTTAAATAACATATGAGTTTCTGTTTTTTACGAATTAAATAAATATAATTGAAAAATAAAAACATTGTTTACTTTGAAATGAAACTATTTTAAATGGAACAATCGCGTATATTTTTGGTATTCAACAAAACTTTTTTAGAAAACCCTCGGTTTCGAACACTGCAGTAGTCCGTGGTCTAGACTGAGACTCGTGTCTAGACTGAGGGGGCATTTTTGTCTGTCAGTTGATATAATTATTATATCAAACTACCGCCAACAATTTTGTTAGCGGTAGTTTGACTCTCAAATATCAAAAATATACGCGACATATTGATCCAGTAAAAAATAGTTTTATTTCATAATATCTTTTATATTATTACCTTATTAATGTTTGTTATGTTATTTTAAAATAAATAAAAACATACCTTCATATTCAGGATCAACATTTTTATCCAGATCCATATTGAATGACTGCTGAGAGGCTGTTGACATGGAACGTTGATAATGCAACCTTGGAGTTTCCTAGTGATATAAAAAATGACATTATAATTTTATTTATTTACTTTATGGAATAAAGGAGGCAAACGAGCAGAAGGCCCACCTGGTGTTAAGTGGTTACCTTCCTCCATAGACATCCACAACATCAGAGTTATGGATGTGTTGCCAGCCTCGCGGATGTAGGTTGGGTTACCCGCCTTTTACGGGACGCTACCCAGCGGCGGGGGGGAATTGTATTCTTAACCCGTCTCCCCACGGGCAAAGAAAATGTTATTCCTACACTTCAGAATATTGAAAAAGTCATTTAGAAGACTAACTGGTAATAAGCGTATAAGAATTTCGACGTAGCTGATAGTAGAACGCATGGCTTAGCGGTCAGAGCATGCGGACGGTCTCCTAGAGGCGCGGCTTCGAATTTTGCTGCGCTTTAAAGTTTTACAGGTATTCTAAATGTCTTTAACATTAGAATTGTTAGTATTAAAATTATTAATTTTTGATTATGTAAATAACATAAATTAACTTTATAGTTTCGTGCCTTTCCACACATCATTATAGTCAGAGAGAGAGCCTAGTGCCAAAACACTCCGTATTTCTCCTTCCGCCCAAATTCGGGGCATTGTGTGTTAAGTTTTATTTACATATTTTGGTTTAACATAAGTTAATCACAGTAGACTTTAGAAGTCTACTGTGATTAACTTATGTTAAGTATGGGCGCATATTTATTTAAAGCCTTTTCCGTGAGTGAAAACCTGACGAAAACCAACACAGGCTTTGAGCTTAGTATAAGAGTCAGTCTTACACTAATAAAACGTTTTTTTTAATTTACATGTCCATTGTGGCCAGTCGTGGCCCAGTGGCACAAGAGTGTGACTGTAAACGACTGGTTGTGGGTTCGATTCCCACTCGAAGAGTGGAAATTATATTTCCATTTTCTTCGCTCTGGTGTCGAGGTAAAGCGCGGCGTTAAGTTCCGCCACTTAACACACAAAGCCTCCGAATTCGGCGGTGCGTGGGGAACGGAGTGTCTAACACTAGGTTCCCTCTGCCTACCCTGCTGTGTGCGGGATATAGCGTGAAGCTATTTAATTTTAATTTATTTTTTTTTAATTTACATTCTGCTGACAAATTAAGACGATGACAAAGTGGTGGCTTCTCAATGGATCGCAGTGTCTTCTTTATCAGAGCACACAGGAGGGTGGGTAGAGAGAAAAGAGTGTTAAGACACTCTCTTCATCACTGAATGAAGTGAAAAAAATAATTTAAATATATTAATTCCTCGAGAGGAAATCGAACCTACAACCGTCGCGCTTACACACAGTCGCAATTACTCTGAAATATAAATTATTATCTTTTTATTTAATTTTATTTACCGCTACAGATTTAGTTCCATCTTTCTTCATCTTCTCTTCTTCCACCTTCTGCCCCATTTCTATTAACTTCTCGAACTCCGGTACACCGTTCTTCATTTCATCGTATGTTCCTTGTGCTACTATCTATTTAAGATTGTAAATAACAAATTGTTTAGTTAATAATTACGAAGGCCAATTTGTGGCCAGTCGTGGCCCAGTGGCACAAGAGTGTGACTGTAAACGACTGGTTGTGGGTTCGATTCCCACTCGAGGAGTGGAAATTATATTTCCATTTTCTTCGCTCTGGTGTCGAGGTAAAGCGCGGCGTTAAGTTCCGCCACTTAACACGCAAGCCTCCGAGTTTGGCGGAAAGTGGGGAACGGAGTGTCTTAACACTAGGTTCCCTCTGCCTACCCTGCTGTGTGCGGGATATAGCGTGAAGCTATTTTTATTTTTAGTTAATAATTACGAATACTTATTGTTATACATATAAAAATATAACTGTTCGCTGTCTGTATATGGAAGATTTATGATATGATATGATTTTTGATATGATATGATATATTGTTGGGAATTTATCAAGGTAATAGAACTCAAAACAATGATTATAATCTAATCTCTGAAACGGCTCTACAGATTTAAATGCAGTTTTAACTATTGTATTTTAGCTAGCTTAGCTAGTTTTTTTCTTCGCTCTGGTGTCGAGGTAAAGCGCGGCGTTAAGTTCCGCCACTTAACACGCAAGCCTCCGAATTCGGCGGAAAGTGGGGAACGGAGTGTCTTAACACTAGGTTCCCTCTGCCTACCCTGCTGTGTGCGGGATATAGCGTGAAGCTATTAAGCTAGTATAGAGTGTAAGTGTTAGATAAATATTTTTTTTTTTTAGCTTCACTCTGTATCCCACACACAGCAGGGTAGGCAGAGGGAACCTAGTGTTAAGACACTCCGTTCCCCAAAAATAATTGTAAAACGTGAAATTAAATTGCCATCTTGCTCACAGTGCAAAACTAATAGTTATTTAGAATACATATTTTAATAATGTTACTGATTTTTAAATATTTCATAACTTAAACATCATTTAGCTTTAATTCTGAGTAATAATATGTCTCAATTTTTTTTTCGCTTTTCGCTGTATCCCGCACACAGCAGGGTAGGCAGAGGGAATCTAGGGTTAAGACACTCCGATCCCCACTTCCCGCCGAATACGGAGGCATTGCGTGTTAAGTGGTGGAACTTAACGCCGCGCTTTACCTCAGCACAGAGCGAAGGAAATGGAAATATTAAATATTTCCACTCCTCGAGTGGGAATCAAACCCACAACGTCACAAGTCACACGTTTGTGCCACTGGGCCACGACTGGCCACAAATATTATAAATATAATATAAATTAACATAATATATGTTAATGTAAGTTAATAAATAAAAATGAGATAATATTAAAAAAGAGAAAAGAGTTATAGACCGAGTGTCCGTAGAGTTTAAACAAAAAGTAATTTTAGATAGAATACAGTCTATTCCCTAAGTTAAATATACTCAAACACAAGAAATAAGAAGAGAAGGCTAAGCAAAAGCAATTTTAGACAATAAATGAAATTTGACTGCGACGGGATTCGAACCTGCGCCTAATATTGTAATATTGGAAATTGGTCATAGCACTCAGAGCAGAGTGCTTAGACATCTAGTTCCTATGAGGTGCGGGTTCGAATCCCGCTGCGTTCAAATTTTTATACATTTTCTAAGTTTGTAAATAAAAAATTTAGAATTGTTAAAAATATGGTACTATTAAAATTTAAAATTTAGGTTAAAAATAGTGTACTAATGATTTTGAATGTATATCTAACAGAGCGGCATAGTCGTTTTATCGACAAAGCTCTCAAATAAAGAATAAAAAAAAAAAAATATGGTTAAGAAATAAAATTTTGTTTACCTTCCCAGAGCGCATAACGCAAACATTGGCTGCATACTGCGCATACTGCACGTGGTGAGTTACAAGCACCGTTGCTTTGTTACGCAGTAGCCCACGAATGCATTCTGCATATATTGCTTGTGCTACCTGTATATCATATATACACATATAAATAGAGTCAGTTGCAAAATTATAAGAGTGTATTTTGGAATAAAACTATACATATTTAACTGGACATTTTTGGTCGAAAATAGGCGAATAATCGGAGTAAAAATAGTTTTTTTTTTCAGCTTCACGCTGTAACCCGCACACAGCAGGATAGGCAGAGGAAACCTAGTGTTAAGACACTCCGTTCCCCACTTTCCGCCGGATTCGGATTTTTTTTTCAAAATGTCTAATAAGTGCGATAAAAATCTTACTATACAAAAATATAAGCAATTTTATGATGCAGCTCTCCGGGGAATGATTATTTTTTATTTTTATTTCTCCACGGTAGCTAAGACAGAGGGTGCCATTAAGTTTTGACAGAACTTAACACGCAATATTTCAACTTCGGCTAAAAATTGAAGAACGGAGTGTCTTAACACTAGATTCTCTCTGGCTACCCTGCTATATGGGAAAAGGCACAAGATTCACACTCGCATCCATGTTACCTTACCTTAGCATCAACAGCGGCCAATGGATCATCCAAGAGGTATAAATCAGCGTGCCTGTATACACAGCGTGCTAACGCAACACGCGCACGCTGTCCACCGGATAGAGATGCACCTGCGATGCAAACAAATACAGTTAACACGTCGACTGCCAACGCGGTCAATGCTGACCGACAGCATGCTATGCCGGCCGGCCAGGCCAAGCGAAAATCACATTTCTATCCAAATGTCACTATTCATGACGTCATTGAACGTCGGTCAGCACTTGAGATTGTCGTCTTACTTCCAAGTATTTTAATTTTTTCAAAAACCGACTTATTTTAGAGTAACTGAGCCACGCGGGTCAATACGTATGATTTTTAATTAGATAGCAGTGTCCTACGGCCTGTGTTAATGAATCGAAAGTATCCGAAACCGCGGTCAGCACTAACCGACGAGGCCCGTACAAAATGTCTCATTGTCGACCAGCATTGACCGACGTAGCCTGAACGGGAAAATGCATTTGCTTGTCGTTAAACGTGTTAAAATACAATTTCCTAAGAAAATTAAGCATCAGTACTATATTTTTATATTTGGTATGTAGAGAGATGAACTCTGATAGTGGAGATAAGGCTTAATCTGTATTTACCTTTAGCCTACGAATATTAATGACCGTTTTAAAAACCTTTATGACAATATTTAGTTGCAATTTCCAGATACTGCTCCTCTCTTTGCAACACGATTAATATCCACGCTATATCTATTATATTATATCTTTCTTCTCCAATATACTTACTGTTTTATGTTATATTAGTATATAAAATCATAAAATAATAATAATAATAATAATAATAAAACCTTTATTCGGGAACACCCACATGTACAAATAAAAGAAATACACATAAAAAATAGTAACAATAATTAAATGACTTATATCTACAAGTGCTTATCAATCTAAAATGGTGCAATGTCCCCGAAAAGGAATGTCCCTCAGTTATTATTGGAGCTTGCTCCAAAACTGGTTTTCAGTGACATCCTTAATTATTTTTTCTACGGTAGGCAGCAACTTGCTGGCCATTAAATTAAATAGAATATTTATATACATATAATATACTTATCAACACACGAGCGCAACAGTTGATTTGTGTATTTAAAATCGCAATACTGTTTTCGTTTAATTAATTCAGCGACAACAAATAAAGACTAAAACGTTAACCAAAATAAAATCATAAAATAGTTTAGTAAATACATGTGTATAGGTCAATCGCAGTCTCAGTTAAGAAACTCATAATTCGAGCTACAGTTGGAACTGGCAATAAATAAAATTGACTGACAGCAGTGTTTATTTGAAGGTTCTCATAAAAAGAGTTTCAGTAATATCCTATAACAATACTTGCCATTTTCTCCAACA
The DNA here is from genome assembly GCA_019049465.1 of Dryas iulia moderata. Taxonomy (NCBI): domain Eukaryota; kingdom Metazoa; phylum Arthropoda; class Insecta; order Lepidoptera; family Nymphalidae; genus Dryas; species Dryas iulia. The sequence continues at coordinate 4,929,647 of CM032444.1, forward strand.
ACTGACTTGTCGCCGTGTGGTAAGATGTCCAGGTCGCTGCGCAACTGGCAACATTTGATCACTTGCTGGTATCTACGCAGGTCCATTGGTTGTCCGAATAGAATATTCTGTCTCACCTATGAATGTCACATCATGGATTTCAGAAATTGTATTTTATTTTTTATCTTCACGCTGTATCCCGCACACAGTCTGCCTACCCTGGCAGAGGGAAACTAGTGTTAAGACACTCCGTTCCCCACTTTCCACCGAATTCAGAGGCTTGCGTGTTAAGTGGCGGAACTTAACGCCGCGCTTTACCTCGACACCAGAGCGAAGAAAATGGAAATATAATTTCCACTCCTCGAGTGGGAATCGAACCCACAACCAGTCGCTTACAGTCACACGCTTGTGCCACTGGGCCACGACTGGTCACAAATTGTATTCAAATTATAGATAATCCATACTTATGTTATAAATACGAATGTCTGTCTGTTTGTCTGTCACGCTTTCACGGCTAATCTTCCGGTCCGATTTAAATGAAATTTAGAATGAAAGTAGTAAATAATTCAGGGTCAAACATAGGCTACTTATTTTTTAAAAAATCAACCTCTAAAAGGTTAAAATAGGGGATGAAATTTTATATAAAAAAATCTAAACCGCTTGACCGGTTGTAATGTATTTTTGAATAAATATAGTTGATAATCGAAGGTTAAAAATAGGCTACTTTATTTTCTAAAAGCCACCCCCGATGGTTGCAATATAACGGTACAGTTATATTGTTCACGCGGTGAGGCCGCGAGCGGGCCGCTATATTTTCTAGGAAATATATTTATAAGGAGCTGTTCATTTTTAGCAGCTTCACGCTGTTTCCCGAGAAACAGGATAGTTAGAGAGAACCTGGTGTCAAGACACTCCGTTCTCCACTTTCCACAAGATATCGAGACATTGCGTGTATAGAGGCAGATCTCAACCTGGCTCACATAAGTCGGAGTGGGAATCGAACCCATAACTGGAACAGACACTCACAGTTACACTACATCACAACAGCATTTGCTGTGTAGTTTTATTTAAGCAAACTAATTAAAAGGGTTTTTTGCTTATATGCTATAAGCAGCAATGATTATGAAATCTTACGGAAGCATCAAACAGCCAAGGGTCCTGAGCGGCATACGACAACACTCCGTCGACGGAGAGATGTCCGCTGGTAGGAGGGATTTCTCTTAGCATTGCCAATAGCAACGTGGTCTTACCGGATCCCACTGAACCTACGACTGTCGTTAGAGTTTCCGGTTTTACCTGCAAAGAATAGACTGTAAGGTCAAAAGGTGTGTTTCGAAGAAGTGGATCTACTCCTAAATTATTAGGAATTTCATTTCGTAATAGAGGACAGTTAACAGATGTTAAATAAATTTTGTTTTAAAATTGTAATTGCTTTTTTTTAGCTTCACGCTGTATCCCGCACACATTCGGGTAGGCAGAGGGAAGCTAGTGCTAAAACAATCCGTTCCCCACTTTCCGCCGAATTCGGAGGAATTGCGTGCTAAGTGACGGAACTTAACGCCGCGCTATGCCTCGATACCAGAGCGAAGAAAATCGAAATATTAAATATTTCCACTCCTCGAGTGGGAATCGAACCCGCAACCAGTCGTTTTTTTTTTTTTTTATTTATTGTCCAATATATAACAAATACAGTATCTTTTATTTAGCTCTTTGAGTACCACAAAAACCTCATAGGCTTATCTATGTACAGAGTCATTTTCTTTTTAATTTAATTTATGTAAAAAATGTTTTTTGAAACGTGATTTGGTTTTCGTGTTACTTATATACAATTCTTGTAGTTCCTTTGTAATTCTTGTAGTTCATTAATATAGACAGGCAGCGGCGTAACAATAGGGTGGCAAATCGGCAAAATGCCACGGGCCCCAAGCCAAAAGGGGCCCCCTGGTCAGAGAGGGCCGCGAACACAGAAGGATCCTAATTCTTTATATTGGAGGAGGAGAGAAAGAAGGGAGGGCCTCATCCGGCGAATTTGCCACGGGCCTCAAGCGGTATAGTTATGCCACTGTAGACAGGTATACAGGTTTTACAGTCACACTTTGTGCCACTGCGCCACGACCGGTCCCAGCTGGACAGTTATTCGATGGTTGTAATAAAATTTGTTTTATAATTGTAATTAAGGCTCTTGATTATTACCACCAAATGATTGAACAACATTAACAGTAACACTCTAGACTATTAACAATTAAAGTAATATTACTTACCTATTTAGTTTATCACGTCATTCAAAGATGGGTAAAATTTTGGCATTTTAATTAAAATCATTCATAATGCTTATTTAAAACAAACCCATTTTACTATAGTACTCAAAAACATATATTTTTTTTAAATCCCAACCTTTTCGCTTTAGTCGCCAAAAGTGAGAAGCAGAATCTTTATATTTACAAACACTAGACGAGTATAACGGATATTAATGTATAATCCAAGCATATTCTTATATTATTATCTTCGTTTACGAAAAATTTAATACAATTTAATAATAATAATAATAATAAAAACCTTTATTCGGGAACACCCACATTTACAAATAAAAGAAATACACATAAAAAATAGTAACAATAGTAACAATGACTTATATCTACAAGTGCTTATCAATCTAAAATGGTGCAATGTCCCCGAAAAGGAATGTCCCTCAGTTATTATTGGAGCTAGCTCTAAAACTGGTTTTCAGTGACATCCTTATCTTTTTTCTACGGTAGGCAGCAACTTGCTTTTGGTACCCAAAAACTATAAAAATTTGTAAAAGATATTTAGAAAACGTACAAAAAGAAGTCATAGCTAAACGGTCAGAGCGCTTGGACGGTTTCCAAGGAGCGCAGGTTCGAATCCCGCTGCGTTCCAATTTTTTATACATTTTCTAAACGTCTTTTTTAACTTCTTAAGATTAAATAACACTTTAAAATGTTAAAATTAATAGAATTTGGCCTAAAATGATTATTATAAGAAATTAAACTTACACTTAAATTTATATCACTAAGAGCTGTTATGTTTTCGTCATTGTCATTCTCTCCCTTCCAGTGCGCTGTGTATTCCTTGAAGCTTACCAACACCGCTGGTTTCTGTGATGACTCCGAATTCCATTTTATTGACTCTTGGTGACTGCAAAATATTATATGTAATTGATGTAATATTTCAGATCCATACTAATATTATAAATGCGAAAATCTGTCTGTCTGTTACGCTTTTACGGCTAAACTATGGGACCGATTTGGATGAGATTTGAAAGATAAAGCCAGGGTCAAACTTAGTTAATATTTTTTTCAAAAATCTACCAAAAGAAAATGGAGGACGTAAGTTTGTATTAAATTTAAACTGTAATAAAATCTTTAGTACACATGTCGAAATAAAATTAGGTTGCCTGGCGTACCTAAACCGTTCTCTGTAAATCATCTAACCAATTTTGATGCATTTTCTTAGGATGACAGTTGATTACACAAAGTCAAAAATATGCTACTTATTTTTTTAAAAAATAAACCCTTAATGTCCTAAATAAGGGGTGAAAATTTGTATTCACACAAATTCACGCAGGCGTAGTCGTAAGCAGGTCGCTAGTATTATTATAAGTTCAATTAAAAAGCTTCTAAAAGGGGCCAGTCGTGGTGCAGTGGCACGAACGTGTGACTGTAAACGACTGGTTGTCGGTTCGATTCCCACTCGAGGAGTGGAAACATTCAATATTTCCATTTCCTTCCCTCTGGTATCAGAGGCAAAGCACGGCGTTAAGTTCCGCCACTTAACACGCAATGCCTCCGAATTCGGCGGTGCGTGGGGAACGGAGTGTCTTAACACTAGGTTCCCTCTGCCTACCCTGCTGTGTGCGGGATACAGCGTGAAGGTAAAAAAAAAAAGTTAATTAATAATACAAAGACTAAAAAGGTCTCACCCATTTCCAATTTTCCCAAGCACTTCATTAGATTTCTCCTTATCAATATTAACCAAATCGACGCCATCTTTATTATCGACTTCCGGCAGCATAAGGAACTCCTCCACTCTTTTGATGCTCACAAAGGCTTCCAACGTGGTAGCAATCGCTAGAGGTAGGAAATCGACTAAAGTATATTTTAAAATATCGTAGTAGGAGAAAATGACGAATACTTTTGCTGCAGTCAACTCTTCGTAAATGGAAATGTAGGCCATGATGCTTAGAAAAATGGCAATTTTCGTGTTAAGTTTAACGCAGCACAACATCACAGCTCGGAGCCACGCCATTTTTTTGATTACGTTCATTTCTTTGCTGAAATAGAATGATAATACTTTTAAACAAAAATAATGTAATAAAGCGTATAAGAATTTCGACGCAGCGGTTAGTAGAACGCATGGCTCAGTGGTGAGAGCGCCTGGACGGTATCCAGGACTCGCGGGTGCGAAACCCGCTGCGTTCAAATTTTTATACGTTTTTTTAAATGTCTTTTTTAGAATGATAATAATTTCTACAAAATAACTAAATTAAAAATTACAAAATTAAGGTTACCAGAGCGGATAAATGAAAACTACATTGAAAATAATCATTCCACTAGGCCAGCTGTGACTAGTAGGCACAATGTGGGACTAAACGCGACTAATTGTGGGTTCGATTCCCAAATGAGGAATATAAATATATCATATTTTCATTTTCTCTGATGTCGAGGCAAGTGCGGCGTTAAGTTCTGCCACCTAGCACGCAATGCCTCCTAGATTCGGCGGAAATTAGGAACGGATTGCCTTAACACTAGGTTGCCTCTGTTTATCCTGCTGTTTGCGGGATACACGCCGCGCTTTGCCTTGACACCAGAGCAAAGAAATTGGAAATATTAAATATTTCCACTCCTCGAGTGGGAATCGAACCCACAACCAGTCGCTTTACAGTCACACTTTGTGCCCACAAGCCACAACTATAGCCTCATTAAGAGTATAAATATCAAATAATAAAGTAAAAACACATAATCATACCGTCTCGCGTTCCCAATAATACCGCTGAAGGCTTTCTCCCACGCGAACATTTTGACAGCTTCTATACTTTGTATCACCTCGTTCATCAGTCTTATACGATTGTCTGTACGTATTGTAGTTTTATGACGTAAATTAGACGAGATCTTACCGACGTAACCTGTTCAAAATGTTTTTATGTATATATTCTTTACTAGCGGCCCGCTCGCGGCTTCGTCGCGTGAACTACACGACCACTTCGTTATATTGCAACCCTCGGGGGTGGGTTTTTGAAAAATAAAGTAGCCTATGTTTAAGCTTAGATTATTAACTATATTTATGCCAAAATTCATGACAATCGGTCAAGCGGTTTAGGTTTTTCATATAAATTTTCATCCCATATTTCAACCCTTTAGCGGTTGATTTTTGAAAATATAAGTAGCCTATGTTAGACCCAGTAACTTTTACTGTTTTCATTCTAAATTTCATCTAAATCGGACCGGTAGATTAGCCGTGAAAGCGTGACAGACAAACACACAGACTTCCACATTTATAATATAAGTATGGATTGCACTTAACAAAAATATACATGAGAAATATTAACAAAATTTTAGTACACAAAGGTGGACTTATCTCTTGAAGAGATCTCTGTCAGTCAACCCGTGGAAGTGAGTGAGTTGCAAGCAGCGAGATAGACGATCGTGCAATTACAAAATAAGAAAGAAATATATAAGAATAAAAACAAAAATAAAATAAATTAAAAGTAAAGAAAACTATATACATACAGACATAGACATATATAGCGTGAAGCTATATCCCGCACACAGCAGGGTAGGCAGAGGGAACCTAGTGTTAAGACACTCCGTTCCCCACTTTCCGCCGAATTCGGAGGCTTGCGTGTTAAGTGGCGGAACTTAACGCCGCGCTTTACCTCGACACCAGAGCGAAGAAAATGGAAATATAATTTCCACTCCTCGAGTGGAATCGAACCCACAACCAGTCGTTTACAGTCACACGCTTGTGCCACTGGGCCACGACTGGCCACAGACATAGACATATACATATATATAGATACATACACAAATACATACAGATACATACATATAAAAAACAATAAGTATAATATCGTGACCAGTCGTGGCCCAGCGTGTGACTGTACACGACTGGTTGTGGGTTCGATTCCCACTCGAGGAGTGAAAATATTTAATATTTCCATTTTCTTCGCTCTGATGCCGAGGTAAAGCGCGGCGTTAAGTTCCGCCACTTAACACGCAATGCCTCCGAATTCGGCGGAAAGTGGGGAACGGAGTGTCTTAACACTAGGTTCTCTCTGCCTACCCTGCTGTGTGCGGGATACAGCGTGAAGATAAAAAACAAATACTGTATAAATATAAGAGATAATGTACTGCGCTTATATATATCATTGTATATTTGATAGTTTTATTGTAAAAGTCTGAATATTATCAACTAATCTTTCCTAAGAGAAAAGAAATATGAATGTTATATATTTTTTGCTTCATGCGGTATTCCGCACAACGCAGGGTAGACAGAGGGAACTTAGTATTAAGACACTCCGTTTCCCACTTTCAGCCGAATTCTGGGGACATTACGGCACTATATGGAACTGTAAAAGCAACTGATTGTGGGTTAGATTTGCACTCGAGTATTGAAAATATCTCTTGTTTCCATTTTCTCCGTTCTACTACAAAAGATAAAGAAAGAGCGACATTAAATTCCGGTACTTAAGGGAACGGAGTGAACTAGTTTTCCTTCCGCCTACCGCTTTCCGCCTAAAAATAAACTACTGACCTTGGAAAGGAATGAAGAGCACTAAGAACGCAACACCCAATAACGTAGCGACTCCAATCTGCCTGTACATTAGATATACAATGATCAGGCTCTCTACAGGGCTTGACCAAATACACTATGAAAGACTGGCCATGGTCGAATCTTGGCGTCAGTTGTTAATAAGTTGATCATGTGACCTGCCAGGCCTTCTGATGATTGTCCACCTGCTAGTATATCTATTTCGTTAGAAGCTGTAAGGATACAAAACAATATTTTTTTTTTTTTTTATCTGCACGCGTATACCGACTACAGCAGGGTAGGCAGAGGGAACCTAGTGTTAAGACACTCCCGTTCCCCACTTTCGCGAATTCGGGGCTGCGTGTTAAGTGGCGGAACTTAACGCGCGATTTACCTCGACACCAGAGCGAAGAAAATGGAAATATAATTTCCCCGGTGGAACTAACCCACAACCAGTCGTTTACAGTCACAGCGGGGCCACTGGGCCCGACTGGCACACGCTTATAAATAAGCATTTATATTTTTCTTGCGCTGTCCCGATTTTTTATATTCAATCTAAAAGGAACACGATCTTCTCGCATATCGACGTTCTAGTTTGCGTGTTGCGTGCGGAACTAACGGCGCGTTTTGTCTTTGTACAAAATGAAGATAATACAATCTTCACCGAGTGTATATGCCCTGATATAGGACTGTTCGAAAGGTGAGGAAAGTTGTAATTTTTTCCCAACATATTTTTTAATATAAGTTTTAATATGTTTCATAGGAAAAAGTTACATGTTGGACAACCTCAGTTTTGTCTCGCATAGCCGAAGAGCAGGGCGAATCTAGTGTCACGACACGCCCTTTTTAGTTGTAAGAATAAAAAAAATATTTACCTTTCTTCTATATATAAGTGAACAGATGAGACTCTTATTTTCATCCCCATAGGCAAGAGGAAGAGAGCCTGGGATGCCTCATCTAAGCGTTGATAGCAATAAACTGAAATTGGAAATAAATTTACAACTAATCAATAGATTTTTTGCAACAAAAAAACATTTAGAAAACGTGTAATAATTTGAACGAAAGCGGGATTCGAACCCGCTCTTGGAAACCATCCTGGGCTCGAGAAACATAAATAATTGTATTAAGGTATAAGAATGTCGACTCGCTGGTAGTAGAAAAAGCATAGCTGAGCGGGGGGGGGGGGAGACAAGCTACGTTTAGTTAAGACGGAGACGGAAAGAGGGGGTTCCGATCCCACAGCGTTTCAAACTTTGATATGTTTTCTAAACTTTTTTTTAATTAATAAACTTTAGAACAACGGTTTTTTAGTATACAAGAACGTATATTTTATGACACCACTTCCACATAATTATCGGATTTAAGTGGAAAGGGGGTAAAGGACAGGTGTCATGAACAAACGAGGGTTTTTTCCCTCTGCCCTACCTGCTGTATGCTGTATGCGGGTTGATCGGGGATATAGAGTGAAGCTATAAATAAAAAAAAAAGTGGAAGTGGAGAACAAAGTGGTCTTGACGTTAAGGTTATCTAGTGATTATATGCCAAAGTGGGAAGAAGCCTGATATGGGAAGTATTATTGGCTAATTATTTAAGTATACAATGGTCACTAATTAATTGAGGCCAGTAGTAGGCGCAGTGGAACGAGCGAGGACTGTAAACGACTGGTTCTAGGTTCGATTTCCCATGAGGAGTTGGCAAATATTTAATATTTTCATTTTCTTCCCTCTAGTGTCGAGGCCAAAAGCGCGGCGTTAAGCACCGCCACAAAATCGGCGGAAAAGTGGAGGGAACGGAGTGTTTAACACTAGGTTCCCTCTGCATAACCCTGCGTGTGCGGGATACAGGTGAAGCTGAAAAAGCAAAAAAAAAAAAAAAAAAAAAAAAAAAAAAAAAAAAAAAAAAAAAAAAAAAAAAAAAAAAAAAAAAACTAATTAGGTATGGAGTCCTCAAGAAGTTCATTTGTTACTTACTCGCTAAGTTGTTTATTGGCGGTTGTCATATTGATTGTCCAATTACGGAAAATAGCTGACCGATTTGATAAAATTTAGCATATCCTAAAGCAGTCAACTAGGATAGGAGAAACACGGCATTGACATGCTATTTGAAGTTTAGGTGAACGAATGGGTAACAAAAGCTAATTTAAACGTTATTCATTTTATTTAACAAAATAAGTTTTGTATACTGTGCGGTCTACTTTCCACTTTAGAAAACTAGAAAGGAAAATAAAATAAAAGATTTAGACTTTTTCAAGGTTTCAGTTCTTGATAAACCTGAAAACTGCAATGTAAATACATTTATAATCTAATACTTACGACTTATATTAAAAATGTTTATAATATAAGTCCATAATTTACTTTTTTTTTTAGTGAAGGCAACGAGCAGAGGACCCATGTGGTAAGTGGTTACCTTCGCCCAGAGACAACATCCACAACACTATAGGGGGGCGGGGGGGGTGCTGAGGCTGCGTTGCCGACCTTGGGGGGGAAGGAGGAAGCAGGGAGGATGGATGGAATGGGGGATAGACAAAAAAACTGAGAGAGCGGGCTTACATGCCATCGAACCGGAAACACATCAACAGAGTTTGCGCGGTCGTCTTTGACATGATAGGGTCGCGAGCCAGTCGGAGAGAACGAATCTCATACCACCAAACTATGGGTTACACGCCTTTTACGGGACGCTTACCAGCGGCGGAGGGGAATTGTATTTTAACCCGTTCCCCCACGGGCTAAAACTTACCCTACAACTCCTAAGGCTACAGATACGCTTCAGTTTCGAATTCCTGCATGAGACGGTGAAAAGTATTATTAACCTTCAAGGCACATTGGTGTTGTTAACCTGAAAAACAGATAAAGTTTTTATCCCTTTTTTTGTTTTAGCTTCACCTGTATCCCGCACACAGTAAGGTGGCAGGGTAACCTAGTGTTAAGACACTCCGTTCTCCACTTTTCCGCCGAATTCGGAGGCTTGCGTGTTAAGTGGTGGAACGTAACGACGCGCTTTACTTCGGCACCAGAGCGAAGAAAATGGAAATATAATTTAGAACTCCTCGAGTAGGATCGACCCACAAAACCAGTCGTCTACAGCACGTTAGAACATTTTTTTTTGATAACATGTCTGTAGAGAGATTTTTACAAATTTCTGCACCCAAAGATTATTCTACGACCAATCGTCTGGCAGAGAGAATTGCTATTTATTAAATACTTTGAACATTTTTAAAGGTGTTATTCCACACTTAGAAAAATGAAAAAGAAATTTGAAAAAAGTATAAAAATGTTTTTCAATTCTTGAGGGTATTAATAACTTCTTTTTTTAAAAAATGCTGCGTTCATTACTTAACACATATATATGTAGATATATATAATATATATAGAATAGGATATATATATATATATATATATTTAGATATATATGATATATATATAATATATATATATATATAAATATCATACAAGAATAAGTTTGTTAATAAAGCGTATAAGACGTTTAGACGCAGCTGGTAGTAGGACGCATGGCTCAGTGGGAGAGACCGCCCTTGACGGTTTTCAGGAGGCGAGGGGTTCGAATCCTGCTGCGTTCAAGTTTTTATACGTTTTTTAAAGGTTTTTTTTTTCAATTTTCCTAAGTGTAGAAATAACACTTTAAAAAAACTTTTAAAAAAGAAATACATACCTTAAAGCGCTTCTACGAGACGAGAATATGAAGTTAACCAGAAAGAACCGCGATTCCCATATATTTTACGTACAAGTTTTTGAATAATGTGGCTTCTGCTTGCCTTTCTTAAAGAAAAAATGTTAAAAATTTAGTTATTTACACTAAAAAAGGATTAATATCTATTTTTTCTCTTTTTTTTTGCTTTTTTCAGCTTTATTATCCCGCACACCGCAGCGGTAGGCAGAGAGAACCTAAACCTAGTCTTAAGACACTCCATTCCTCAGTTTCCACCGAATTTGGAGATTGCATGTTAAATGGCGAACTTAACTCAGCACTAGAGGCGAAAAAAAAAGTAAATATAAAAAAATATAATAAAAAAAAAAAAAAAATAAAATAAAAAAAAAGAAAAAATCAAAAAAAAATAAAAAAAAAAAGATTTCACTTCTCGAGTGGGAAGGAACCCACAAACCAGTCGTTTACAGTCACAGTTCGTGCCACTGCGCCACGAATGGCCCCAATTTAAATTATTTAATATCCTCTGGTCTGGCAATTATGGCAAAGTACGTGTTGTTTTGCCATTTATCGCGAAATATCTGATGTTGGTGGAAAGTTGAGAAAGGACCTTAGGTTTCTCTAACAACCTTACTGTTACTTCCCTGTTGCTATGTGGGAGAAAGAAGTAGAGCTGATTTAAAAAACATAAATTTACTTAATTTTAGGGAAAGCATTTGATCCCATAACAAAATTATATGAATCGGCGTAAGTTCCGCCAATTAACAACGCAACGCCTCCGGATTCGGCGGAAGTGGGGAACGGAGGTCTTAACACTAGGTTCCCTCTGCCTACCCGCGTGGCGGAATACAGCGTGAGGCTAAAAAAAAGATATATATATGAATACTTTTTATTTGAAGTAGATAAAAGATACAAAAAATAAAGTGAAGAATTAGAAAATTGGTACCTACTTACACAGAAATGATAAAATCTTACTACACGCCAACTAACGAACGGAGGAAAAGGGAACAGAAAAATACATAATTGTAACCACGCCACCTTATCACTATTGGATCTCTTGGCTATGCATTCTTATGAAGGCAGAAAAAAATAATAATACTAATAAGAATGATTAAAAAAAATCATATTATCTAGGCCCAGTCGGGCCAAGTGGCACAAGAGTTGACGTAACGGACTGTTGTGGGTTCGATTCCCACTCGGAACGGAGTGAAATATATTTTCCATTTTCTTCGGACTCTGGTGTCGAGGTTAAAGCGCGGCGTTAAGTTTCCGCCACTTAACACGCAACGCCCCCGAAAATGCGGAGGGACGTGGGGAAACGGAGTGTCTTAACAAAGGTTCCCTCTGCCTACCCTGCTGTGTGCGGGATACAGCGTGAAGCTATTAATATATAAAGTATATTAAAGTTAATAAGGAGAAAGGCATTTTATTCGTAATCCTTACCTTGGGAGACGTTCCTCTTTCCAGCACGGTGCCATAAAAGTCACCCGCGGAGATGCGCGTGTAGGAATACACCTGGAGAAAAATAAAAACTTTATATCGAGTCCTCGGAATTAAATTGACCTTGTTTTTTTTTTTTTTTTTCTTCGCTGGGAAATGCAGTTTAAGCAGACCATCCGTACGTAAGACAGGTAAACTACCTTACGGACGGATGATACTGTGGGACTCGCCGAGGAGAATTAAATTGACCTAACTAAACATATTTACAAATTTTGGATTTTCTAAAACAAGACCATAGAAAGCCAATATTCTTAGGTTCAATTGTAATTTTCATGTTTTTTTTGTGGGGCTACTTTAATTCTGGGGTTATGCGATGCTTTTGAATACAATAGATATGAATCAATATTAAAAGTATTGTATATTATTATTTTTTTTTTTTTTTTAATAGCTTCACGCTATATCCCGCACACAGCAGGGTAGGCAGAGGGAACCTAGTGTTAAGACACTCCGTTCCCCACTTTCCGCCGAATTCGGAGGCTTGCGTGTTAAGTGGCGGAACTTAACGCCGCGCTTTACCTCGACACTAGAGCGAAGAAAATGGAAATATCATTTCCAGTCCTCGAGTGGGAATCGAGCCCACAACCAGTCGTTTACAGTCACACTCTTGTGCCACTGGGCCACGACTGGCCACTTTTTGTTATATTGATTGTATATTATCAATATAACGAAAAGTTTTTGTCGTTACAAAGATCATTCTGAGAGTTGGTGAAGAAATATAACTGTTTTAAATAGTATTTAACAATAATTCACTTTTCGGGCTAAGTGTAAAAAATAATAGCATAAAGTACTGTTGATATTAACATTGTTATAATATTCTTCAAACAATTAAATAGAAAATAAGCCACTATATTACAAAAAGGTTTTATCAAAAAAGGTGTAGTAGTAAGAACAAACAGGATCTTAAATAGATCCTTGCGGTACTCCATTCCGCAAAAGATATACAGGCGGTCTATATTATGCACTGAAATATGTCGTATACATGTAGAATTATCTTGATATATTGTGTCAAATAAAATATATGTAAAAAAACATTTAAAGAAAACGTATACAAATTGAACGCAGCGGGATTTGAACCCGCGCCTCCTGAACACCGTGCAGGCGCTCTCACCACTGAGCCATGCGTTCTACTATCCGCTGCATCAATTTTTACAAATTTCTGCTACCCAAAGATTATTCTACGAACAATCTCTCTACAGAGATGCTAACAACAAAAATAAATTGTAATAAAGTGTATAAGAATTTCGTCGTAGCGGATAGTAGAACGCATGGCTCAGTGGTGAGAGCGCCTGAACGGTATTCTGGAGGCGCGGGTTCGAATCCCGTTGCGTTCAATTTGTATACGTTTTCTTTAAATGTCTTTTTCAATCTTCCTAAATGTGGAATAACACTTTAAAAATGTTTAAAAGTAAAATATATGTTTTATAATTTCCCAAGTAAGTAAATAATACTAAAATAAAATGTTAAAATATTAAAAAAATAATCTCATGCTAAACGATTGATAGTAGAATAATCTTTGTATACCAGAAACTTGTAAAATTCTATTTAAAGAGACGGTAACGATAAATATAACCTTGTAATAAGCGTATATGAATTTTGACGCAGGTGGTAGAACGTATGGCTTATCGGTCATAGTTCTTGGACGGTTTGCAAGAGGCACCGGTTCGAATCCCGCTGCGTTCATTTTTTAAAAGCTTTTCTTTAAAACTCAGAATAAATATTAGACTAAAGTCGGTTACTTAATTTATAAACATTTCTAATGTTTAAATAAATGAGATGAAATAATCACAGTCGTGGCCCAGTGGCACAAGCGTGTGACTTAAACAACTGGTTGTGGGTTCGGTTCCCACTCGAGGAGTGAGAATATTTAATATTTCCATTTCCTTTGCTCTGGTATCAGAGGCAAAGCGCGGCGTTAAAAAAATGATCAACACAATTTACTTCATGATAGTTACATTAGAGTTTACCCAAGGAAACGCTTTATCGCCCAATATCCTCATCCAATCTATCCTATACTGCAAATTTAGATTGATTTAGCAATTATTATTTTTTAGCTTCTCACTGTATCCCGCACACAGTAGAGTAGGCAGAGGGAACCTAGTGTTAAGACACTCCGTTCCCCACTTTCCGTCGAATTCGGAGGCTTGCGCGCTAAGTGGCGGAACTTAACGCCGCGGTTTACCTGATACCAGAGCAAAGAAAATGGAAATATAATTTCCACTCCTCGAGTGGGAATCGAACCCACAACCGGTCGTTTACAGTCACACGCTTGTGCCACTGGGCCACGACTGGCTACAATCTAGCAATTTACTTTTGAGTAATATAAAGGTTGAATATGCAGTCCTTTGATTGGTTATTGGTAATAAACCTTTATTTAGACCAAAAAATAATTTATTTATTGAAAAAAATTAATTGCAAGATCTATCTAAGGATTATAAACAATTATTCATATTAGGCGCAAAAATACCATAAAATATTCCTTTAGCATTTTGTGACCCAGTTTTGAAGTCAGTTAAAGACAGAAGCGTCAGTACTGTCAGTACAATGAGACACTCTTAAGTACTTTATTGTAATACAATATAATAAAAGATATGCTTGAGATTATATGTATTTACTCTGATAAGTAAATTAAGGTTAGGGAATTATGCTCCTGCGTTCAAATTTTTATACGTTTCCTAAATGTCTTTTTCAATTTTCCTAAGTGTGGAATAACACTTTTTTTTTTCTTTTATGGGGTGAAGGAGGCAAACGAGCTGAAGGCTCACCTGGTGTTAAGTGGTTACCTCCGCCCATAGACATCCACGACATTCAAGTTTTGGATGCGTTGCCAGCCTTGGGAATGTAAGACAGAAGGAGGGAGGAAGGATGGGAACGGCGGGAATAGGGAGAGCTGGCTTACATGCCATCGTACCGGAACACATCATAAGATATTTGGCGGTTCGTTTTGACATGATAGTGGTCGCGAGCCAGTCGGAGAACGAATCTCCTACCACCAAACAAACTTTAATAATGTTTAAATAGTATTTAATAAATAGCAGTCTCTCTTGCCAAACGTTTGTTCGTAGAATAATCTTTGGGTAGCACAAATTTGTAAAAATCTCTCTACAGAGATGCTAACAACATAAATAGGTTGTAATAAAGCGTATAAGAATTTCGACGCAGCGGATAGTAGAACGCATGGCTCAGTGGTGAGAGCGCCTGGACGGTATTCAGGAGGCGCTGCGTTCAAATTTTTATACGTTTTTTAAATGTCTTTATCTATAAACGTTATTTTAATTACGTATTTAGTGGCGTAACTTAACGCTGTGCTTCGCTTCGATACCAAAGCGAAGCAAATGATATATTAAAATATTTAATTTCCTCGAGTGGGAATCGAAGCAACAACCAGTCGTTTTACAGTCACACTTGTCACACGATCTACGACTGGCCTTTTATATATGTATGTGGAAATGAATTCCTATTTTCTTCAGTCATTAACTTCGGAACAAGGTTACCCATTTAAATATTTTTTTTACAAAATTTCCTTATACTTTGTTCAGATAGTGGAGAACGGAGTGTCTTGACACTAGTTGACAATCTCTAAGTACCTCGCTTTGCAGGAAAAAGCATGAAGCTGTTTTTTAACTTTCTAGAAGATTCTTATGGTAAAAAACCTGGAAAATTGCGTAACAACATAAAAAAATACAACTATAATGATTTCAATTGATTCTTCAGAAACAGATCTAAGAAATAACAGACCGTCGTGTCGCATTATGATAATAAACGCGATAGGTGTAAGTTCAATTTCTTTAATTTTCATGTTCTATTTGAATAACTATTATTTTCATTATTGCCCTCTGGTATCTAAGACAAAGTGCAGCGTTGAGTTCCGCCAATCACCACCCAGTGTTACGATTTCGGGCGGTACCGGGAGAGCGGAGTGTCTTAACACTAGGTTCTCTCTGACCTGATATGCGTGAAAGAGCGTGAAACTACAAAAAGACATTATAGATATACTTATAAATAGGGGGCCAGTCGTGGCGCAAAGGAACAAAGTGTGACTGTAACGCGACTGGTTGTGGGTTCGATTCCCACTCGAGGAGTGGAAATATTTATTATTTCCATTTTCTTCGCTCTGGTGTCGAGGCAAAGCGCGCCACTTAACACGCAATGCCTCCGAATTCGGCGGTGCGTGGGGAACAGAGTGTCTTAACACTAGGTTCCCTCTGCCTGCCCTGCTGTGTGCGGGATACAGCGTGAAGCTAAAAAAAGAAACATAACAAGTTCTCTACCTGTACATATCTGATATACTGAGTTGACCTTTGCGACCTTTTTCGAATATTGGACGTGTGTATCTGAAAGTTAGAAAATAATTAATAATTAGAACTATGGCATTTAAAAATATAATAAAAAACAAACTTATACAACTAAGAGAATTAGTTAAGGTCTGTGAAACTGTGATTGTGGGTTCCATTCCCACTTGCTTTCTGACCGCCTACTCCCCTGGCCCGAGTAGGTGCGCGTGGTAGCTCCGCGCGCTACTCAGAGCAGGCCGTCGGGGGTGCCCACCACCCCTTGACTCCAACGGCGAGCCTTGCTGGCACCTGCCGCCCAGGTCCGCGGACGATTGGGGCAGTGCCCGAGACCTGGGCTAGTGGCGGGTAAGGAGCACCGTCAGGTTTTTAGTGGGTAAACGGAAGAACGATCCGGAGTCCCACATAACCGCGTCCGGGTCCCCACCCCGGGCGGGTATCCGTAACGGATTTTCCTGACGATAAAAAAAAAAAAAAAAAAAAAAAGTTCCATTCCCACTTGGGGGAGTGCTTCACGCTGTATAAGCAGAGGGAACCTAGTGATAAGACACTCCGTGATTAGGTGAGTAGTTATATCAAAATTATTATCATTTTCATATCATGTGGCCAGTCGTGGCCCAGTGGCACAAGAGTGTGACTGTAAACGACTGGTTGTGGGTTCGATTCCCACTCGAGGAGTGGAAATTATATTTCCATTTTCTTCGCTCTGGTGTCGAGGTAAAGCGCGGCGTTAAGTTCCGCCACTTAACACGCAAGCCTCCGAATTCGGCGGAAAGTGGGGAACGGAGTGTCTTAACACTAGGTTCCCTCTGCCTACCCTGCTGTGTGCGGGATATAGCGTGAAGCTATTTTTTTTTTATTTTCATTTTCTCCTCTGCGGTTACACTAAGGACACAGCACAGCGTTGAGTTCCGCCACTTAACACATAGTGCCCCCAGTATTCGGCGTAAAGTAAACAACGGAGTGTCTTAACACAAGTTTCCCTCTGCCTACCCTGCTGTGTGCGGGATACAGCGTGAAGCTACTAATGACTTATGTACATACGATTGCTACTTACAAAAGTTTCGTTTCGTATATTTACTTGGTTTTTAAAATAAAAATCACTAATTCATTAATAATATCGCGATAGTATTCGATTCTGATCGATGAATCGATTTATAACATTTTCATTATCCACCAGCCAGTCGTTGGGGCCAGTGGCACGAACGTGTGACTGTAAACGACTGGTATTGGGTTCGATTCCCACTAGAGGAGTGGAAATATTTTGTATTTCTATTTTCTTCACTCTTGTGTCTGAGGGAAAGCGCGGCGTTAAGTTCCGCCACTTAACACGCAATGAAATAATAAAAAAAAGAATAAAAATTATCCACTGCTGCCGAAAACAAAGCGCGGAGTTGAATTCCGCCACTTAACACACAAAATGTCAATTTCAGGCGTAGAGTGTAGAACGGAGAGTCTTGACACTAGGTTCTCTCTGACTTATCCAAGGCTATTCGGAAAAAGGCCTGAAGATTTTTTTTTTAGCTTCACGCTGTATCCCGCACACAGCAAGGTAGGCAAAGGGCTTTGCGTGTTTAGTGGCGGAACTTAAAACCTGAATATGTAAACTTATAAAATACTTACAAGAACCATAATTTTGAGAATATATTTGCTGTTTCTTGAGGATGTTGCTTCCTCTCCGTGTCAAAGTATCCCGGGTCCATGTTTATTTATGTTCTTATTAGAAATATAAACTAATGAAAACTATTTTCTTTGAAAAAATCTAATATCTGAAACAAAAAAGATAATTATTTTTAAAAATAGCTTCACGCTGTATCCCGCACACAGCAGGGTAGGCAGAGGGAACCTAGTGTTAAGACACTCCGTTCCCCACTTTCCGCCGAATTCGGAGGCTTGCGTGTTAAGTGGCGGAACTTAACGCCGCGCTTTACCTCGACAAAAGTTTTAAAAGTTTATCTTTTATCTAATGATAGTGCAGTGGGTCAGTATCTGATTGTAAACGCGATGCGATGTGGGTTCGATTCCTATCCTATTTAAGATAAGGCGCGGCGTTAACTTCCGCCACTCATCGCACAGTGTCTCGATTTCGGATGATATGTGGAAAATGGGTTATCTTGACGCTAGACTCTTTCTGATTCTAATTCTTACACGCTTTAAATTTTTATATGCTTTTTTAATTGAAAATAGGGGCGCAAACGAGCAGGAGGACTACCTGATGGTAACTAGTTACCTTCGCCCATGGACAACCCACACATTACACCTTTAACCCACACATCCACAACCTTTGGATGCGTTGCCGACCTTAAGGGGGATGGAGGAAAGGAGGGAAGAAAGATAGGGATGGTGGGAGTAGGGAGAGAGCTGGCTCACATGCCATCGAACCGGAACACATCACCAGATGTTTGACGGTTCGTCTTTGACATGATATGCTTTTTAAATGATAACCAAATTTTGTAAGAAAACCTTGCAAAACTATTTTACTATTTTGGACACACTCCTTATTGTCTTATTTCCGCCCGGTACATTGTTCCTGAGAATTGAAATCGAACCCACAACCAGTCGCATTTACAATTCCATCTCAACTTTCCACCCAATTGATACAAAATAACATTTAGAAAATTTGTAAAGATATATATTACATGATTGATTCTTTTTTTTTGTAGCTTCACGCTGTATCCCGCATACAGCAGGGTAGGCAGAGGGAACCTAGTGTTAACACACTCCGTTCCCCACGCACCGCCGAATTCGTAGGCATTGCGTGTTAAGTGGCTTAACTTAACGCCGCGCTTTACCTCTGATAGCAGAGTGAAGGAAATAGAAATATTAAATATTTCCACTCCTCGAGTGGGAATCGAACCCACAACCAGTCGTTTACAGTTACACGTTCGTGCCACTGCGCCACTACTGGCCTTCATTTGACTGATGTCTTTAATTATCTTTATGTTATCTTTTCAGTGCCATATCATTGAAAGCTAAATCAATTGTGGTGTAAATACGATTATTACCTAAAATAGATTACATTTCTAATGTTATGTACATTAGGAGATTATTTTAATTTTGTACTAAAAATACATAATAAATTTTAATAGAGTTTTTAAATTTGAATGAGTAGGGAATAGAGTGACTTAACACTATGTTCCCTCTACCTACCCTGCTGTGTGTGTGCTACAGCGTGAAGTTAAAAGAAAAAAAAATCACTTCACGCTTTATCCCGCATAGAAGTATAGGTAGAGAGAACCTAGTGTCAAGACACTCCGTTTTTCTTTGCGAAATGCAAGCACTAATGGCTGCTCGACAGGGGGTCGACAGGCGCAAGGGCACCCCCTGGCGGGGCCATCATCTCGGCTTGCGTCGTCGGCGGGTCCCATGCTTTGTCTTACAAATAATTAATGTATGATTATAATTGTTAATTATTGCACAATTTTGCGCTTATTTAGTTCCCAAGCTAGAATCTTTATTTTATTCATATTAAGGCGAAGGATAATAATTTTACAAATATTTTGTTAGTTGATTGTGGAATCGATTTTTACGCGTTGAAATAAATACATTTCAGTTATTTTTTTTCCGCTCTGGCGATGTCTTAACACTAGGTTCCCTCTGCCTACCCTGCTGTGTGCGGGATACAGCGTGAAGCTACTAATGACTTATGTACATACGATTGCTACATACAAAAGTTTCGTTTCGTATATTTACTTGGTATTTTAAAATAAAAATCACTAATTCATTAATAATATCGCGATAGTATTCGATTCTGAATCGATTTATAACATTTTCATTATCCACCAGCCAGTCGTTGGGGCCAGTGGCACGAACGTGTGACTGTAAACGACTGGTATTGGGTTCGATTCCCACTCGAGGAGTGGAAATATTTTGTATTTCTATTTTCTTCACTCTTGTGTCTGAGGGAAAGCGCGGCGTTAAGTTCCGCCACTTAACACGCAATGAAATAATAAAAAAAAGAATAAAAATTCAGTTATTTTTTTTTCCGCTCTGGCGAAGAAGATTGGAATATTGAAGTCCACCATCCAAAACGCAATGTCCCAATTTCAGACAGAGAGGGGATAAGGGATTTTGTTTGACTACATCAAATCACATTGTTCTATTGTCATGTTCCGTGTCTTAACATGTTCTGGGAATAGGAACGGAGTGTCTTAACACTAGGTTCCCTCTGCCTATCCTGCTGTGTGCGGGATACAGCGTGAAGCTAAAAAAAGTTACGATCTTACCTTACACATACTTCAATAGTTATCGCAACACAAAAAACACTATTTCCTAAGAAAATCCGAAAAACAACTACTTTTCCGAATTATTCTATACACAAATACAAAATATTTATCACACAAACATACCACTTACCCTTTATTGTCAGTTAACTTAAAAATGTCAGTACTGTCAGTCGAAACAAGCAACAACCCCGAAACTTAAGGAAAAAACATTTTAAAATTATTAATATAATATTTAAAACATTTTAAAATTTTATTTAAAACTCCAGAACACGTCGAAGTTTAAAATGCAAGTGCTAACTAAATGGTTACAGCAAATATATAAGAAGGAAACACTGTCTAGCGAGATAAGAGAGATATATACATATTTACTGAGATTAAGAAAATGTAGTTTAAATTAGTTTATTGTGAAAAAAAAAACATCTTCACGCTTTTTCCCGCATCAGGGTAGACATAGTGTCAAGACATTCTGTCTAAAATCGAGACATTGTACGTTAAATGGTGAAACTCAACGCCGCGCTTTGTTTAGGTACCAGAGCGAAGAAATGAAAATAATATATAATCGTTTCCTTGAGTAGGAATCAAACCCACAATCAGTTCGTCTTGTAAAGAATTTATAATTAAGAGTAACAAGACATTTAAAGAAAACGTATAAAAATTTGAACGTAGAGGGATTCGAACCCGCGCCTCCTGAATACCGTCCAGGCGCTCTCACCACTGAGCCATGCGTTCTACTATCCGCTGCGTCGAAATTCTTATACGCTTTATCACAACTTATTTTTGCTGTTAACATCTCTGTAGAGAGATTTTTGCAAATTTCTGCTACCCAAAGATTATTCTACGAACAATCATTTGGCAAGAGATATTAGAATTACGTATTTACGTAGAAAAATAGGGAACTCCATAGTAACGCAGTAAATAGGAACAGCGACTGTATATATGATTGGTTGTGGGTTCGATTACCGAAACAATGATTGTTTGTAAATTATTTGTATTTCCACTTCTGGCAAGGTTTCAATTAAAAGAGTTTTAACTGTTCAGTACATAATACCTCAATTTTAAGCGGAAAGTGGAGAACCAAGTGTATTGACACTATATTCTCTCCGCCTTGTAATACGTAAAATCTTGAAAGAAAAAGGCCTATTATTTGCCTGAATTATTTTTATTTTGGCCAGTCGTGGCCCAGTGGCACAAGCTTGTGACTGTTAACGACTGGTTGTGGGTTCGAATACCACTCGAGTGGAAATATTTAATATTTCCATTTTCTTCGCTCTGGTGTCGAGGCAAAGCGCGCCGTTAAGTTCCGCCACTTAACTCGCAATGCCTCCGAATTCGGCGTAAAGTGGAGAACGAAGTGTCTTAATACTAGGTTCCCTCTGCCTACCCTGCTGTGTGCGGGATACAGCGTGAAGCTAAAAAAATATATACTAAGATATAAGTCCGATTTACTTATATATTACACCACTTTATTCAAGAATTGCACAACAATTGTCGAATTATAAGCCATACCTTGTTATTGTATCAAGTAGATATAAAATATGTAACATCAGGATGACTAAGCTTTTCTTTTTAAAAATCACATCAGGATGACTAAGCTTAACTCGCTTTTCTTTTTAAAAATCATGTTTTTTTTATTATAATTGTAATATACAAATATATAATAAATAAAAATAATATCCATACTTATATTATAAATGCGAATGTCTGTGTGTTTGTCTGTCACGCTTTCACGGCTAATCTACCGGTCCGATATGAATGAAATTTGGAATTAAAGTAGTAAAAATTACTGGGTCTAACATAGGCTACTTATTTTTTCAAAAATAAACCTCTAAAGGGTTGAAATAGGGGATGAAAGTTTGTATGAAAAATCTAAACCGCTTGACCGATTGTAATAAAATTTGGCATAAATATAGTTGATAAACCAAGGTTAAACATAGGCTACTTTATTTTTAAAAAATCCACCCCCGAGGGTTGTAATTTAACGTAACAGCTGTGAAGTAAAAGCGGCGAAGCCGCGAGCGGGCTGCTAGTAAATAATAAAAATGTCATTTTTTAATCTTCACGCTGTATCCCGCACACAGCAGAGTAGGCAGAGGGTACCTAGTGTTAAGACACTCCGTTCCCCACGCACCGCCGAATCCGGAGGCATTGGTGTCAAGTGGCGGAACTTAACGCCGCGCTTTGCCTCGACACCAGAGCGAAGAAAATGGAAATTTTAAATATTTCCACTCCTCGAGTGGGAATCGAACCCACAACCAATCGCTTTACGGGCATACTTTATGCCTCTGTGTCACGACTAGCCCTTTTATCATTTTTATTGTTGCCATTTTATCACTACGAAGAAATGTAGGTCAAGAGAAAAAAATTAGGGGTAGAGCTAGTTCAGATTCAAAATTTCCTAACCGTATAGACAGCGAACAAACAACGGCGTAACAGCACCATTATCCATACTTATATTATAAATGCGAAAGTCTGTGTGTTTGTCTGTCACGCTTTCACGGCTAATACTGGTCCGATTTGGGTGAAGTTTAGAATGAAAGTAATAAATAACTATAATTCTAACATAGGCTACTTATTTTTTTTAAAAATAACCGCTAAATTGTTGAAATAGGGGATGAAAGTTTACATGAAAAAATTAAAACGTCTGACCGATTGTTATGAATTTTGGAATAAATTTAGTTGATAATCAAAGGTCAAAGATAAGCTACTTTGTCAAAAATCCATCCCCAAGGGTTGCAACATAACGAAACAATTAGGCAGTCCGGGCGGCGGAGCCGCGAGCGGGCCGCTAGTATGGATATATTTCACAGTGTTATCTCCATTTGTCCTCGTTTCAGGGTTAAATTACTAATACGGGCGCTCTAAAAATCTTTTTGATATGTTTTAACTTATTATAACATTGAATACAGTGTTATTCACATATTTAGGAAAGTTGAACAACATGTCTTTAAAAACGTATAAGTTTTAAAAACCGTCCCAGCGCTCTGTCCGCTAAGCGATGAATTCTCGTCTGCATCGAAATTCTTATACACTTATTACAACTTGATAAAGATCTTTAAAGAAAACGGATAAAAATTTGCACACAGTGGGATTCGAACCCGCGCTTCCTGAATACCGTCCAGGCGCTCTCACCACTGAAAAGTAGTGGATACCAGAGCGAAGAAAATGGAAATATTAAATATTTGCACTCCTCGAGTGGGAATCGAACCCACAACCAGTCGTTTACAGTCAGTTAAATTTAAATAGTTTTTGATTTACAATAAAACAATATAGTTATCGAAGGTGAAGCCACAAGCCAATCGCTAGTTTTAAATAAACTTAAACTTGACTTGAAAAAGACATTTAGAAAACGTATAAAAATTTGAACACAGCGAGATTCGAACCCGCGCCTCCTGAATACCGTCCAGGCGCTCTCACATGGCTCAGTTGCGTCTTTTCCAGTTTTCCTAAGTGTGGAATAACACTTAAAAAATGTTTAAAAGTATTAAACTTGGCTTACTATTATTAAATTTGACTTGGCAAATATTGATCTCGTTTTAGTTTAAATATTAAAAGTACGTACTAAAAATGTATTGTTATAGTTATTAAGAAGGTACTTTTATATCTCAATGACACAATTAGTATTAAAAAATAATTGATAAAAGAAAATTGTTGTGCATTTGTTCTCTAAATACAAAAAAAAGTAATCAATTATATGAGCAAGTAGAGTAGAGATAAGGAAATATATATTTTTTGTAAACATATTTTGGGGACAGTCGTGGCTCAGTGGCACAAAGTGTGTAAAACGACTGGTTGTGGGTTCGATTCCCATTCGAGGGGTGGAAATATTTAATATTTCCATTTTCTCCGCTCTGGATTCGAGGAAAGCGCGGCGTTAAGTTCCGCCACTTAACACGTAATGCTTCCGAATTCGGCGGTGCGTGGGGTACGGAGAGTCTTAACTCTGGGTTCCTTCTGCCTACCTTACCACTGTGCCACGACTGGTCCCAATATTACCCTTCCATTTTTCCCCTTTAGGGTAGAATTTGCCCATTTCGTCTGCACAGATTAGTTTTTATTGTAATTTAAAACTTATATACCGATTTTCATATTTCTAAGGCTAAAAATGAATAAATTATATATTAACTAGGTAAAATAGACATGTAACCCCTATTGTGGGTGGGGCTAAAATCCCTATATGACTGGGAAATAAGGGTTTAACCCCTATTTAACCCTCTAAGGGATTAAATTTCTATAAATCTTTTAGTGCTCACTTACATCACGAAACGAACCCTTCTACCAAATTTCAAGTTTCTAGGTACAGTAGATTCGACTGTGCTTACATATAAGTCAGTCGATCAGTTAGCCAGTCAGTGAGGTTTGCCATTTATAGACTAGCCGCTACCCGCGGCTTGACGTGTCGCCCGTAGGAGTATGAGTATAGAGTATAGCTCCACGCTGTATCCCGCACACAGCAGGGTAGGCAGAGGGAAACTAGTGTTAAGACACTCCGTTCCCCACAAACCGCCGAATTCGGAGGCTTGCGTGTTAAGTGGCGGAACTTAACGCCGCGCTTTGCCTCGACACCAGAGCGAGGAAAATGGAAATATAATTTTCACTCCTCGAGTGGGACTCGAACCAGTCATTTACAGTCACACGTTTGTGCCACTGGGCCATAGGAAACAACAATAATTATATTACTGATGACTGATTAATAAGTATTACTTATAATGATGTAAGTTAATAATGATCTCATGATTACTCACATATTAAAAGATATTAAAAGGAACTTAAGGTAGGACTAACCGCAAAGAGTACGTACACGTGGCACGCTTGAGACGACCGCCCAATATCTATAACCGATTCTAATTAAAAAACTGCAACCTTAGGTTCATCTAGCAGCTTTTTTTTAGATACCAGCAAGAGGGAGAGGAAACCTAGTGTTAAGATACTCTATTCCCCATTTCCTCCGAATTCTGGAGGCATTGCGTATTAAGCGGCAGAATTTACGATCCCAGAGCAAAGAAAATAGTGATATGATATAGCTTCACGCTATATCCCGCACACAGCAGGGTAGGCAGAGGGAACCTAGTGTTAAAACACTCCATATTTCGTAGTGAACGAGTGAAATCTATGGAGCCTAATTATTGAAATTAAACCCAAAAAAATCTTGATACTGCTTTTAATTACTTGAAAGGTGTACAACGGTTCGAGTGCAAAGAGAGAAGTGACACAGCAATAATTTGAATGAATAGAAATTACATTTTTTAAAAATTAAAATAATGTGGTCGGTAGATTTAGAAAACTGGTGCGATGATAATTGTATGTAGAACTATGAAGCGCCTGATTATAAAAAATAGCAAAAAAGTTGTAAAATAGTTTTAAACATTTTTAAAGTGTTATTCCACACTTAGGAAAATTGAAAAAGACATTTAAAGAAAACGTATAAAAATTTGAACGCAGCGGGATTCGAACCCGCGTCTCCTGAATACCGTTCAGGCGCTCTCACCACTGAGCAATGCATTGCTAAATGTCTTTTTGTAAAATAGTTGTAGGCGCAAACAAGCACTATAGGTTATATTTTATTACGATTGAACAGAAAGTTCAGAGAATCTTGAACCGGGCCGGATAGGGTATAAAAGTTGTACTTCACACGGCGAAGCCGCGAGCTGGTCGCTAGTAGTTTACATGACATGACAATGCATGGTTAATTGTGACGTTATTCTAAATCCAACATGGCGGAACATCCAATATGGTGGACGTTTTTTTTAATGCACTCCTACAATATGGATATAAAATAAAATACCTTGCTGTGAATAATTTGAAAAAGTTTAATTTAATTTATTTTTTTTATTAATTTTTAGATTAATGGCAATCAACGCGACGATGATGCATCCAATGATATTGTTTCTATTGCACATGGCGATGCAAATACGAGTGTCTTGTTGTTCACTTATATATAGAAAGGTAAGTTGTTAATTTAAAAAAAAAAAAAATTAAAGTTTTGTTAGCTTCACGCTGTATCATTAGCAGGATAGGCAGCGAGAACCAAGTGTTTAGACACTCCGTTCCCCATACACGGCCGAAATTTGGAAGCAATACGTGTCAAGTGGTGGTACCCAACGTCATGTTTTACCTTGACACCTTAACGCCGCGCTTTGCCTCGACATCAGAGCGAAGAAAATGGAAATATTCAATGTTTTCATCCCTCGAGTGAGAATCGAACTCACAACCATTTTCTTCGCTCTGATATTGAGGCAAAGAAAGCATGGTGTAGAGTTAAACCACTCAAATGGGCGGTACGTGGGGATCGGAGTGTGTTAAAACTAGGTTCCCTCTGCCTACTCTGCTATGTGCGGGATTGGGATTGGGATGGTATTCCACATACAAAAATGTCGTAAAACAAAATTTATATAAAATATCTATTTTCTCTCTCTTCATTTCTCCAGCTTCTCCGTCTAGATATAACAGCCGGTGGGAAGGCCTCAGAAGGTCTAGCGGGTCACGTGATCAATCTGCTAACAACCGACGCCCAAAGATTCGACATGGCCAGCCTTTTCCTAGTGGACTTATTCAGGACACCCATAGAAAGCGTTTTCATTATATACTTACGGTCTTATTCATAAAACTATAAGAGAAACGTCAAAAAATGGTATTCATAACAGCATTTTAGCGCTAAACAGTACTATAAGCGTACTATAAAGTTATAGTGGCCAATACCCTACTATAGCGGTTCTATAAGATAAAAAATGGCCGATTCTCGACAGCTGATCATTGAAAATGACATTTGACGTGAGTGACTCGTCAATGTTAGCTAACCGAATTTGCATAACTTATTAATCCAATCCACTAATAATTATTGCTTTGTGTCAATTTTCCACTTTTATATTTAAAATGAAAGCTTTACAAAGCATACATGCTTCGGAAACGATAGCAATAATGGAGAAGAGTTCGGGGCGAAGAAAAGTGTATAGAAGCAGGGGTTGACCCGTTTTCCTTATACGATGAAGAGTTTCAGAAGCGTTACCGCTTTCATAAATATACTGCTTTTATGATAAACCTTGTGCGTAAATTAACCATGGAGACATGCAATTAGACAATCTTATTAATAAAGTGAAGTTTTAACTAGGAGAAATTTTAGTTAGTAAATTTTATAAAATAGTAAGTTTAACGCCGAGCTTTCCCTCAACACCAGAGCAAAGAAATGAAATTATAAATCGAAGTAAATATTTTATTGCCTGGAGTGAGGACTCACAACTAGTAGTCTTGTTACATGTTCACTTTGTGCCCGTGCTGGTGCACTGACCTCAATTTGTTAGATTTTGGTTAATAAAAAACAGTTTATTTCTATAAATTTTATTCTTTAGATGTGTAATACAATAATTTACGTTTGAGTAATTCTTCATTTAATAGTGAATTATTTAATTTTTGTTCTAAAATTTTTAATTTTTGCCTTTCTACGGCCATCTGGATCTCAGGAAGCTCCTTTCTGTAAGCAATTACATTTGCTGCTATTCTTGAGCTTATTGTCATGCTGTAACCAAAAATGTAATATATCTATTATTCTTTTTAATATGTTTTCCAAAGAAGTATGTATTATAAATTAATAAAACTTATTTTGTTGAAAGCTTAACACATTTTATTTATTTCAATTCAATTTAAGTTTGTTAATCCAAATTTAATATTGCTTGTAGATATAAGATAGTACTGAATGATTTTAGTAAATCTAACTTATATTATAGTAATAAAAATAAAGATAGTTCATTCAACATACACATTTCTTTAATCTACCAAGATTGTGTACTAGTGCTAGTGCTAGTACTTGGATGCACCATCTAAAAAGAATATAATCAGATTTCCTTGCTGAGCATTCTTTAGGTAGTATTAGCTATTTAATGTATTATAATGGAGAATAAATTTTGTCTCGCTTCCCAGCAAATTATTTGTTGAAAATAAAATTGAACTAAATTGACTAAAATAATAAAATTGAAATGACTTTCTGGGTATTGTGGTATTATCATTCATTTAATATTTCATGCACCACAATTAATTATACTTAACATGTCTTATTACTTATGAATATCATTTAAAATAAGATAGGTGACAGAGTGAGATTTGTGTGCTGCTGTTTATTTCATAATATTAATATATTACACATATTTTTTTCTTCTTTTATATTATTTTCTGTTCTATTCTTAAACAAGAATTGATAATAATTACATAAATATTTCTTTATTCAAAATGAAACACTAATTGGCCAAATGTTCGTATTTTTATATGTACCTGGTTATCTGAGTAAAATTAATTTGAGTATACTGTGAACTCATGAGGGAGCCAAACTGAAATGTCATCACCAGTTGCTGGTTCTGTAGTAGGAGGTGAGCTACCAACTGTTTTTAGTATTTGTTTATTTGTTTTCTTTTTCTATAAATATCAGCTTCTTAGCTGACATTTTTATAATACCCATTGAGCCTTAATTTGTTCTTCTTCTTCAAGGGGTTTTTGCCATATTGTTAAAACTGAAACATTAAGTGCCGTGTTAATAAAATAACTATGCAAATACTTTTCCTCAGCAATTCTTTCAAGATCATCTATGGAATAGAAGCATAAGCATTGAAACATAACATGCGTATGAATGTTTACAAACAAAACTTACGTGTTCGAATTAACTGTATCAGTAAAACCAACCTTATCCTCCTCCAACCAATTCTCACTTCTCTGCCTTTTCTTGCTCTCTACAATTTTTAATTCCGATGCCATTTTATAAGTAATGGAGTAATATTTAAATTAAAATTAACA
Source organism: Dryas iulia moderata (assembly GCA_019049465.1). NCBI lineage: Eukaryota > Metazoa > Arthropoda > Insecta > Lepidoptera > Nymphalidae > Dryas > Dryas iulia. The sequence continues at coordinate 4,958,847 of CM032444.1, forward strand.
CGTACGTACTACTAGTAAACAAATGTCAATAGCTTATCGCACCACAAACAACAAAATATGGTTTTTATCCTTAATAATGTCTATGATCAGTCGAATTTAGTAAAATTATACACATTATCTGTGGTCAATTTGCAAAGTTTGACAAACTTTCTTGCCAATTTCATCGTAGTGGCAACATTTTAGCTTATAAACAGTATATTAGTTATAGTAGGTTTATAGTACTGTTATGAATACGCATTTTTATGGAACGTTTCATAAGCTTATAGAGCATTTTAACTAATGAACGTTTTAAGCGTTCTATAAGCATTTTTTATGAATAAGGCCGTAAATAAATAAAATAAACACACAAGTGACAGTTAACGATTGCCACCAGTAGAGGCAAAGCGCAGCGTTAAGTTCCACCACTTAAGACACAATGCCTCCAAATTCGGCGGAAAGTGGGGAACGGAGTGTCTTAACACTAGGTTCCCTTTGTCTACCCCGCTACAGCGTAAAGCTAAAAAAAAACAAAATATTTTCAGGGATAATGTTTTCATTTTCCTGTAGTACCTACTTAAGACAAAGCACGGTGTTGATTTCTGATAAAATTAAACATTCAAACAACACAACATTCAAGCGAAACATGGAGTATTATAATTTAACCAATACGTTCCCTGTCGGTAGAGAAATAACATAACTAATAAGGTTAACTGTGAAGGTCAACCGTAAAAAAACACATTTTCTAGCAAAATTTTCCGTTTTCAGTATATATGTATGTAGATTTAAAATATATATAAGAACTAGCGGCCCGCTCGCGGCTTCGCCGAGCTAACTACTTTGCTGTTACATTATATTGCCAACATCGGGGGTGGACTTTCGAAAAATAAAGTAGCCTTTGTTTATCTTTGGATTATTAACTATTTTTATGCTAAAACTCTTTACAATCAGACATGCGGTGTAAATTTTTCATACAAACTTTCATCCCGTATTTCCACCCGGTTGATTTTTGAAAAATTGATATCCTATATTTGACGCAATAGTTTTTACTACTTTTATTCTAAATTTTATCCAAATCGGATAGATAGATTAGCCGTGAAAGCGTGACAGACAGACATATATTCACGTTTATAATATAAGTATGGATAAAATAAATATAAAGATTTAAAATATATATAAATAATAAAAAACAAAGCAACTTCACGCATTTCTTCCGCTAGTATGCGACTAATAATTGACGCTAAGCAAACACATTACCTTATGTCACGTAATTTAAGAAAAAAAATATCTGTCAAACATTTTTTTTACCTTCCTTTGTCCAGTGTACTAAGGTAGTCGGAGAGAACTTAGTGTCAGTACACTCCGTTCTCCACTTTTTATCCAAATTTGAAGAATTGCGTGTTAAGTTGCGAAACTTAACGTCGCATTACATACATCTTAAGTATAAGATGAGAGAAATGAAGATACTTTTAATAAAATTATTTCCCCGAGTGGGAATCGAATCTGCAACCATGTTATAGTTTCCTTTTCTTACAAATTTTCCGTTTCCAGTGTATATTTAGGTAAGATTTAAAATATATTAATAACTAGCGGCCCGCACGCGGCTTTGCCGCATAACTACATACATAGCTGTTGCGGTGAATTGCATTGCAAGGGGATGGATTTTTGTAAAATAAAGTCGCCTATGTTTAACCTATATTTATACAAAATTTCATTACAATTGGTCCAGTGGTGTAGATTTTTCATACAAACTTTCATCCCTTATTTCACCCCTTTAGAGGTTGATTTTTGAAAAAGTAAGTAGCCTATGTTAGACCCAGTTATTGTTAGTACTTTCATTCTAAATTTCATCTAAATCGGACCGGTAGATTAGCCGTGAAAGCATGACAGACAAACACACAGACATTCCCATTTATAATATAAGTATGGATAATAAAAAAAATTATGACACAGGCCGTTGGCACAAGTTTGCTTTAGTTATTTATTACTATTATTATTTTAAGATATTTAATTAATGTTTTTTTTACAATTAACTTGTATTAATTTGAATGCTTGTAATTTTTACTAATTTTTCATATGTTAATAATTTCTACTTTATTTTATATTGCATGTTGTGATTGTCTCTAATTGGAAAAACATTTAGTTCATGTTTGAATTTTTTTTTATTGAAGAAAGGGGGGCAAACGAGCAGAAGGACGACCTGATGGTAAGTAGTTACCTTCGCCCATGGACATCCACAACATTAGAAAGGTTGTGGATGCGTTGCCGACCTTAAGGGGGGTGGAGGAAAGGAGGGAAGAAGGATGGGGATGGTGGGAGTAGGGAGAGCGAGCTGGATTACATGCCATCGAACCGGGACATATCATCAGATGTTTGACGGTTCGTCTTTGACATGATAGTGGTCGCGAGCCAGTCGGAGAACGAATCTCCTACCACCAAGCTACTGGGTTACCCGCCTTTTACGGGACGCTGCCCAGCGACGGAGGGGAATTGTATTCTAACCCGTTCGCCCATGGGTAAACATTGATTTAATCTGAACATGTACTTCTTCCGTTGACGATCCTTAATAAATAAATAAATAAATAAAAACAAAACAGCTTCACGTTTTTACCGTACTATACCTTGTACAAGATAGCTTGATCTTTTTGACAGATGTAAATTTTTCTGAACGATATAACTCTGTCATTGGGAGCCAGTCGTGGCCCAGTGGCACAAGCGTGTGACTGTAAACGACTGGTTGTAGGTTATATTCCCACTCGAAGAGTGGAAGTATTTAATATTTCCATTTTCTTCGCCACACACAATGCCTCCGAATTCGGCGGAAAAGTGGGGATCGGATTGTCTTAACACTAGGTTCCCTCTGCCTACCCTGCTGTGTGCGGGATACAGCGTGAAGCTAAAAAAAAAAACAAAAAACATCACTCTGTAATGACGGTGATGTTATTTTCTTAACTTAATTATTTTTATAATTTAAAAAATACACACATCACAAAAGTACAATTATTTCCCCGAATGGGAATCGAACCCACAACCTACGGGTTCACAGTCATAAACTGTCCCAATATACCCCACTATAAGATTTAAACATTAATTTATTTAAATGAACAGAACACTTTCAAGATTCGATAAATCCGACTCCAATTCTGAGAATATGATGATGAATTACATAGAAGTTCGATAAACAATCTAATGCTGCCAGATTCATAAATATATTTTTAATAAATTACCATATAATATATATTTTTTTAAATATATATTTTTATATTATCAGTAGTTTAATAGGTTTCCATAGCAACGTGTACGTCACTTTATACAAAAGTGTATGTCAAGCATATGGCAGTGTGTGTAATATTCTGTTAATTTTATGTATGTATGTGTAAAGTAATGATCTACGAAATATTGACTTTCTCTCTTTATAAATAAACTTGTTTGCCAAATCCAATTATACTTTTTCAACTGCATCATTTTTTGGAAAACAAGGAAATATTACTCGAAGAAAGTATTATTCTTTACTCATAAATAGTATAAGTCTTAGAGCGATTACGATTTTAATAAGCACTTTATCGGAATCTTTACCTTTAGTTATAAGTTTTTTTTATATATACAATGCAATATTAATGCAAAATTTCTAAAAGAAGCAGTGCATGTATCATAATCTCCATCTTGCTTGCTTCTCTGTTGATCCAGCAGGGAAGAGGGAAAACGGTACCTTGGCTGAACCGTCTGGCCGTTGTCATATGCCACCCACAAAACTGAGTGGTGTCACTGCTGTAGGCCTCACAAGGGGAAAGTTTCCTTTCCCTTGCAAGAGGGGTGAGCTACATAGCTACCGGGACTGTCCCCCAAATAAAGTGAGACCCCTGATTAATCAAGGAAGCCCAGTTTAGGCGACCAGCGACTAAAACATTAGATCCGGGATCAGGAGCGGGGAGATCATGCCGAAATATAATATTCTTTATTACTTTATGACATACCAATATATCAATTTAAGGAAATTGATATTAAATAGCTGCTTAAATCTATATTTCCACGCGAAATCCAGACCGTACCACCATGTACCATTTAATTTAGGTACCAAGACGAACCATGGAAAAAAAATTAAATATAAACATTTTCACGAGTGGGAATCCATAACTATCGTGCTTATAGACATTCGCTGTGCTAACCACAAACATACAGTAAAAGTAACATTTAAAAACCAACAATAAAACCAATATTAAAAATACTACTAAATAGTAGAATAATTTCGAACAATGGCAACACTGGCGATAAATTGTCATTGCGTTGTCAATTGTCATTGTCTGTATGACAAGCAATAGAGTTCAGATTTAGTACGCTCCTTTATCATATATACAAAGGTACTGCAAAGTTGATTTTAAATTACTTTTTCGACAATAACAAGGCGGGAATAATCAAATTAAATTATTAATTTGAGTTTTGTGTGAAATAACAATTGTTTTTCTGTGTTTTGACGTGATTCAAGGTAAGTTGTGTTTTTTGTGCTTAATATATTAAAGACTTTCACTTATTGATATATAAGTACCATTTAAAATAAAGATGTGAAGAACAAGGTCGTGTATGTATGTTTCTAATAAATATGAGGTTGTGGGTTCGATTCTCATTGGGGGAAATAATTGTGAATTATTTTCATATGTCCGTTCTGGTACTTAAGACAAAGCGCGGAGTTAAGTTCCGCTACTAAGATGCAATGTGTCGATTTCCAAAGGAAAATGTAGGACGGAGTGTTTTGACACTACGTTATATCTGACTACCCTGTTATGGGGAAAAAGTGTGAATCATATTTGTTGTTTTTTTTATAAAATAGTGTAAACAATATATGTAAAGAAAAATACACGTGTTCATTTTTGTTTACATATATTTATCGATTTAGTACCATACTATCATTATAAACTAGCGGCCCGCACGCGGCTTCGCCGCGTGGACTGCCTAATTGTTTCGTTATATTGGAATCGGGGGTGGATTTTTGAAAAAATAAAGTAGCCTATGTTTGACCTTAGATTATCAACTATATCTATTCCAAAATTCATTACAATCGGTCAAGCGGTTTAGATTTTTCATATAAACTTTCATCCTCTATTTCAACCCTTTAGAGGTTGATTTTTGAAAAAATAAGTAGCCTATGTTAGATCCACGGTTAGTTACTACTTTCATTCTAAATTTCATCCAAATCGGACCGGTAGATTAGCCGTGAAAGCATGACAGACAAACACACAGACTTTCGCATTTATAATATAAGTATGGATATTAAAATAGTTAAATAGTTATATTTAAAAATATTTCCTGCTATGATTAAGTAAAAAGTGACATTATTTGTGATACGATTGTTTAAATTTTGCGGAAGATCTTGACACTAGGGTTTTCTCTCTCTCTCTCTCTTATTGCTATGCGAAAGATGCGTTAAACTATACAATATAAGCCTTTTATTTTAGGGATCTGTCCACAATATCTTTTATATGTGACAATTTTTTTGAGTGCATTGTACAACGTAAAATTTAGTTATTTTCCGTTTTCTTCGAAATTTCGAGAAATGATCGTTAAGTGCTTCCCTATATTATCCAAGTTACATATATGATAAATCATAGCTTTTTACGCCCAGTAGTTTCGAATGTGCACTGTCTGTCAGTCAGTCACTTAGTAAGCCAAGAATTTTATATATATATGGAGATAGGTAGTCTGTGGGTTCGATTCCCGCTCGCCGAATCTTTGAACTTAACGCAGCGTTTTGCCTCTGATACCAGAGCGAAGGAAATGGAAATATTCAATATTTCCACTCCTCGAGTGGGATACGACCCCACAACTAGTTGTTTACAGTCACACATTCGTGCCACTGCGCCACGACTGGCCCCTACAAGAATTACAATATACTTTAACCATATAAATATTTTATTTAAACGTAATAATGAATAGAAAAATTCCATTAGTCATATTAGAATCAGAGTGTGTTGAAGTTGTTATCGCGATATCTCTATTCAAATGTACTTATAGATGAGCCGTAATGGCACAGTGGAATAGCGCCTAACTGTAAAGTATTGGGCGTGGGTTTGATTTTCATTCAAATGACTGTATTTTACTTTTAAACATTTTTAAAGTGTTTGTTCCACAGTTAGGAAAATTAAAAAGACATTTAGAAAACGTATAAAAAATTGAACACAGCGGTATTCGAACCCGCGCCTGCTGAATACCGTCCAGGCGCTCTCACCACTGAGCCATGCGTTCTTCTACCAGCTGCGTCGAAATTCTTTTTTTTTACTGTATTTAGACTATTTATATTTCTCTTGTCTGGTAAGAGAAAGCGCGGCGATAAAATCCGCCATTTAACACGTAATGTCTTAAATTCAAACAGAAAGTGAGGATGAGTGTCTTGACACTGAGTTCTCTCTGTGTATTCGGTCAAAAAATAAGTGTATTATGTATTTTGAGATAAGGAAAATAAACAGAATATCTTTTTGCGGTTCTTCTTTCTTAGTAATATTAATGAATGAATATATTAAAAATGGTATTTTTTCATAGCTTCACACTGTATCTAACACACAGCAGAGAAGGCAGAGGGAACCTAGTGTCAATACACTCCGTTCCCCGCCTTCCACCGAATTCTGACGTATTGTGTGTTAAATGGCGGAACTTAACGCCTCGATTTGCCTCTGATACCAGAGCGATGGAAATGGAAATGTTAAATATTTCTACTTCTCGACTGGGAATCGACCCCACAACCAGTCACATGTTTGTTTACAGTCACACGTTTGTGCCAATGCGCGACGACTGGCCCCAATGATATTTTCATTATTAAATTCCTTCTTTGTTTATCTAGGTCGGAAATATGTTGCGTATAATTGTATAATTAAAATCTCTATGAAATCTCACGCTTTTTTCCGTATAACGGGATAGTCAGAGAGTGTCTAGTGACAAGACACTCCGTCCTCCACTTTCCGCCCGAAATGGAGACATTGCATGCTGAGTTGTGGAACTCAACGCCGCGCTTTGTCCTAGATACCAGAGCGAAGAAATGAAAATTTAGATAAAATGATTCTAGTCCCCTAGTGGGAATCGAATTTACAACCATCTCTTTATAATCAGTGTCCCATTTCACGACGACTGCCTCTAGAAATTGTATTGTTTATATGTAATTATTACGTAGAATAGGAATCGAACCCACCACCAATCGCTTTTACAGTCAGATGGTATCTCACTGCGCCATTATCATTTGATATGACCGTTATTGATAAAATGGATGAATAATGGTTTTTGTTTTATCATACGTATATCAATGAACAAATATTACTATTATAATTAAAATATAATTAGATTCCGCTTTTTTCGCTTAGCAAGGCGGAAAGAGAACGTAGTCACTTTTCTACGCCTTCCAAACTCAAGATGTTGCAACTTAAATAGCGGAACTTAACGCCGCGCTTTGTCCTACCAGAGAAAAAAAATGAAAATAAATTAAAAACAATCTTTCCCCCAAACGGGAATTGAACATGTAACCATCATGTTTTCACTACTATACGAAGTTTTATTATAATATTCAAAACACATAAAAGGTGAATAACCTGCAGGTCATTCAACTTTGACCTTTTTAAACCATACCATAAAGAAATGCACGTGAAAAAAATCACGCGAAACAAATGTGCGTGAAAGGATGATGGATGAAGATGTTTATATAATTTTTAAGGTAAGACAAAGCGCGGCGTTGAGTTACGCTAATTATCTATACTAATATTATAAATGCGAAAGTGTCTGTTTGTTACGTTTTAGCGGCTAAACTGCTGCCCGATTTAGATGGAATTCGGAATGAAAATAGTTGAAGACATACGGTCACACATAGACTTTTTCTAAATCTGTCTTAACACTAGGTTCCCTCTGCCTACCCTGATGTGTGCAGGATACAGCGTGAACCTAATAAAATATATATTGTAAAGACGAGAAAAACAAGAGAGAATCCAGAGAGAACGGAGTGTCAAAAGCTACGGTCTACCAAACCTACTAGATCTCTAAAATTATCAGTGTTTCTCTACTATATTACGCATGTATTATACATATGAACCTTATTTTTGAATGATTCTATCTATTAAAAGAAACTGCATCAAAATCCGTTGCGTAGTTTTGTAGATCTAAGCATATGTACATACATACAGGTAGACAGACGCGTGAACCGGCTTTGCTTTATACTATGTAAAGATATAAGTCAGTAGATTTTGAACTCTCGCTTAAATTGTAAATGCAAATACGATTACAGATGTAGGGGGATTCCCCGAAATGCTTGTATTCATTTATTGAGTGGAAAATTTATGTTGCTTTTTTATTTTCCAAAAAGAGATGTCTAAATATAATAATAAATTAATAATATCCGACGTAATAAAGAGAAATGAGTCACTAAGTTATCTTTCTAACCTTAATATATGCAATATGTATCCATACTTATATTATAAATGTGAAAGTCTGTGTGTTTGTCTGTCATGCTTTCACGGCTAATCTACCCATCCGATTTGGACAAAATTTAGAATGAAAGTAGTAATAGTGACTGGGTCTAACATAGGCTACTCATTTTTTCAAAAATAAACCCCTAAAGAGTTGAAATAGGGGATGAAAGTTTATATGAAAAATCTAAACCGCTCGACCAATTTTCATGAATTTTGGCATAAATATAGTTGATAATCTAAGCTTAAACATTGGTTACTTTATTTTTTAAAAATGTGCCCCCGAGGGTTGTAATGTAACGAAATATTTCACGCGGCGAAGCCGCGAGCGGGCCGCTAGTATTATATAAAACTTCTATATCATAATTTAAAAAAGTTGTTAAAAGACATTTGTGTGTTAAAGGTTATTTATTACCTAAAGGTTTTATAAATGATAACACGCCTTGGGAACGAAATGCTCGCTCCAGGCTATTTCAAAAGTATCACTGTCAGCAATAAATCTGTATATCAAAATTACTTTGAAAAAAAAAAGAAGTCCCGCTGAGTTTCTTGCGCCGGTTCTTCTCAGGTCTGAGGCATTAAATTTAGTGAACCGGTGTCCGGTGGTAAACTATTTGACGTTCAAAAAATTAAGCATATTACTTCTTATTTTGAATAAAATTATTTGACCTTGACTTTGACTTTATGCTACGAGACCATAATGACGTAGTGGCGACAGCCTCTGACTGTAAATACGTTTGGTAGGAGTTCGATTAATAGGGGAATGATGATAATACAATTCTGGTGACAACAAAAAGCGCGGCGTTCAGTTACGCCGATTAACAGCAATGTCTGTGTGGTTATTGAAAGGAAAGAGGTAGACGGAGTGTCTTGATACTAGGTTTTATTGGATTACCCTGATATACTGAAAAAAAATGCGAAACTACATATTTTTTGTTTTTCTTCAAAATCTTTTCTGTTTATATTACTCGCGTACTTTTCATGCAGATTTTAACCCCCTTTTTAAACAATTTAAAGACGATTTTCTCTTAAATAGCCTTTGTTTGACCCTGGATCTTCAACTATTCTCATTCTGAATTACATGCAATTTGACTGACAGTCATTCAGACATCCTATATTACTACATATATTATAAATGCGAAAGTCTGTCTGTTTCGGTCACGCTTTCACGGCTAATCTAACGGTCCGATTTGGATGAAATTTAGAATGAAAGTAGTAAATAACCATGGGTGTAACATAGGCTAGTTATTTTTTCAAAAATTAACCGCTAATAGGTTGAAATAGGGGATGAAAGTTAATATGAAAAGACTAAACCGCTTGACCGATTGTTATGAATTTTGGAATAAACATAGTTGATAATCAAAGGTCAAACATAGGCTACTTTATTTCTCAAAAATCCACCCCCGAGGGTTGCAACATACCGAAACAATTAGGCAGTCCACGCGGCAAAGCCGCGAGCGGGCCACTAGTTTATAATGGTTTTTGATTTTGACATATTTAATGTTTCACTACATTCTTATAAAAAGAAACTCAAACTTTATTTTGAGGTTTAAATTATCATGTAGGTTTTTTCTTAAGCTCACTCATTTGCAGTTTTTATTTTGTTTCTTTTTTATCCTTTTTTTTAATGTGTGGATTTTGTAAATTATTTGTTTTAATTGTTATTTTTGTTGTTATTTTTGATTGTAATTTATCTATGTTTTCATTGTTACTTGTTTTTGATGGTAGTATTTTGTTTTAGAATTATTTATAAGTAGATATGTATTATATTTTTCTTCCTTTTTTTGTTGTGGCCAGTCGTTGCCCAGTGGCACAAGAGTGTGACTGTAAACGACTGGTTGTGGGTTCGATTCCCACTCGAGGAGTGGAAATTATATTTCCATTTTCTTCGCTCTGGTGTCGAGGTAAAGCGCGGCGTTAAGTTCCGCCACTTAATACGCAAAGCCTCCGAATTCGGCGGAAAGTGGGGAACGGAGTGTCTTAACACTAGGTTCCCTCTGCCTACCTTGCTGTGCGCGGGATATAGCGTGAAGCTATTTTTTTTTTTTTTTGTTTAAATGAGCAACATTTTTTTTTAATTTGTCATGATGTGTTTACCTGTAATTGAGATATACTGTGTAATAAGGTGAAGCTGTGAAATATAGATGTGATAATATAATTGTATTTGCTTACGCATTGGCTTCCCAATAAATAAATAAATAAATGATACCCAATAAATAAATAAATAAATAAATAAATGGTACCATACGGTACTAAATCGATCACTTCTAGAAATACTTTATTGTATTACCACGAAGTGAAATGATTATAAGTAGTGTCGGTTTTATTTGAAGCGATTATTGTATCTTCAATATGATAAAACTGATTTGCTTGTAATATTGATAAATGTTATTCAAACGCGATACATAAATCATTTAGCAAAATTTATTTAATAATACATAATAGTGGGAATTGGATAAGAATTATGCATGTGTCAAAGGTGGTCATATCGTTGAATTGTTTTTTTTTACCTTCACGCTGTATCCCGCACACAGCATGGTAGGCACCTAGCGTGAAAACACTCTATTTCCCAATTTCCTCCGAATTCTTAGGGCATTGCGTGTTAAGTGGCGGAACTTACAATTGTTGGGGCCAGTCGTGGCGTAGTAGCACAAGCGTGTGATTGTAAACGACTGGTTGTGGGTTTGATTCGAGATTTGATTCGAGGGTATAGTTAATAAATTAGGATTTTTTTCCAATTTACTAATAAACTACCGATCGCTCGTGGATTTTCATCCCCTATTTCGACCCTAAAGGTTGTTTTTCATGAAAAAGCGACTTATGTTTACCCTGAGACCTCAACTATTTTCATTCCGGAAGCCATCCATATCGGCCGGTAGATTAGATTAGAAAGCGTAACAAACAGACAGACGGAGGCTTTCACATTTATAATACATAGATAATTAGAACTCTGACTTATTTAATAAAAAACTACCAACTTGATGTACAAAAAAGCTGTCCTAGCATTTGTATCGGTATTGTACTTATTTTGGCATTTGCACAAACGCGGCTTCGATTCCCACGAAAGGGTTATGTATTATTACTTATTTTTTTTATTTCTCCGCTCTAGTACCTAAGATCGAAGACCGAAACGAATTCAAAATGCAGCGTTAAGTTCCACCGTTTAATACGCAGTCTCAATTTTAGGTCGACCATTTCATGTAGTAGCCACGCGTTCAGTTGATCATATCGTGAAACGATAGGCTATCGTTGATCTTGTCAACACATCACGATCTGGGCAAGCGATAATTGAGCATTTCTATGACATGCGATCTTTTCGTGATATGACAGATTATTTAAATCGCGAATTCGATATAAAAAAACTTTTCACGCTGTATCCCGCACACAGCAGGGTAGGCATGGGGAACCTAGTGTTAAGACTCTCCGTTCCCAACTTTCCGCCGAATTCGGTGACATTGCGTATTAAGTGAAGGAACTACACGCTGCGTCGACACTAGAGCAAAGAAGATGGACATATTAAATATGTCCACTCATCGAGTGAATCGAACCCACAACCAGTCGTATTTACAGTCACACTTTGTGCCTCTGCGCCACGACTGGCCACAACTATATGTATAAGATTATATTATATACATATTATATATGTACCTTTTGGATGTACATACAACTGTTTAGTCAATTAAATGTGAAATAGGGGAAAAATAGCTAGAGCGATTCCTCTATCAATTCATACATTCCCTTTTTTATTTTCATAGCTGAGTAGCCAAAGGGAATTTAGTGTCGAGACGCTTCGTTCTCCATTGGCAAGGGATTTATTTTATTGTTTATTTGTAAACATTACTTCAAATGAGAATCGAACTCATAACCATCGTATATTCATATGTTGTAATTCTTAGTCATGATAGTGTTCCATAATGTAGCAGTACAATTGTATCACATTATTTTTTTTTAGCTTCACGCTGTATCCCGCACACAGCAGGGTAGTCAGAGGGAACCTAGTGTTAAGACACTCCGTTCCCCACTACACGTTCACATTCATAATTTGAGAAAAGAGAGTTTCAACACTAAATTTCTCCTCCTTAATCTAGGGGAGATGAAAATATTATAAACATGTTCATTCCACCGTATGCGATGCTGTATGACCCTGTTACGCGAGAAAAAGATACGATTATCATTGTTTTATATATGTATATTTTTTTTTTTTTTTACAGGTACCTAATACAATGAACGTACAAATCATAAAATTATTTAAATAGGAAATATTATATATAGTTATATAAGACATGGATCCAGGATATACAGACATACAAAGAAGACAGAATCCGCGGGAAAGAGCTAACTTAATTTCTAAGTTATGTTACTGGTAAGTAAAAATTAATATATTCAACCATAGTGGTGTATTGGGTCAGCGTCTGAATGTAAACGTGATTGGTTGCGAGTTCAATTCCCACTTGAGGGAATGATGTTGTATCACCGCACTAATGCCTGAGACAAAGCACTATGTGGAGTTCCTCTAGTCACCATACATAGCCTTGATTTCAGGCGGAAAGTGGAGATTGGAGTCTCTTGTTATTAGGTTTTCTCAAACTATGCGCCAGTCGTGGCCCAGTGGCACAAGAGTGTGACTGTAAATGACTCGACACCAGAGCGAAGAAAATGGAAATATTAAATATTTCCACTCCTGGAGCGGGAATCGAACCCACAACCAGTCGTTTACAGTCACACGCTTGTGCCACTGGGCCACGACTGGCCACAAGTTTTGATTCTAAAGAGTTTAACACTTTTTCTGAACCTAGTATTAAGATACTCCGTTCTTCACTATTCTATTACATTACTATTAACAACGAGGTATATGAACGAACTCTCTGCATATTCTGCCTACCTGACGTGCTATGGGAAATCGCGTGGCGCTGTTTTGTGATATAGTTATACCTATAAGCCATACTACTCCATATGAATATTTTAAATGCGTAAGTCTGCCGGAGCAGATTTGGATAAAATTCGAAATGAAAATAGCTGAAGATCCAGATTTAAACGTAGGCTACCTTTTTTCAAAAACCATCCCCTGAGGGTTGAAGTACCTTTATTTCGGAAACCCCTGTGAAAGTTTGTTTGAAAAGTCGAAGCCGCGAGCGTATCTAGCTATTATTAATTTTCTAACAGGCGGAGCTAGTTATTTTATTTTATTTTTTTTTTTTTTTAGCTTCACGCTGAATCCCGCACACAGCAAGGTAGGCAGAAGGAACCTAGACACTCTGTTCCCCACTTTCCGCCGAATTCGGAGGCTTTGCGTATTAAGTGGCGGAACTTAACGCCGCGCTTTACCTCGACACCAGAGCGAAGAAAATGGAAATATAATTTCCACCCCTCGAGTGGGAATCGAACCCACAACCAGTCGTTTACAGTCACACGCTTGTGCCACTGGGCCACGACTGGCCACTAGTTATTATTAATTTTCTAAATTTTGTATAAAACTTTTTGCATCTTTCAGGTACACAAATGAAATTTTCACAGAAGGCCGAAAGCGTCAGCTGACACTTTCTGACGTCTATGTGTAAGCTTATCGTTACCTACTTCTAGTATTAAGTACATAACAGAGAGAACCATTTTTCCTTTAAAGTACCGCGTGGTGACGTAAATATATATATTTTCAGCTTTACGCTGTATCCCGCACACAGCAGGGTAGGCAGAGGGAACCTAGTATTAAGATACTCCGTTCCCCACTTTCCGCCGAATTCGGAGGCATTGCGTGTTAAGTGGCGGAACTTAACGCCGCGCTTTACCTCGACACCAGAGCGAAGAAAATGGAAATATTAAATATTTCCACTCCTCGAGTGGGAATCGAACCCACAACCAGTCGTTTACAGTCACACGCTTGTGCCACTGCGCCACGACTGGCCACTAAACATAAACATATGTATAAAATAAATAAATAAAGTCTTTTAATTTAACTGTGTCTGTGTGACTTCGTCCGCGTGCAATTTAATAATAATCTAAACTGTTCTAAATATTCTAAAATGAAAGTTAAATATAACTTATACTCCTTCTTACATAAATTGTCTGCCAGTAAAAGTCCCGTCAAAATTGGTCCAGCTGTTCCAGATATTAGCCGAAAATAGACAGACAGACAAAATTGTTAAAAAAATGTGTACATATACATACATTTAATAAATAGCGGTTATTTCAATATTACAAAGACAGTACAATTTTAATTATTTATGTAGATGTTTCCGGCACTGTTGCATTAAAGAATAAATATGTCCATTATTTTGATCTTTTTTCTGCTGCACGCAGTGTTAAGACACTCCGTCTTCCACTTACCACCAGAAATCGGGAAAAGTCTAGATTTTGGGCGGAAAGTGATAATATGATAATAAAAAAATGATAGGTGACAATATTTTAACTATTTTTCAAAAACATAAAGCGCAGCATTGAATTCTGCCCCGTAACGCCTCGATTTCGGGGAAAACGTGAAAAACGGAGAGTCTCGACACTAGGTTTCCTTTGACTAACCTGCTATGCGGGAGAAAGCGTGAAGCTGTAGGTATATTGATATTCAAAACAGATGCTCACCTGGACATCGGGCGGCGCCACGCGGTGATGCTTTGGGCGTGAAATGGAGAGATGAACTAAAAAAACAAGGTAAATAATACATTCATTCATACATACATATACATACATACATGAGGCCAGTCGTGGCTTGTGGGCGTAAAGTGTGACTGTAAACGGGACTGGTTGTGGGTTCGATTCCCACTTCAGGAATTGAAATATTTAATATTTCAATTTTTTCGTTCTAGTGTCGAGGCCTAAGCACGGCGTCGAGTACTGCCACTTAACGTGCAATGCCTCTACAATTCGGCGGTTCGTGGGGAACGAAATGTCTTAACATTAGGTTCTCTCTGCCTACACGGTTGTGTGCGAGATACAGCGTGAAACTTAAAAAATACATACATACATACATATATTTCGTCGACGTGTGGAAGAGTAGTTTGTATAAACCGCGTAACAGAAACGAATTGCGTCTGTAAACACGATTGTTGCAGGTTTGATTTCCGCTCGGGATGATTATTCTTTATTATCATTTCTCCACCGTGGTTCCAAAGACCATGCGGGGCGTTAGGTTGTGCTTCTTAATACATTTTGCCTCGATTTCGGGCGGAGAGTGGAAGACAGAGTGTCTTGACACTGGATCCTCCCTGACTACTCTGCTATGCGGAAAAGTACGTGACGCTGATAGGAAATACTTTTATATACAGATTATTTTTTTTGAAAAACGGGGCAAGCCAGTCGAATGACAATATGATAGTAAATTTGATGGTTACCTTCGCCCATGGACATCCACAACGTTAGAGTTGTGGATGCGTTGCCGGTCTTTGGGGGTAGAGGTGTCTGTACATACGACGATGAAAGCTCCCAAATTATAGCGCTCAGGGAAAACTAGAGCGGGAGGGTCATTCCATAGCTTGCATGTGCGGGGTAAAAAAGACCTCGAGGCGCGCACGTTAGATGTAAACAGATACTGGTTTGATCATATTTTTATTTTTTTCTAGAAAAAGGCGGAAAGCCGTCGTTATTGCACGCTATAATAAGGATATACGGATTGAAATTCTTCATATTCAAATTTATTTACACTATATTTGACTGTGGTATAAAGTAAGTATCTAATTATTATTGTTCCTAAAAGCTCCTTTGACGCGTTAAAAATGCGTTGCTATAGCAACGTTATGTCACTATATACTGACATATAAATTAATAGTAAGAGTATGGTGGATATAATATCAATATTATTAATTTAATGTATTTCTAATGGATTATTATAAAAAAATGGGACTTTGCACTTTTTCTCCATAAAAGTTTATCTTTTGTTTACTGTCATTTAGCTTAATAACAAAGTCTGGGTCTGGGTAATTTTCGTAACAGGAAGTGCAAAGTAGAAACTTTGCTTCATGTATTAATATATCAATGATAATATATCTTTTTTTGTATATTTAAAAAAAATGTATGAAAATGTTTTTACATTTTTATAAAACGTATTAAAATTTGGACTCAGCGGGCTTCGAACCCACGACTCTTAGAAACCGTCCAAGCGCTTTAACCATTAAGTCATGTGTTCTTTGAATGCGTTTTTTAAAAATGTCTTTGTCAATTTCATATTACATAAATATCAAAAGCTATCAATTTAAGAAAATTATGTAAAGTTAAAACTATAAGCCTGAGGCACTTCTTGCCTAGTAAGTCTTACTACTTCAAAATATGACCATGTGTCCGAATTCATTTAACAGTTTCATACTATGAACCTGCTATTATTTCCTTTTCAGATTATCACTACCAATGTGCCTTGAGGGTTTAATTAATTATTTTTCGCCTACTCATACTGGTATCAAAACGTATGAGGCTTATTTGTATGCGGCAGGTTTAGTAGGGTATGTATGTATTTCTATTTTTATATTTTTTTCTTTATATGGAGAGAGTTGAGACACTCCGTTCTCCACTTTTTGCCTCTTTTTTAATGCATTGCGTGTAAGACAAAGGAAATCCTCGCCAGAATAAATAAGGCAGTTATCGCTCAGTCAATTGTAGTCAAGGAGGAGCACTCTGTTCTAGTGACTCAACTTCATAAACATTCTTTTGAATTTCAAATTGCAAATGCAAAATTTGATTTTGAAATGAAACTATTTTAACCGGATTAATCGCGTATATTTTTGGTATTCGAAAATATATTTTTAGAAACCCGACATTTCGAGCAGTTTACAGTAGTCCGTGGTCACAGGTAGACTGCGACCACGTCTACCTGTGACCACGGACTATTGTATTTTCGAATACTAAAAATATTAAAAAAAATAAATTAAATAGCTTCACGCTATATCCCGCACACAGCAGGGTAGGCAGAGGGAACCTAGTGTTAAGACACTCCGTTCCCCACTTTCCGCCGAATTCGGAGGCTTGCGTGTTAAGTGGCGGAACTTAACGCCGCGCTTTACCTCGACACCAGAGCGAAGAAAATGGAAATATAATTTCCACTCCTCGAGTGGGAATCGAACCCACAACCAGTCGTTTACAGGCACACTCTTGTGCCACTGGGCCACGACTGGCCACTAATCTACACACTGGCCACTACTAAAAATATACGCGATTAATCCGGTTAAAAATAGTTTCATTTCAAAATGTGTAGTAATCGCGAAAACAAAAGATCACATTATGCAAAATTTGATTTTTACAAAAAATAACTTGACATTGAAAAGAAAGAATTTGAAACTGTTTTTAGGATGCCTATAGAAGAAATCATTTAAAATCTATATGATAGATATCGAAACTGTTACCACACTGTACCCTTTTTTTCATGGTACTTAAAGCGCAAAAGAAAAGACAATGTATTTGTTATATTTTTTTTTTTTTTTAGCTTCACGCTGTATCCCGCACACAGCAGGGTAGGCAGATTAAACCTAGTGTTAAGACACTCCGTTCCCCACTTTCCGCCGAACTCGGAGGCATTGCGTGTTAAGTGGCGGAACTTAACGCCGCCCTTTACGTCGACACCAGAGCGAAGAAAATGGAAATATAATTTCCACTCCTCGAGTGGGAATCGAACCCACAACCAGTCGTTTACAGTCACACGCTTGTGCCACTGGGCCACGACTGGCCACAAATATTTGTTATATATTGGACAATAAACGTAAAAAAAAGAACATGCTTACTATGTTTATTTATTTACAGGTTCATGACAATAAATGCGATTATAATGCATCCAATGTTATTATTTATTTTGGATATGGCTTTAAAAATAAGAATAACTTGCTGTTCTCTTATATATAGGAAGGTGAGTTATTATATTTCACTTTTTTACAGTTCAAATAGTGAAAACATAGTGACAAGGCATACTATTCTTCAACCGAAATCAAGACATTGCGTGTTAAATGGCGGTACACAACGCCGCGTTTTGTCTTGTCACCAGAGCTGAGAAATATATATATTTTTTAATATAATCATTCCCTCGAATAGGAATCGAACCTACTACCTTCGCGTTTATAGTAAAACGCTATTCAACTGTGCCACGATAGCTTTTATTTGGTCAGGTTTTATTTTAACTTTGAAAGAAGCAGCGTGAGGTTATTCCCACATAGCAAGGGTAAAGAGAACGTAGTGTCCAGACACTCCTTTCTCCGTTTCCCACCAAAAATCGAAACATTGAGATTCTTCTAAGTTAGGGTCGCATTGAAATATAATAAAACTAGCTGAACCTTGTGCTCGTAGCTACGCCACCAATTAAAATAAATTTAAGGGAACATAACATTACACTACTAATAGTAACATAACATTACCTTCGTGGGCTCATAACGACTTGCCTAAAGATCATCACATGATCAAATGCATAGTTCTATAAAGGACATACAGACAAACATTCATTTTTTTAGCTTTACGTATCCCACACACTGTAGAGCAGGCAAAGAAAAACCAAATGTTAAGACACTCTGTTTCTCACTTCCCACTGAATGTTGAAGACATTGCGTGTTAAGTGGCGAAAATAAAAGCTTTGCCTAAACACCAGAGCGTAGAAAAAGGAAACATGAAATATTTCCTTTCCTCGAGTAGGAATCGAACCCAGTCGTGTTTACAGTCACACCTTGTGCCCACAAGCCACGACTGGCATTCATTTTTATATACATTAAAAATGAATGTAAATATATATTTTATTTACATTTTATACATAAGCAATATTATTTTCCAGCTCCTTCGTTTAGATTTAACAGCTGGTGGTAAAGCCTCAGAGGGCCTAACAGGTCACGTGATCAATCTCTTAACGACAGACGCCCAAAGATTTGACATGGCCAGTCTATTCCTCATAGATTTGGGAAAAGCGCCTTTGGAAAGCGTAGTTGTTATTTATATTATGTATATGCATATAGGCGTATCTACGCTCATAGGGGTGGCATTTTTGTTACTTTTTATTCCTTTGCAAGGTGAGCTTTCTTAGTTTTTATTTGAATTTTTGACAACCCTAGTTAATTTAAGGTTTTTATCTTATTCATATTGCAGATGCGAAAGTTTGTAAGGATGTTTGTTGCTCTTTCACGTAAAACTGAATTGATTTTAATGAAACTTTACAATAATATAACTTATATATCAGAGTGAAACATAGACTACAATTTATAAATATATTTTGTTAATTGTCTGATATATGAAGTTAGGAGCCTACCATTGATTATAACTGCTTTCGTAAATTCCGCAGGACTAAGTCGCGGGCACAGTTACTTTATATTATGTGTTGTAATTAGTGATAATCCCCAATCTCATTCTGACAATATAGTTGAGATCAGCCACTTAATGTCTCTGAAGAACACGAGAAGTTAAAAGCACTAGGTTCTTTCTGCCTTAAAGATAAAAAAATCAAACTAAATAAAAGATAAACTAAAAGCAATACGCTAAAAAATACTACTTTGGATATCCCCGTCGTCCTGGCAAAGACGCCATGTTTATTCACGAAAACACAAAAGAAAGACGCACACAGCAGGGTAGGCAGAGGCAACCTAGTGTTAAGACAATCTGTTCCTTAAGCACCGTCGAATTATGAAGGCATTGCATGTTAAGTGGCGAAATCACGCTTTGCCTCGTCACCAGAGCGAAGATAATGGAAATATTAAATATTTCCACTCCTCAAGTGGGTATCGAACCCACAACCAGTCGCTTTACAGTCACACTTTGTGCCCACAAGCCACGAATTGTCTGAATTTTTAGTATTTTTATCATAATTGCATAAATTATTCGTATGCATAATATTATAATGTACGCGTGTACAAATAATATTATAACGAGTGGAACCAACGAAAGTTTTCAAAGTAAATTTCAAACAAAAATGGTAATTCAATTTTTAGGTTACTTAAGTAAAATCTCATCTAGGTTACGACAAAAAACAACAATAAGGACAGACAAACGTATGAGATTAATGAACGAGGTGATACAAAGTATAGAAGCTGTCAAAATGTTCGCGTGGGAGAAAGCCTTCGCCGGTATTATTGGACATGCGAGACGGTATGTGAATATTTTTTATTTGAAGTTTACATGGCCATAATATTTGGGGCCAATCGTAGTGCAGAGGTATAGTGTGAGTGTAAAGCGACTGGTTGAGGGTTCGATTCCCACCTGAGAACTGGAAACATTTAATATTTCTATTTTCTTCACTCTGGTATCGAAGCAAATCGTGACGTTAAATTCCGCCACTGCATGCAATGCCTCCGAATTCATCGGAAAGTGAGGAGTGGAGTGTCTTAACACTAGGTTCCCTCTGCCTATCCTGTTGTGTTCCCCACACAGCGTGAAGCTAAAGAAGAAAGAAATAAAATTACTAAAGTTGGATTCGAATCTGCGGCTATAATTGCTGAACAAACTCCCATCTCCAATGGTTGCCTGGTAGATTCGAATTCAAATTCAAATCCAACTCGGAGGAATTATTTTAAATATTCATTATATAATAAATTATTAATTTCACCTTTACTTTATATTTAAATTGTTCCTCTGCTCCAGTACCTAAGAAAAAATGCGGAGTTGAGTTCCGCCACACAACACGCAATGCCTCGATTTCGGACGGAAAGTGGAGGACGGAGTGTTTTGACACTACGCTTTCTCTGACTACCCTGCTATGGGAAAAGGGTGTGAAACTATTAATTATGTAATCAATTTACAATAAACTGTCGTTATTTATTAACTAATTTGTTAAAATTTGAAAAATATATTGCCCTGCAGGAAACAGAGACAAGCTAATGTTGAAACATTCCGTTCCCCATTCAATTTCCATGTCCAATTCTAATCTTTAGTTCTTCCTTTCCATTTTTTATCATAAATCTAACACTGAAACTGAATTTTCAGAAAAGAAATGAACGTAATAAAAAAAATGTCATGGCTACGAGCCGTCATGATATCCTGCAGCAAACTTAACACTAAAGTCGCCATATTTATAAGCATAATATCCTTTATTTCATTTAAAAATGACTTGACTGCGGCGAAAGTGTTCGTAATTTTCTCTTATTATAACATTTTAAAGAACGCCATGGTAGATGTCTTACCACAAGCTATAACTTACACTTTAGAAGCGTATGTCAGTATTAAACGAATGCAAGAATTCCTCCTTTTACCGGAAGTCGATAATCAAGATGGCGTAGATTTGGTTAAAATTGATGAGATTAAGGAAATTGGACATTCGGAGAAAATGGGTAATGGGTGAGTGCAAAATTTATTTAATTTATATTGTTATTTAACAAGTTTAACATGTATTTAAAACAAGTTTGAATAAAGGTTCATAGAATTCAATTCGATTTCTTTTCGTTTTTAATTTTCATTTTTTTCTATAAAGGAAAGTAGCTGGACTACTCATTTTATTTAATAAAATGACATCCCTCCTTTCTTTAACTAAATACTATTATATTATTAACCATCTATTGTAAACCATCATAAGAACGATTTATTTCATTAACGTGCTGAAGGTTGTCAACATCTTTGTAATTACAATATCACAATGTTTCATATTTTCTCCAACAATAATTTATGCAATTTAATTTTATATTGTCTCTCATGTTCTCCTCTGCTTGGTCTTTGCCTGCTATGAGTTCATGATTATCTGGTGAACTGTTATCGGACAGTCATGAAGTAGTCATATAGCTTCACGCTATAGCTTCACGCTATATCCCGCACACAGCAGGGTAGGCAGAGGGAACCTAGTGTTAAGACACTCCGTTCCCCACTTTCCGCCGAATTTGGAGGCTTGCGTGTTAAGTGGCGGAACTTAACGCCGCGCTTTACCTCGACACCAGAGCGAAGAAAATGGAAATATAATTTCCACTCCTCGAGTGGGAATCGAACCCACAACCAGTCGTTTACAGTCACACTCTTGTGCCACTGGGCCACGACTGGCCACAGCCAAATAGACTTTTCACTGTTAGCTGCATCATGTATATTTTTTATGAAAATGTAGATACATACAGATACGTTCGTTTACATTTATTTTTAAGACTTAAGAACCTCAAATTAACCCGTAATTTTCAAAGGTACCCCATCGTTTTCTTTTCATACTTTCATAAAATATTTTTTTTAGTCAACAAGCGTACATCAAGTCAGAATCAAACCTGGAATCACAAAAACCGTCAGTGCTAGTAAGCTTTAAGGAATACACGTCACACTGGAAAGCTGAGGCTGAAGAGGAAACAGGAATACCTTCGCTTAGTGATATTAATCTAAATGTTAGTATTATGTTATGTTTCCTTGAAAAGTTCACTTTTGAAAGTATCTGGCCGAACATATCTAAATGGTTGTGGGTTCGATTCTTAACACGGGAAAATATTTGTATTTTTAAAATGTTTGAGGCCTGGCCTCGATGTGGCTTGTGGATACAAAGCGTGATTGTAAACTTAAGGATTCGGTTCCCACTCGTGAAAAGAGAGTTATGTTCCGCTACTTAACACGCAATGCATCCAGAATTCAGCTTAAAGTGGGAAAACGGGCACTCCGTTTCCCTACTTTACGCCGAACTTACTTAACACTAGGTTCCGTCTGCTTTGTACCCTCCTGCGGGATATGGCGTGAAGCTAAAAAAAGCTTTCATTTCTTTGGTCCGATAAGACAATATGAAATTCATTTACGTTACCAAATACTCAATGTTTCTAAAAACCATGAGAACAGAGAAAACGAGTGTACAGTGACGTATCTCTAACTTCTCCTCGGAAACTAAAAAAATAAATAATTAATATTGCACATTTTTATATTCTTATATTTAAATATATGTTGTTTATGTAAACTCAATATATGTATGTTGATAAACGATACATTAAAATAATTATTTTCAGATAAAACCGGAAACTCTAACGACAGTAGTGGGTTCAGTGGGGTCGGGCAAGACGACGTTATTGCTAGCGATGTTGAGAGAGATCACTCCGAGCGGCGGACATCTCTCCGTGGACGGAGTGTTGTCGTACGCCGCTCAGGACCCTTGGCTATTTGAGGCTTCGGTAAGTATTCATATTTAATCTAATTTTTTATGTTACACTTTTTCTTCCATGGTAGAGTAGTCAGAGAGAACCTAATGTTCACAATACTAGGTCGTTTAAGTAACGGAGTGCCATGACATTCCGTTCCCCCAATTAGAAACTTTATCTCAGGTCTAAACTTTATCTGAACGGACAAGTGAAGATATTACATAAGAAGATAAATTACTCCGGGCAGACATCGAACCCACAACCAGTTGCGTTTGCAAAATATACAAGAACAATACACAACCGCATGCATTCTTTATTTATATTGATCTGACAACACATGGAATGCTTTTTAAGAGTAATTAGGTCAGTTTAGATACAAAAAAAATTGCTAATTTAAAAATGTTTAAAAGTATTTAATAAATAGCATTCTCTCTTGCCTAATGATTGTTCGTAGAATAATCTTTGGATAGCAGAAATTTGTAAAAATCTCTCTACAGAGATACTAACAACATAAATAAGTTGTAATAAAGCGTATAAGAATTTCGACGCAGCGGCTAGTAGAACGCATGGCTCAGTGGTGAGAGCGCCTGAACGGTACTCAGGAGGCGCGGGTTCAAATCCCGCTGCGTTCAAATTTTTATACGTTTTCTTTAAATGTTTTCTAATACAACCATTCAGGCAAACGAAATAAATCATTGTTATAGATTAGGTGCTAAAGGAAATAGAATTCGCCCCATTCTTGTTAGTTTCACTTCGACTTGGAAGAGGAACATGATTTTAAGAAACAAAACTAAACCTACATCTAACATAAAGATCAAAGAGGATTTTTCTAAAACAGTAATGGAAAAAAGAAGAGCGCTTATACCCCAACTACTACAAGAACGAGAGAAAGGCAAGATAGCATTTATAAAGAAAGATAAATTAATAATCAAGGACCGAAATGATGATAAAAATGTGAAAAGGAAAAGAGATCAGACAGAATGTCACGAAGATTTACAAAACCTACCAACCACATCCTAAGAAAGTTAGTAAATCAAACCTATATAACTTCGTAACAAGAGGTAGATCTGCATCATTGTCGGAGTCAAAAAACTAATCTATTCTGGTAACTGTAAAAGGAAAAAACATACCAAAAAACAAACTACTAACACAAAAAACACCAATAGCACCCCAAGCCGGCTAGTCACCGTGGGGCAAGACGACTGCTACCTTCCAAAATATCCCTCTAAAAATCGTTATCGCACTAATACAAATAATCTAAATTCATCATTCTACGTTGACATGTACTTTCACTGAGAACTGAAGAAAGCTTTAAAGAACTAACAATAGCACTGGAAAACATCAAATGGAACATTATTGGTCTCAGTGAAGTGCGAAGGTGCGGAGAAAGGATAGAAGAACATGACAAATTTATTTTCTATTATTACGGCGAAACACCTGGTAAATACGGAGTGGGATTCCTCATCAAAAAGGAAATAAAAAAGAATATTGAAGAGATTATTGGCATATCAGAACGAATCGCAATACTGAATATGTCATTTGGAAATGTTAAATGGTCAATTATACAACTTTATTCGCCTACTGAACAATCGAGCAGATTAGAGATAGATTTATTTTATTCCAAACTCAACAATGCAATCAAAGAACACACATACAAGAATATTATGGTATTAGGAGATTTCAATGCGCAAATTGGAGAAAGAAGACAAGGGGAAGAATCAGTTTTGGGACCCTTCTGTTATGGAAAAAGAACTAGAAATGGTGAAAAGCTACTGGAACTAGCATACGAAAACAACTTTAAGATACTCAATACTCTGTATGAAAGCCGCAAAAATAATAGATGGACGTGGAGTTCTCCTGGTGACCTTTACAGAAACGAAATAGATTATATATTAACAAATACAAGCAGACAATTTCAAGACTGTAGAGTTGTCAAAACCATTAATTTCAACAGCAACCATAGAATGGTAAGAGCTAAACTGGCAATAGTACACTCCCAAAAAAACAGACCATTTAAAGTTAAATCGGTAATTAAAGATCACTTGATTTCGCCTACAGAACTAAACTCCAATTTCAAAATTGTTACTGAGGAGATGAAAGAGCTTGATATACAAGGTAAATACAACAGTCTATTGGAAATAATAGCTTCATCTACTAGAACACAGGAAGTAATTATAGATAAAAAAACATCAAAAGACACAAAAGTGCTTTTGGAAAAGAGAGTTCAGCTATTGTCTAAAGTTAAAACAAAAAGCGTTAGGGCAGAAATTACCTCTATAAGCAAACAAATAAAACACAGTTTAAGGAAAGATAGGAAAAATTACAGATTGAGAATGTTTGAAAAACAAATAACGAAAACGGGGGGCATCAAGAAAGCATTGCGTAGTTTAACAGACAGGAAAGAATGGATACCTAAGCTAACAAACAACTCAGGAAAATCTACAACAACACGAACAGATATATTAGCCACAGCGACAGAATTTTATCGTAACTTATATAGGAAAATCAACATTAGCGAGGAGACAGACATTACTGGAATGGATACGGTGCCGGATATTCTACCCAGGGAGATTGAAAAGGCAATCGAAACCCAAAAGAAAGACAAATCTCCTGGACCAGACAATATCAGCAATGAGTTTTTGATTTTAAACAAGGATGCATTAACACCAATACTTACCGATTTATTCAATGATATTATAACGAAGGAAATGATACCAAAACAATGGCTGACGTCAACTATAACATTAATTCACAAAAAAGGAGACAAGGCTAATATAGATAATTATAGACCAATCAGTCTTTTGTCCAACTTATACAAAATATTTTCTAAAGTGCTACTCAATCGCATAAACAAGACACTCGATGAGAACCAACCTAGGGAGCAAGCTGGTTTTAGAACCGGATATTCTACACTAGACCACATCCATGTCGTAAAACAGATTATTGAAAAGAGTAAAGAGTACTGTATACCTTTCTACTGCTGTTTTGTCGATTACTGTAAGGCTTTCGATTCTCTCGAACATGATAGAATATGGTTAGCCCTTAAGAACCAGGGCATCGAAAGAAAGTACATAAGAATTCTAAAAACCATCTACAGCAATAGTCATACAAAGGTGAAGTTAGAAAAAGAAGGAAAGGCAATCAAAATAGAGAGAGGTGTACGCCAAGGGGACCCTCTATCACCAAAACTCTTCACTGCTGTTCTAGAGGAAGTCTTCCGCTCACTACAATGGGAAAATTATGGCCTAAACATAAACGGAGTAAACTGCACTCATTTACGGTTCGCTGACGACCTGATAATATTTTCCTCGACGAAAGCCGAACTAAGTATAATGCTTGAAGACTTAGACAGAGAAAGTCGGAAAGTAGGCTTGACAATGAATACCGCGAAAACGAAAGCTATGACCAATAGCATAGAAGATCCTATTACGCTAAATGGAAAACCTATTGAATATGTACAGGAATATATTTACCTTGGCCAAGTTATCTCACCTACTGACCAAACCACAAAAGAACTAAGGACAAGAATTGGTAAGGCGTGGAACAGATATTGGACATTTAAGGAAATTATGAGGAACAAGGAAGTAAGTATAGGTATGAAAACAAAACTGCACAATACCTGTGTCCTTCCTGTCCTAACGTATGGATGCCAAACTTGGGCTCCCACAAAAGAACATAACCGAACACTTGAAGTCTGCCAAAGGTCAATGGAAAGAAGTATGCTCAACATTAGAAAATCCGATAGAATAAGAAATACAACAGTTAGAGGAAAAACTAAATTAGATAACGTGACATATACAATCAAAAGACACAAGTGGAGATGGACAGGCCATACCCTACGTGGCACTGAAAAGTGGAGCAAAACTATAATTGACTGGTACCCTAGAAGCAGTAAGAGGAAACGTGGGAGACAATTTAAAAGATGGGAAGACGAAATAAAAGCAGTAGCGGGTCCGGCATGGTCTAGAACCGCTAAAGATCGAAAAAAGTGGAAAAATTTGGAAGAGGCCTTTGTCAAATTCGGACAAACAGATTTAATTACCTAAATATCCTATCAAAGAATAAAAAAAAATTATAAAATATGCATGTAAAAAAAAATCTGAAATAAAGGCTTTTTTTTTTGTTTGACTAAAATTATATTTCGTTGTGAGTTTGATTTTCATTAGGCTGAATAATCGTAAATTAATTATTTTCATTTCTTTCCGCTTTGGTAAATAAGACAAAGTGTCAGTCAAAATGTCAGTCCCGAATTAAAGCAGAAAATGGGATTTGGACACTGGGAAAAAACATGCGGCTGTGTCTCTTTCTAAGACATTCAAAACTCTATTCTCTCTTTATTCCAGGTTAGACAGAACATCCTGTTCGGCCAGCCGATGGACCTCCGCAGATACAAGCAAGTGATCAAATGCTGTCAGCTGCGCAGCGACCTCGACATCTTACCGCACGGCGACAAGACTGTAGTGGGGGAGAGAGGTGAGTAGCACGCTGACTGACTGACTGACTGACATAACTGACACCTAACTGTCCATGTTCTCCACAGGTACGTCCCTGTCGGGCGGACAGCGTGCTCGCGTGTCGCTAGCACGCTGCGTGTACAGACACGCCGACGTGTACTCACTAGACACACTGACTGACATAACTGACACCTAACTGTCCATGTTCTCCGCAGGTGCGTCCCTGTCGGGCGGACAGCGTGCTCGCGTGTCGCTAGCACGCTGCGTGTACAGACACGCCAACGTGTACTTGCTAGACACACTGACTGACATAACTGACACCTAACTGTCCATGTTCTCCGCAGGTGCGTCCCTATCGGGCGGACAGCGTGCTCGCGTGTCGCTAGCACGCTGCGTGTACAGACACGCCGACGTGTACTCACTAGACACACTGACTGACATAACTGACACCTAACTGTCCATGTTCTCCGCAGGTGCGTCCCTGTCGGGCGGACAGCGTGCTCGCGTGTCGCTAGCACGCTGCGTGTACAGACACGCCGACGTGTACTCACTAGACACACTGACTGACATAACTGACACCTAACTGTCCATGTTCTCCGCAGGTGCGTCCCTGTCGGGCGGACAGCGTGCTCGCGTGTCGCTAGCACGCTGCGTGTACAGACACGCCGACCTGTACTCACTAGACACACTGACTGACATAACTGACACCTAACTGTCCATGTTCTCCGCAGGTGCGTCCCTGTCGGGCGGACAGCGTGCTCGCGTGTCGCTAGCACGCTGCGTGTACAGACACGCCGACGTGTACTCACTAGACACACTGACTGACATAACTGACACCTAACTGTCCATGTTCTCCGCAGGTGCGTCCCTGTCGGGCGGACACCGTGCTCGCGTGTCGCTAGCACGCTGCGTGTACAGACACGCCGACGTGTACTCACTAGACACACTGACTGACATAACTGACACCTAACTGTCCATGTTCTCCGCAGGTGCGTCCCTGTCGGGCGGACAGCGTGCTCGCGTGTCGCTAGCACGCTGCGTGTACAGACACGCCGACGTGTACTCACTAGACACACTGACTGACATAACTGACACCTAACTGTCCATGTTCTCCGCAGGTGCGTCCCTGTCGGGCGGACAGCGTGCTCGCGTGTCGCTAGCACGCTGCGTGTACAGACACGCCGACGTGTACTCACTAGACACACTGACTGACATAACTGACACCTAACTGTCCATGTTCTCCGCAGGTGCGTCCCTGTCGGGCGGACAGCGTGCTCGCGTGTCGCTAGCACGCTGCGTGTACAGACACGCCGACCTGTACTCACTAGACACACTGACTGACATAACTGACACCTAACTGTCCATGTTCTCCGCAGGTGCGTCCCTGTCGGGCGGACAGCGTGCTCGCGTGTCGCTAGCACGCTGCGTGTACAGACACGCCGACGTGTACTCACTAGACACACTGACTGACATAACTGACACCTAACTGTCCATGTTCTCCGCAGGTGCGTCCCTGTCGGGCGGACAGCGTGCTCGCGTGTCGCTAGCACGCTGCGTGTACAGACACGCCGACCTGTACTCACTAGACACACTGACTGACATAACTGACACCTAACTGTCCATGTTCTCCGCAGGTGCGTCCCTGTCGGGCGGACAGCGTGCTCGCGTGTCGCTAGCACGCTGCGTGTACAGACACGCCGACGTGTACTCACTAGACACACTGACTGACATAACTGACACCTAACTGTCCATGTTCTCCGCAGGTGCGTCCCTGTCGGGCGGACAGCGTGCTCGCGTGTCGCTAGCACGCTGCGTGTACAGACACGCCGACGTGTACTTGCTGGACGACCCGCTGGCTGCTGTTGATGCTAAGGTATGCGTTCTTCTACATATTCTATTGTCATATTCTAATTTTCTTTTGAATTTACTAGGATATAAGAATTTATTTCAAGTATATATATATAGTATATACTTATACTTGAAATAAATTCTTATAATACTTATACTTGAAATAAATTCTTAATACCGCCATTTCTGTCAGACAGACCGACACTTTATAAGTTTGGCTGGTTGAGTCAATCTTATAAAGTAAACGGTAATCATATAATAAAAAATATTTTCATTTCTACGATTTGGTAAGACGAAGTGTCTTTTAAGCGAAACGCAGAGTGTTTTGACACTAAAATCTCTATCTGTTTGTTGTTGTTGTCTGTTGTCGTTTATTCTGCTACACATCAATTTCCATCTGATTTAGTTTTTAAAGCTTTACTTTAAATTAGAGATTAAAATAATCGAATTTGAAACTCATGAAGATGAATTTGTTACACAAAAAACTAAATTTGAATTTGAAGACATTTATTTAATGCATGGGCACGAACGTGTGACTGTAAACGACTGGTTCTGGATTCGATTCCCACTCGAGGAGTGGAAATATTTAATATTTCCATTTTCTTCGCTTTGGCATCAGAGGCGTTCACGGCGTTAAGTTCCGCCACTTAACACGCAATGCCTCCGAATTCTGTGGAAAGGGGGGGGACGAAGTGTTTTAACACTGGGTTCCCTCCTCCAGCCCTGCTGTCTGCGGAATACAGTGTGAAGCTATAAAAAAAATTTAAAGTGGAATGACATGAATTTGAATTTACATTTTATTTTTTTTATATACAGGTAGCTCAGGCTATATACGCGGAATGCATACGAGGCTTCCTACGTGATAAGGCGGTGGTACTGATAACGCACCACGTGCAGTATGCGCAGAATGCTGATAACGTATGCGTTATGAGGTCTGGCAAGGTAATACTCTGTTGTACTTCTTTTTCTTCTCAATTTTTTTCTTTTAATATTTAAACTATATATAAAGTGACTATTTAAAATTTTAACGTTAAAAATGTGGCCAGTCGTGGCCCAGTGGCACAAGCGTGTGACTGTAAACGACTCGTTGTGGGTTCGATTCCCACTCGAGGAGTGGAAATATTAATTATTTCCATTTTCTTCGCTCTGGTGTAAAAGGCAAAGCGCGGCGTTAAGTTCCGTCACTTAACACGCAAGCCTCCGAATTCGGCGGTGCGTGGGGAACGGAGTGTCTTAACACTAGGTTCCCTCTGCCTACCCGAATGTGTGCGGGATA
Organism: Dryas iulia moderata; assembly: GCA_019049465.1. Lineage (NCBI taxonomy): Eukaryota > Metazoa > Arthropoda > Insecta > Lepidoptera > Nymphalidae > Dryas > Dryas iulia. The sequence goes on from CM032444.1 coordinate 4,989,796, forward strand.
CAGCGTGAAGCTAAAAAAAAACAAATAAACGTTAAAAATCAGATTAGTGCTTTTTTGGAAACCCTAAACTCATTTATTTCTTCTTATGCCTTCTTTTCTCGTACCATCTTTTCTATCTCCTACTTTTACATTTTTAAAGTATTATTTACACACTTAGGACATTTAAAATGTCATTTTTTAAAAACGTATAAAAATTGCAACGAATGGCTTAACGGTCAGAGCCCTTGGGCGGTTTCCTTAAGGTGCAAGTTCAAATTTTTATACCTTCACTTAAAACGTCGTTACCTCCTTCTTATTTCTATAATTTTGTGTAACCAACCAAACCAACGCCTAATTTTTATGTTTTTATTCCGCTCTATTTAAAATCTAGATCAAAAGAAATAAGCTAAAGTATTAAAGATTTTTCTTTTCATTTATTTTTATTCATTCTTTTACGATAGATAGTGGCTCAAGGAACTTATGATGAACTAAAAGATGATGTACCGGAGTTCGAGAAGTTGATAGAGATGAGGGAGAAAGTGGAAGAAGAGATGGAGGTGGCAGTTTCAAGTGAGAAAGAGAATATGGTTTGTAAATCTTCTATACATACAAGCATATACCATTTTTTAAGATACTTTCTGCTTTATTATTGTTCTTACGCATAAGTAACTTAATTCATAATGCTTACTAAGAATCTAAAGACTCACTTTTCTAAATTATGTATAGTACCCGGCAATAAATAATGCACATCGTGCTTAGAATGAAACAGTCGGTCAGTTTCGGTTTCGTAGAGCGCTGTCTTTGTCACTCAGTTGATATGTGACGTTTCTCATTGATATTATTTTAAGCGACCGAGACAACGCTCTACGAAGTCGAAGCTAACCGACTGTTTCATTCTAAGCATCGATGTGCATTATTTATTGCCGAGTACTATACCTGCATTATATATTTAAAATATGAAAATAAAGACTCGCATTGTTTTTGACCAATAAAAGTTACAAAAACAAATGTGTTTGTTTATGACGTTACTACTTTAAAGCTTTACCTTTTTTTTACATTATAAGGTAGTTGGCGAGAACTTTAGTGACAAGAGACTCCGTATTCCACTTTCCACCCGAATTACATACGTGCTGAGTGGCCAGAGTAAGAAAATGAAATTAATATATGTAAAATAAATGAATATAATGAAAAACTCCCTGAAGTTGGAATCGATTCCACAACCAACTGCCTTTTACAGCCATTGTTCCGCTGCACTTAATATATAAATAGGTTTTTTTTTTTTATGGAATAAAGGAGGCAAACGAGCAGAAGGCCCACCTAGGAAGGTTACCTTCGCCCATAGACATCCACAACAATAGAGTTATGGATGCGTTGCCAGCCTTGGGAATGTAGGATAGAAAGAGGGAGGAAGGATGGGAATGATGGGAAGAGGGAGAGCTGGCTTACACGCCATCGAACCGGAACACATCATAAGATATTTGGCGGTTCGTCTTTGACATGATAGTCGTCGCGAGCCAGTCGGAGAACGAATCTCCTACCACCAAGCTACTGGGTTACCCGCCTTTTACGGGACGCTGCCCAGCGACTGGGGGGAATTGTATTCTTAACCCGTCCCCCCACGGGAAAAGAAATACACTTAAATTCATACTCTACCTACATTATAATTACTTTTGTTATTAAAAACAGGAACACGGTGAGAAAGTTTTATCAAAAAAGTCACCAGCAGAAGGCTCCCAACAATCACTGGATATAGATTTAGATAATAAACCTAAACCTAAAGTTCAAGGTGGGTTAATTTTGTATTTGAAAAAATCTGATGCTTTATGAATTTTACTTGTTGTAAATGAAATATATTTTTGTATTTTATTGTAACAACTTTGAAGAAAATAGAATAATTATTGTCTTTTACACCTTGTATATTAGTTATTGGATGGTGCGATCTAAATTTTTGTTTCCCCGGTCTTATTAAAAAAAAATGCGGGGTTAAATTTCGTCCTTCATCCATCTAAGAGTCGAAACATGGGGGAAGTTAAGAATAAGATAATTCTCCACTTTTCTCTCTTTTATCTGTATTTTTTTTTAACCTTTTACATGACATCTATTATTACTCTATTGACATCTATTATTTCTACTCAATTAGTACAATTACATTAAAGCTTGTTGTTTTGGATTAACAGAAGCAACATTTTTACTACTTATTTCTAATTTTTAGGTGAAACTCAAGTGAAGGGTTCAGTTGAGTTTGGCGTATATGTGAATTATATAAAGAGTGGCGGGGGATCTCTAACAATGGTGTTTCTCAGTACTTTGTTCATAGTGACCCAAATATTCTTTTCCTCTACAGATATATGGTTGAAAGATTGGTAAGTTATATTATTATAAAATAAATCTATTTCTATTTTTTTAGCCTCACGCTGTATCCCGCATACAGCAGGATAAGCAGAGGGAACCAAGTGTTAAGACACTCCGTTCCCCACTTTCCCCTAAATTCTTAATAAACCGATAACGCCGATAATAAACCTTTTTAAAATCCATATTCAATACCATTTCATACTAATATTATAAATGCATAAGTCTGTCTGTCTGTCTGTTTGTTATGTTAGACTTTCACGACTGGCCTGATTTGGGTGAAATTCGGAATGGAATAGTTTAAGGCTCAGGGTCAGACATAAGCTAAATTTTTTTCCGAAAATCAGTCCCTAAAGTTATAAAATAGGAGATGAAAGTTAACAAACTTTGGAGAGACGCGTAGGCGAAGTCGCGAAAGGTCTCTAGTTTACTGTAACTCTTGAATGTGGAAGGAATCGAACCCGCACATTACCTATATTTTAACGTATATTTTTTAATGTGAAATTCTAAATGTATTTGCGATCCGAAAAACGTTTTATACTTTTTCTAAATAATATTATTCCTGAACTATTTAAATTGGTCTTACCATGAATATGTAATTAGATTAAAAAATATATATGTACATTTTAGAAGACTTGTGTTTAAAAAGTTGTTTCTTTTTTCATAAATTTATAGTGTAAACTCAAATATACACAATTCATCCATTTATTTTTTTTATTATATTAATAATTAACTGATAATATATTTGATATTTGTATATTTTTAGGGTCAATATGGAAGAAGCAAACAGTGCTCAAATTATAGCTAGCAGAAATATATCGACAAATGATACGCCAGTTGGTAAGTTGTGTTATCTATTTTTAAAGAAATGAAGAAAATTGTGGCCAGTCGTGGCCCAGTGGCACAAGCGTGTGACTGTAAAGCGACTGGTTGTGGGTTCGATTCCAACTCGAGGAGTTGAAATATTTAATATTTCCATTTTCTTCGCTCTGGTGTCGAGGTAAAGCGCGGCGTTAAGTCCGCCACTTATCACGCAATGCTTCCGAATTCGGCGGAAAGTGGGGAACGGAGTGTCTTAACACCAGGTTCCTCCTGCCTACCCTGCTGTGTGCGGGATACAGCATGAAGCTGAAAAAAAAAAGAAAAGAAAAACTCCGAAAGTGTATAAACTGTCCAGGTATCTAAAAACAAAGCCTATTAAACGGCTGAACATAATGTAAATCAGTCTATTCTACTTTAAATATTTTAAAGTGTTATCCACATAGTTAGGACGTTGAAAAATATATTTTATAGAAAACATATAAAACCGATTATCAAAGTCAAAGTTAGACGGTTTCGAAGAGAAGCAGGTTCGAATCCCACTGCGATCAATTTTTCATACGTTTTCTAAAAATTTCTTAGCCTATTCTAGGCATGGAAAATCTTATTCGATATAGGAACGCTTATAAGGTGACACACCAAGGTTGAATTTGTTTTTTCAGACTGACTAAGTTCTAATAAGTATTATTTAAGTACAATTTGTATTCAAAACTATGAGTATAGTGAACAGGAATGAGTGATTCATACATTCTTATTATGCACACTAATATTATAAATGCGAACGTTTGTGTGTCTAATCTATTGGCTCGATTTGGATGAAATTCTGAAAATAAAATCATTGAAGATCCAAGGTCAAATATAGGAATCTTTTTTCCAAAATATAAGCCTAAAGGAGTTAAACCTTGTATGAAAAATCTAAAGTATTTCACCGATGTAAAAGAATTTTCTCAGTAAGTCAGTTGATGAAACAAGATCAATATAAGCTATATCACTTTACATTATTACTAACTATGCCGCTAGCTCCCGATTTCGTCGCACAGAATTTACTAAAGTAATTGTAATCAAAGGAGCCTACTTACTTGATTTAGATTAACAAAATATCTTTATAAATTGTAGCCTAAATTTTATTTTGAAGCTTAACCTATATTATTGCAAAGTTTCAAAATCTATTCAGTATTTTTTACGGAACAAACATCCAAACAAACTTTCACATTTATAGTATTTATAGGAACTTTACACATATATCTTTTAGACACAATAATTAAATGCCCGTCGAAGAACTACATTTTATTGTTGTTTTTCCGTTAAGTTCCGACATTCAACACGCAATTTTACAAAACGCGGAGAGCAATGTGTTTGTTCTCTCTCTCTCTGTAGGTTCTCTCTACTTACACTACGGCCTATACTCGTTATACGTATGTAAATCTTTAAATGTTAAATTTAAATTGCCTTGGTAATAAAATGCCCGCTTCAGTCTATTTCAAAGGTATCATTGCCAATATACAATTATAACTTTTTTTTTTAGCTTCACGCTGAATCCCGCGCACAGTAGGGTAGGCAGAGGGAACCTAGTGTTAAGGCACTCCGTTCCCCACTTTCTGCCGAATTCGGAGGCTTGCGTGTTAAGTGGCGGAACTTAACGCCGCACTTTACCTCGACACCAGAGCGAAGAAAATGGAAATATAATTTCCACTCCTCGAGTGGGAATCGAACTGTGGGTTAAACCAGTCGTTTTTACAGTCACACGATTGTGCCACTGGGCCACGACTGGCCACAATATAATTGTACCTATAAATTGATTAATTAAAAAAAAATCCCGCTGAGGTTCTTGCGCCGGCTCTTCTCAAGTGTGAGGTGTTAACTTTAGTGTACCTGTGTCCGTTGGTAAATTATTTGACGTTCAAAAATGAAGCATGTAACTTCTTATTTTGAATTAAATTATTTGACTTTGACTTTGATTGGTTTCCAGTTAACTTCCAAGACATACCAATAAATCGTTTCCACTTAACGAGAGAGCAGTGCGTCTACATCTACGCGGGACTTATTCTTATATGCATATTCTTAACTTGGAAGAAACTGTTGATATTCTACAATACTTGTATTAAAGCGTCCATTGTTCTTCACGATACTATGTTTCGGTAAGTCGCTTCTTTTAACATTTTACGGTTTTCAAAATCAGATCAGTTGTTATTTTCGGATTTTGGGTTCGATTTCCACTGGAGGAATTATGTTTATAATGTATTCATTTTTCTGCACTATTAAATGAGTAGGTAAGACAAAGTGCAGTGTATAGTTTCGCCGTTTCGAGTAACTCAACACTAGCATCTCGATACAAGGCACCTATATAGATGCTATATGTAGGCTATATAGCCTACCTTGCGACAAGAAAGTGAAACTGTGGTATATATAAAAGTCTTATATTACTGAGCGTCTTGAGTTGTGGGTTCGATTCCCACTCGAGGAACCGAAATATTTCATATTTCAATTTCTTCGTTCTGTTGTCGAGGCAAAGCACGGCGTTGAGTTCCGTCATTAAGTCTACTCAATACCACCGAATTCGGCGGAAAGTGGGAAACGTAGTGTCTCAACATTAAGTTCCCTGCTGTGAGCGAGATACGGCGTAAAGCTAAAAAAACAAGTGTTAAGACACTGCGTTCTACGCTTTTCGCCGAATTCAGAGCATTGCGTGTTAATTGGCAGAACTCAACGCGGCAGTTTATTCAGGACAGAGAAATGGGAATAATTTATAAATAATTTTTTTCTCCGAATGGTAATTGAGCCCTAAACCACCATGTTTATAGTTGGATATTATCCCACGCCCTCCCATCACCACCATGACCTTAATTATTCTACTTAATAAAATAATATATTGTTTAGAAAAATGTGAACATGTGAAAAATTTGAGCGCAGTGGAATTGGAACCGACGCCTTTTGAAAACCGTCCAAACGCTCTGTCCGCTAAGCCATGTATTCTACTACCAGAGGCGTCAAAATTCTTATACGCTTATTTTTATTGTTTCCATCGCTGTAAATACATTTTTTACATATTTCTACAACCCAAAGATTATTCCACAAACAACATGTGAATACATTTAAAAACTACTTATAATAACTTAAAATGTTTTTTTTTCTTCACAGAGGCGTCACAAGCGCCCCCATGTGGTTCTTCCACCACAACCCATCAGGTCGGATCCTGAACAGGTTCTCCAATGACATGGGACAAGTTGATACTTTGCTACCCGCTTTACTTGTTGATTGCTTGGGGGTGAGTATGTTATAATGTACTAGAGACCTCTGGCGGCTTCGCCTGCGTTACTACATAACTTTTTAGACTTTTAGGGGTTCATTTTTGAAATAAGAAATAGAATATGATTAACTATTTTCATTTCAAATTCCATCCGAATCGGTCCAGTAGTTTAGCCGTGAAAGCGTGACAAACAGACTTTCATATTTACAATATTAGTATAGAGACAAATAAATAGAATAGTGTATTTTCGTAATATTAAAATAAACTCTGTTTACTGGATATGTATTTCAATTTTTGGCTGTCCGTTTGTTTCGGCTAATCTCTGGATAGGCTGGATCGATTTTGACGATACTTTTCCTGGCTTCTTTCATATTAGAATTATAACATTTTTGTAAATTACTACCTAATATATTATATTTTCCACGTGGCCAATTTCATTGGTTCACCTAGTATATAACATTTCTTAAAATTAATTTGTATTATTAAGAAGTAAAAATAATCTGAACTAATGAGTTACTTTTACTTTAAGTGGCTTTTCAATTTTCCACAGACATGAAAAAAATAAATTTGTATTACTAGTAAGAATTAAAAATAATTTAAACTAATGAGCTACTTTTACTTAAGTGGCTTTTCAATTTTCCAAAGACATGAAATTATGAGAGAAATTAATTGCACGAGAGAAAAGACTCGCGGGTTCGAATCCCACTGCATTCAATTTCCTATATGAATATTTTTTTAAAATGTCTTAATTTTAATATTTCTTTATCCACAGTTCTTTCTAGAAGTGCTATCGGTTATGGTCATAGTGTGCCTCGTGAACTGGTGGCTGTTAGTGCCCACCGGCGTAGTGGTGTTCCTGTTCTTTTTCCTAAGATCTTACTTTTTGTGCACCAGTCGGGAATTGAAGAGAATGGCAGCGATTGGTAAGTTGGGAGTTCAGAAAATTGTAGTAAGTGGAGAACGGAGTGTCTTGTCACCAGGTTCTCTGCTTTTAATCGATTTTTTCTGAGACATACTTCAGATTAATAAAAAAGTACAGTTTGGTAGATAGGATAGGAAGTAAAAAATAGTTTAAAGTTACACTACGTTCTCTACTTTCTGTGTGTATTTTGCACATTGAATATTGAGCAGCGGACCTCAATGTCAATCAGAGCGTGTGGACGGTTTTCAAGAGGCGTGGGTTCGAATCCCGCTGCTTTAATGTATTTTAAATATTTAAAAAAATATTTCTTAATTAATTATTGGCCCGAAATATATATACACAATTTTTTTTGTAGCTCGGTGTTGCATGTTAAGTAGTGAATGTTTACGCCGCGCTTAGTCTTAAGTATCAGAGCGATAAGCATTAAAATATTTTAAATACAACCATTCTTCCGTGAGGAAATCGAACTCACGACCTTTCAGGCACTCTCTCTATACTAACCCCAAGTTTTATCATGGAAGTTTTAACTACCATTTAAAACAGGCGACTTTAATGCGGAAAATAATGAATTTGAAATTTTCTTTCAGCCCGAAGTCAAAGTCTATCACACGCAGCGGCAACAGTATCAGGTCTATCAACGATTCGCTCAGCGAGGAAACAACAACGCACAGTCGCCCAGGAGTTTGATAAAATCCAAGATTTGTATACGTCTTCTTGGGCGTTAGTACTGTATACGAACAGAGCTTTTGGATTCTGGATTGATATGATCTGTTCTATTTATCTTGGAGTTGTGACTTTTAGCTTCTTTTTGGGTGGTGAAGGTGAGGATTAAGGAATGAGGAGAATTCTTAATTTAATTTTTTTTTTCAAGGTTTTTTCCCGTATTGTAATGTAGAAACAATCTTTCGTATTCGAAACATTATTTTTCCACAGCGGAGAAATAAAAATAATTTTATTATCATTCCTCCGAGTGGGAATCGAATCCACAACTAACCACGTAAAGTCGTTGTCTCATTGCATGATAATGGACTCAGTGTAGCTGTGTAGACAAGAACTAATCATTAGTAGTATAGTTATATAATTAATTTAACATTTAAAAAGTTATATATATATATATATATATATATATATATATATATATATATATATATATATATATATATCTATATATATATATATATCTATATATATATATATATCACCTAAAAGTTATATATATATAAGTAGTTTTGATATGTTAAATCAAAAAATATCGAGTCGAGCGATAGTCGTAAGTTCGATCTCCACTCGGGGTAGTGAGTATAACCAAATTATCTTAATTTCCCTATTGCGGTAAGTAAGGCAAGTTGACAAATTTCCCACATAACAGGATCATCACAGAGAATCTAGTGTCACAAGACACTCCATTTTCCAATTTTCATCCAAATGTACCCAACATTGCGTGTTGGGTGGCGGAACTTAGCACCGCGCTTGGTCTTTCTAAAATAACACCATCTAAGATAATTTACATATAATCATTATAAATAAATATAGCTTCACGCTATATCCCGCACACAGCAGGGTAGGCAGAGGGAACCTAGTGTTAAGACACTCCGTTCCCCACTTTCCGCCGAATTCGGAGACTTGCGTGTTAAGTGGCGGAACTTAACGCCGCGCTTTACCTCGACACCAGAGCGAAGAAAATGGAAATATAATTTCCACTCCTCGAGTGGGAATCGAACCCACAACCAGTCGTTTACAGTCACACTCTCGTGCCACTGGGCCACGACTGGCCATATAATCATTCCTCCGAGTTTGAATTCATAACCAATCCCGATAACAGTCCGACGCTGTCCCACTGCGTCACTATGGTCTTTACTTTATTGTGTTTCTTCATTTTTTAGACTTAATGGGCGGTAACGTAGGCCTAGCTATAACCCAAGTGATCGGGCTAGTTGGTGTATGCCAATATGGAATACGACAAACGGCAAAATTGGAAAATCAAATGACATCTGTAAGTTTTCTTTCTATCCTACACTTATAGCAGCTTTACGTTTTTTCCCGCATAGCGGGGTAGTCAGATGGGAACTAGTGTTAAGACACTCCTCGAACACTTTTTGCTCGAAAAAGAGATATTGTATGTAGACTGGCGGAATTCAACGCCGCGATTTGTCTTTGATGCCAGAGCGATGACATAAAAATTTTAATATAATCATTTGCCCGAGTAAGTATCGAACTCATAACCAATGCGTTTACAGTCAGACACTGTCCCACTGCGCCACTTTGGCTTAATTTTAATAATATTTTTTTAATAACCATATAAAAACTTGAACGCATCTGGTTTCGAACCCACTCCTCCTAGAAACCATCTGCGGGCTCTTCGCGTTGAAATTCTTATACGCGTTATTTCAACTTATTTTTGTTGTTAAAATCTTTCGTATGTTTTATCAATTCGATTTGGGCTCGAGATTTTATTCCTATTTTTCCTTACCCTCCCTGCTCCTTAGTTTTACCTTCAATTTTTTTATGTATTCTAAGAATGTTCTTCAGTTTTCTATATATGTAAATAATATTTTTAAAATGTTAAAAAACTATAGCTATGCTAACTTTCAAATTTCATGTTCTTCTCGTACTAATATAATAATTGATATTTCAGGTAGAAAGAATAATGGAATACAGTAATTTACCTTCAGAGAAACCAGTGGAGCCAGACGTGAAGGCACTGAGGCTTCAACACCCGTCCCTTGATTTTGAAACATGGCCTAATAAAGGTATATTTTTTGATTACGGTACGCGCATTTTATCTTGGTCAGTCATATTTAGGCTTTCCGTAATTTCGCTTCGGCACTCTCAACCAGTCAATGAGAGTTGACGAAAGCGGAGTGACTACATATCTCGTAATGGAGTCATTAGTATTTATCTCTCATGCATCTCTCCGCCCTTTTCACTAATCCCTCCCTAAAATTCTGTTCTATTATAGCTAGGTCTAACTTTTTAAGTAAAAATGCGTGTTTGTTCGTTCCATGGTTAGCAGAAAAAATGTAAATTATTTCTTTTACTATACTGTTTGCATTTTATATTTATATAAATTGTCTGTCTATACTATTCGTATAGTATATTATTAGGGTTTTTTAGTCTTGTCATTTTATGCAATTCAGTAGAAACATTAATATTTATATTTTTTTCATTGTTAATTAAATATAGATTTTTTTTTCTTTTGTTTAGCTTCACGCTGTATCCCGTACACAGCACGGTAGGCAGAGGGAACCTAGTGTTAAAACACTCCGTTCCCCACTTTCCGCCGAAATCGGAGGCATTGCGTGTTAAGTGGCAGAACTTAACGCCGCGCTTTACCTCGACACCAGAGCGAAGAAAATGGAAAGATTAAATATTTCCACTCCTCGAGTGGAAACCGAACCCACAACCAGTCGTTTATAGTCACACGGACCACGATTGGCCACAATTTTTTATTTTTTTATTATTCTATAAAATACATCTTTGTTTGCCAGGATTTTCAAGGAGACAGCTATACTGATTCCGACGTATGCTTCACGGTATTCCCAAATAAACGCAAGGCCAAATTTTGAGAATTCTTTAATAATTTAGGATATGAAATAGTATATACCAAAACGGTTCTAATGTTTTGTAAATTGTGAAGAGAGAGGGAAACTATTATTAAGATACTCCGTTTCCCCTTTTCCGCCCAATTCTGAAATCATTGCGTGTTAAGTAGCGGAACTCAACGCTTTTACCTCGACACCAGAGCGAAGAAAATGAAATATTAAATATTTCCACTCCTCGAAGGAAATCAAACCTGTCGTGTTTATAGTTTCATTTGTGTTGTTCTTGTTTTTTTTATAAAAATCAATTATATATTATATATTAGTGGCCAGTCGTGGCCCAGTGGCACAAGCGTGTGACTGTAAACGACTGGTTGTGGGTTCAATTCCCACTCGAGGAGTGGAAATTATATTTCCATTTTCTTCGCTCTGGTGTCGAGGTAAAGCGCGGCGTTAAGTTCCGCCACTTAGCACGCAAGCCTCCGAATTCGGCGGAAAGTGGGGAACGGAGTGTCTTAACACTAGGTTCCCTCTGCAGCAGCAGGGTAGTGCTGTGTGCGGGATATAGCGTGAAGCTATTTTCTTTTTTTTTTTTTTTTAATTATTTATTAACAATAAAGGTATATTTTTTACTTTCAGGTGAAATAGTTTTCGAAAACGTTTCCCTAGAATACGAAAAACCACCCAATCAAGATCCATCAGACTCTAACAACAAAGAGGAAATAACACACGCTATCCACGAAGTGAATATCTCCGTCCGTCCCGGAGAGAAAGTGGCGGTGGTGGGGAGGACTGGCGCTGGGAAGAGTTCTTTGATTGCTGCACTATTTAGGTATTATTTATCTCTATACATATAATTAATTTGTAGAAGAGTAATTTCTGTATATTGAAAATATGAAAAAATAGCCAGGGTTTTAAAGGATTAGAAACAGATAGCTCTGTACTCCAGCAGTGCCGGAATTTTCGTTTGTTTATCTGTTTGTTGGTTTTGTTTTTTTGTACAGGTGCCACGTAAAAAATAAAAAATATAATGTAAATGACTTTCTTAGATAAAGTAGAGTGTAACTCTGAGTAACACTTAGTTTTTGTTTCATTGCATACGTATTGCTCTTTCAAATGATATATTATGTCAAAAGATATATAGAAAATAGAACGGTTATAGCTTAACTCATAAGTTCGACAGATGGCGCTGTGCATATAATGGCAAAACTATGTAGAGTTTTTATCATACAGCAAAACAGTTATTTTAACTGTTTAATATTTAAAAATTCTATAACATAGCTATGTGACATGCACATATTCAATTTTACTTAGTTATACTATTTACTTAGGTTTCATTGCATTCTCATCTGAATCGCGTTGGCATAATTTTTGACCAAATTATGACCATCAGCCATGTTTGATTATTAAGTTTTCGATTCCCCGCTTGCGCTGCGTTCCGCCGGGACCTCCTTATTGAAAGTTAAGATGAGGTCTTCGTTCGTTTAGCGCGTGTTACCTACATGTCAATTCAAAGCGAATACGGTTTACCTCAGTCATTGCCACTTTCACAACGTTTTCCTCTGGCATGCTCGCTCTCTTAACCACAAGAGGTTTCTTGGAGATATCTTTTCCACAACACGGACTAAGAGCTGCTACAGTCACTGATTACCTAACCTGCGCCTCCCGCAAGGAACTTGGGACTTGCCCATGGTTGAAATTAACGATTGAGACGGGGGCAATGCCCCGAAATCTCCTCTTCCCTTTACGGGGAGTGAGACGTCTCTTATCATTAATAATTTCGTTTAACATGGACGGTGGACGGCGTGTCTAACTATTTGTTTATTTCCCGTTTCCCGCAGACTCAGTAAGATCTGGGGGTGCGCGATGGTGGCCGGCGTGTCGTAACACTTTTTTCGTGTCCCGTTTCCCGCAGATTCCTTAAAATCTCGGGGCGCGTTACGGTGGACGGCGTGTCGTAACACTTTGTTCGTTTCCCGTTTCCCGCAGACTCAGTAAGATCTCGGGGCGCGTGACGGTGGACGGCGTGTCGTAACACTTTGTTCGTTTCCCGTTTCCCGCAGACTCAGTAAGATCTCGGGGCGCGTGACGGTGGACGGCGTGTCGTAACACTTTGTTCGTTTCCCGTTTCCCGCAGACTCAGTAAGGTCTCGGGGCGCGTGACGGTGGACGGCGTGTCGTAACACTTTGTTCGTTTCCCGTTTCCCGCAGACTCCGTAAGATCTCGGGGCGCGTGACGGTGGCCGGCGTGTCGTAACACTTTGTTCGTTTCCCGTTTCCCGTCTCCCGCAGACTCAGTAAGATCTCGGGGCGCGTGACGGTGGACGGCGTGTCGTAACACTTTGTTCGTTTCCCGTTTCCCGCAGACTCAGTAAGATCTCGGGGCGCGTGACGGTGGACGGCGTTTCGTAACACTTTGTTCGTTTCCCGTTTCCCGCAGACTCAGTAAGATCTCGGGGCGCGTGACGGTGGACGGCGTGTCGTAACACTTTGTTCGTTTCCCGTTTCCCGCAGACTCAGTAAGATCTCGGGGCGCGTGACGGTGGCCGGCGTGTCGTAACACTTTGTTCGTTTCCCGTTTCCCGCAGACTCAGTAAGATCTCGGGGCGCGTGACGGTGGACGGCGTGTCGTAACACTTTGTTCGTTTCCCGTTTCCCGCAGACTCAGTAAGATCTCGGGGCGCGTGACGGTGGCCGGCGTGTCGTAACACTTTGTTCGTTTCCCGTTTCCCGTCTCCCGCAGACTCAGTAAGATCTCGGGGCGCGTGACGGTGGACGGCGTGTCGTAACACTTTGTTCGTTTCCCGTTTCCCGCAGACTCAGTAAGATCTCGGGGCGCGTGACGGTGGACGGCGTGTCGTAACACTTTGTTCGTTTCCCGTTTCCCGCAGACTCAGTAAGATCTCGGGGCGCGTGACGGTGGACGGCGTGTCGTAACACTTTGTTCGTTTCCCGTTTCCCGCAGACTCAGTAAGATCTCGGGGCGCGTGACGGTGGACGGCGTGTCGTAACACTTTGTTCGTTTCCCGTTTCCCGCAGACTCAGTAAGATCTCGGGGCGCGTGACGGTGGACGGCGTGTCGTAACACTTTGTTCGTTTCCCGTTTCCCGCAGACTCAGTAAGATCTCGGGGCGCGTGACGGTGGACGGCGTGTCGTAACACTTTGTTCGTTTCCCGTTTCCCGCAGACTCAGTAAGATCTCGGGGCGCGTGACGGTGGACGGCGTGTCGTAACACTTTGTTCGTTTCCCGTTTCCCGCAGACTCAGTAAGATCTCGGGGCGCGTGACGGTGGACGGCGTGTCGTAACACTTTGTTCGTTTCCCGTTTCCCGCAGACTCAGTAAGATCTCGGGGCGCGTGACGGTGGACGGCGTGTCGTAACACTTTGTTCGTTTCCCGTTTCCCGCAGACTCAGTAAGATCTCGGGGCGCGTGACGGTGGACGGCGTGTCGTGTGAGGAGGCGGGACTGCGGCGATGGCGCTCGCGGCTCTGCGCGTTGCCGCAGCGTCCCGCGCTCTTTGCCGCTACGTTACGTGACAACCTAGACCCCGAGCAGACCTACACCGATGCGCAGATATATGCTGCTTTGGAGGAGGTAAGATGTAGGGTAGGATAGACTTTAATCTTGATTTCAACGAATATGTAAAATTAGGGATGCTACATACGGGAAATACCGTGAAGCTGAAAAAAAATTACTTATATTCCTCAAAACTGTCCGTAACTGAATTTATACGAAACTAACGGATAATCTGATGTATTTTTATGTGCGTTACTGAAACTCCCAAGAACCATCCTCCTCTAACATCCCTAAACCCTTATCTATATCCAAATCCGAAATGTAAACGTAACGTCCCATGCAAAATTTTCGATCGTATTGCAATTGATGTAATTATAGAAAAATGCTCAAATATGTATGTCAATGCATTTGATTAATACAAATATTCCCTCGAAATGTTGAATAAAACCGCAACTATCACCAACATTTTTATATATATTATTTTTATTAAATGATAAATAAATGGAGAATAGAGTATCAGAGTAAAACCTGGGTTCGCTCTGCCCTACCTAGCTGTGTGTAGAAGACGGTGTGAAGCTAAAAAAAATACGCGACCGTTTCAATCAGAAAGTAAATAATAATATTAAGAAAAATCATTTAATTTCCAGGTAGAACTCCAAGATCTAGTGCAAAGCTTGCCAGCAGGTCTCTCATCTAAAGTGGGCGACGGCGGCGGTAACTTCTCCAGCGGACAGCGACAGCTGCTGTGTCTCGCTCGCGCCGTGTTGGCGAGACGCGCCGTGCTCATACTGGACGAGGCCACCGCCAATGTTGATACTGAGTGAGTCAACGGGAATGAACCCATTACTAACTAGGTTTATTGTATGAAGCCACGGCAAATGTTGATATTGAATCAATCGGGAATGAACCCGTTACTACCTGGTTTATCTTTGATAGGCTTTACCCGATCGCGGCTCGCGCTTTCGTCCATGCTTAAGCTTTAGAAATAACGTAATTCCATTTTTGGGTTAATCGGGTTAACTCACGTTGAATCTTTGAAACGTCGGTATCTTTGGGATATATTTTAACACAATTTAAATCTAATAAAGAGTCTACAAAATAAATTTCAAATTTCCATACACTTTCATACCATATTTCAACCCCTTACAGTCCGTAGCCGATGTCCTTTCTCAGTCTTTAGAGTTATAAAATCATTTAAAATCAGTTCAGTACAATAGGCGTGATTGAGTAACAGACATAGTTACTTTCTTTTCTTCCATTCTATCAAAACTTTATACTATAGTGGCCAGTCGTGGCGCAGTGGCACAAGAGTGTGACTGTAAACGACTGGTTGTGAGTTCGATTCCCACTCGAGGAGTGGAAATTATATTTCCATTTTCTTCGCTCTGGTGTCGAGGTAAAGCGCGGCGTTAAGTTCCGCCACCTAACACGCAAGCCTCCGAATTCGGCGGAAAGTGGGGAACGGAGTGTCTTAACACTAGGTTCCCTCTGCCTACCCTGCTGTGTGCGGGATATAGCGTGAAGCTATTTTTTTTTTTACTATAGTGGTTCAACTCTCTCCGCAGGACAGACAAGCACATCCAGAACACAATCCGCACGAAGTTCGCGGAGTCCACAGTGCTGACGATCGCGCACCGACTCAACACCGTCATGGACTACGACCGAGTCATCGTCATGGATAAGTAAGTCATGTTGTAAACGACATTTTTAAAAAAACGTATTAAAATTTTAACGCATCGGGATTTGAACCCGCGACTCTTGGAAACCGTTCAAGCCCTCTGACCGCTAGGCGATACGTTCGACTCCCAGCTGCTTTGAAATTCTCATAAACTTTATTACAATTTATTTTTGTTGATAGCATCTCTGTAGAGAGATTTTTACAAATTTCTGTTGTCCAAAGATTATTCTACGAATAATCCTTTGGGAAAAAGAATTAAAAAAAATTATACATACGTTTTCTAAATGTGTTTTTCAATTTCCTAGATTGTGAATAACACTTTAAAAATATTACAAGTATTTCTTGTCAGCATATCTGCGGAGAGAGTAGATTTTAGAAAAACCTTTGGATAGCGGGCTTGATTCAAGCTGCATTTAAATTTTTATATTATACATTTTCTTAAACTGTCTTTTTCAATTTCCTAAGTATGTGAAAAAAGAATATAGTGTAAAGACACTCTGTTTTCTATTTCCATTGTATCTGAATATAATCAGATATCTTAAGACCATGGGTGAGCAAACCTGTGGACCTCGCTTGTTAATTTAATTCAAAATTAATATATTCGATGTTAGTTTTTTTTTTATCAATTGACCTTTATAAAAGTAATCGGTTAAGAGATTTTTTTAATATATTCATTTTACAATTTGATTTTATTACAGGGGTCGTGTGGTAGAATCTGGTCACCCGTTCGAGCTCCTAACTAATTTGTTGAGGGAACAGAGAGAAGAGAGTGAGAATCCTCTTCTTAGTAAAGCACAGGTACATTGAAGCTGTTATATTAGAAATTTGCGTTATAAATGAGATCTCTCTTTCTACCATCGAGGCTTTAGCAAAAAAGTAGTAACTTACATGTACTACTAACTGTAAACTACGTCTCTGAAAAATTAAAAAGTTTGTGAGTCAAGTGGTATTCGACATTTAGTGGCCGTTTTCTTTTATATAAGTTTTTTTTTTTCTAAGATAATTCACTTATATAAACGCGTTAAAATGAAAATATTCATTTTTTTTACGCTGTATCCCGTACACAGCAGGGTAGGCAGAGGGAGCCTAGTGTTAAGACACTCCGTTCCCCACTTTTCGCCGAATTCGAAATGTTAAGTGGCGGAACTTAACGCCGCGCTTGACTTCGACACCAGCGCGTAGAAAATGGAAATATAATTTCCACTCCTCGAGTGGAAATCGAACCCAAAACCAGTTGTTTGTGCCATTGGGCCACAACTGGGCCACATGGCCGCAATATTCATAATTTATATTATTCATATTTTCAGCATTCTGAAACATTCCAAGATACTACTCATAGAGACCGGAGTCGTTCTGATGGGTGAGTATTATTTTATATATTGTCTCACACTAATATATGCTTCTATTTATCTTGCTATGTGTGTATGCTTTTTTGGTTGGTCGTCTTTCGAAATCCAACATGGCGGAAAATCCAAGATGGCGGCCTATTCTCTCCAACAATATGGATATCAAATGAAATAACTAGCTGCCATAGCAACAAGCAGTTATAAATGTGCAATCAAAGGAGCCTACTTACTTGATATTTTTGAGAATTCACAAAGTATATTTATAAATTGTAGCCTATGTTTTGTTCTATTGTTTCTGATCTATGAGAAAAGGTAAAGTTTCATTAAAATCTGTTTAGTAGTTTTTATATGAAAGAGTAACGAGTATTCCTACAAACTTTCGCATTTATAATATTACTAGCGGCCCGCTCGCGGCTTCGCCGCGTGAACTATTTCGTTATATTGCAAACCTCGGGGGCACATTTTTAAAAAATAAAGTAGCCTATATTTATGCTTAGATTATTAACTATATTTATGCCAAATTTCATTACAATCGGTCAAGCGGTGTAGATTTTTCATATAAACTTTCATCCCCTATTTCAACCCTTTAGAGGTTGATTTTTGAAAAACTAAGTAGCCTATGTTAGACCCAGTCATTTTTACTATTTTCATTCTAAATTTCATCTAAATCGGACCAGTAGATTAGCCGTGAAAGCGTGACAGACAAACACACAGACATTCCCATTTATAATATAAGTATGGATATTAATAAAGCTATATTCTTTTAGTAAAGCAATGAAAAGTATAATAATATTTCTTCACAGGTCAACTGCGAGTAGTGTGTTCAAATCCTTAGTGGAACAGACTGGTGTTGAAACTGCAGCACTCTTGTATTCTATGGCGGAAGAGGTTTGTATGCTATTTTCTATCCCTATTTTTTTTATCTTCACGCTGTATCCCGCACACAGCAGGGTAGGCAGAGGGAACTTAGTGTTAAGACACTCCGTTCCCAACTTTCTGCTAAACTCTGGAGGCCTTTCGTGTTGAGCGGCAGAACTCAACGCCGTGCTTTCGTGTCGAGAACTAGTGAAAAAAATGAAATATTAAATATTTCCTTGAGTGGGAATCGAATCCACAAGCAGTCGTGTTTACAGTCACACTTTGCCCGCAAGCCACGACTGGCCTATTATATTTCTATAATAGTTTTTTTATACTTTATATTCAATTCGTGTTTGTCTTGTTGTAAATACAGTATCATTAATACTTTTTAACGTATTTTTGAATATTTTTTATGTTTTTTACAGAGTTACAAGAAACTATTAGCAAAGAAGAATTTATAACTACATTGAAGCTTTGAAGAATATTATGAAGAATATAAAGAATTATGAAGAAATCTCCGTTCTCCTTTCAATTAATATTAAATTAGTGCAGAAGAAAATATTTTATATATAGTCTGTGTCAGATTTGAACCCAATACTAGAACCTTGAAAATGGCGTTTATTTTAATTGAAAATGATGTACTTAATGTTTTTTTCTATTATATATTTTTTTAGATTTAAGTAACAGTCGTCGTTTTTTACTACGGGACTAAATAATATTTTTTTCACATTACATACTCTTTAATAAAATCAAATGTGGTCAATGTGGCCAGTCGTGGCCCAGTGGCACAAGCGTGTGACTGTAAACGACTGGTTGTGGGTTCGATTCCCACTCGAGGAGTGGAAATATTTAATATTTCCATTTTCTTCGCTCTGGTGTCGAGGTAAAGCGCGGCGTTAAGTTCCGCCACTTAACACGCAATGCCTCCGAATTCGACGGAAAGTGGGGAACGGAGTGTCTTAACACTAGGTTCCCTCTGCCTACCCTGCTGTGTGCGGGATACAGCGTGAAGCTAAAAAAAAAAGTCAAATAAGTTGTAAAAAGAAACTTAAATGCACAATAAGATTATTTGTGTTCGCCATTTTTCCATATTTTGACAAGAAACTATTTTATCTTTATTCGTCGCGTATATTTTTGATATTCGAAAATACATGTTTAAAAAACACTTTACAGTAGTCCTTGGTCACAGGCAGATTGAAGTTACCATACATATAGGTATAGTACCCGGCAATAAATAATGCACATCGTGCTTAGAATGAAACAGTCGGTCAGTTTCGGTTTCGTAGAGCGCTGTCTTTGTCACTCAGTTGATATGTGACGTTTCTCTCTGGTTTGTCAGTCTTTGTACAGATACGGTAGAGTACGGTCGGTTTCATGTCCAAATATATATACAGAGTTGTTACTGTCCCCAAACTTTTATTTTTACAATTACATCTTTAACAAAAAGAGGAATCCATTTGCACATAAAATAAATATGGTTATTATAATGGATCCCGATTAGTTCCAATTCCTTTTTATTAATTAATCAACTTCAAAAAAGGTGGAGGTTGTCCATTCGTTTAGTTTTATTTTCATTTTTTTCATTTTTAGGCGTCAAATTTAATTATTAAAAAAAGGAATCCACATCATTAAAGTTGACAACTACTATTGTCGTTGTAACAGCTTTTAATAGATATCGGTCTGTTATTATTTTAAGCGACGGAGACAACGCTCTACGAAGTCGAAGCTAACCGATTGTTTCATTCTAAGCATCGATGTGCATTATTTGTTGCCGGGTACTATACATACATCGATGGCTCCTATGTATAAGGGCCAAGTGCGAAATAACAACTTTACACGAGAGGCTTCGAAAGTTTAAATTTGCTATAATTTTATATTGTTTATTTACCCAATATGCAACTCTTCTCTCCTCCTCTCCTTGGGTATTTCACATTTTATCCCTTATACATACGAGCCATCGACACGTTAAAATAGCTGCAAATCTAAATCAAATTATTTTCTCATACGAGTACACATAATTATAGCAAGGATATTTATTAGGTTCCGAATCCGGACACGTGCAACTTTTTAAGCAAATCAGACTATAACCAGTAAGTCAAAATAACGTTGCAAGATATTCTTAAAAGAAATTTATAGAAAACGTATGAAAATTTTCTAAAAATGTCTCCTTCAATTACCTAAGTGTGTAAATGAAACTTTGAAATGTTAAAAGTAAGGTTTTCATAGTTAGATACAGATGAAGCTAATAGAAGTATGTTAAATATATTACAATGGTGCTAATTACAAAAAATCTTATGATCGTATTATATCAGGGCTTCTTAAACTGTTGTCATTCACGGCCCCATTTATGATTGCGAATTTCTTGACGACCCCATACAAATATAAAAGAAAAATAAAATGGTATATATAAATATTTGAAATTATAATCTCTCGACCTCAGAATCTTGCTTCGCAACCCCATTTGGGGTTGCAATCCATAAATTCAAATTAAAATTCAAATTCAAATTCAAATTCAAATTCAAATTCAAATTCAAATTCAAATTCAAATTCAAATTCAAATTCAAATTCAAATTCAAATTCAAATTCAAATTCAAATTCAAATTCAAATTCAAATTCAAATTCAAATTCAAATTCAAATTCAAATTCAAATTCAAATTCAAATTCAAATTCAAATTCAAATTCAAATTCAAATTCAAATTCAAATTCAAATTCAAATTCAAATTCAAATTCAAATTCAAATTCAAATTCAAATTCAAATTCAAATTCAAATTCAAATTCAAATTCAAATTCAAATTCAAATTCAAATTCAAATTCAAATTCAAATTCAAATTCAAATTCAAATTCAAATTCAAATTCAAATTCAGATTCAAATTCAAATTCAAATTCAAATTCAAAATATTTTTATTCAAATAGACTTTTATAAGCACTTTTGAATCGTCGAATGTACACAAAGCTACCACCGACTCGGAAGGCAGTTCTGCTGAGAAGAGCCGGCAAGAAACTCAACAGTTGCTGTTTTCAAATATAAAATTATTATCTTATTATTTGATACAATGGTTAGCTAAGTCGGCATTGGATTCTAATCAAATTCATTCCTTGCATTTTTATCCTTTAAATACTCTTCTACAGAGTAATAAGCTTTACTTCTTAAAGTATTTTTTACCATAGTTTAAGAAGCTCTATATTATATTAATCCTTATATTATATTTTGACGTAGCTCATTAATAACAGCTTCACGCTTTTTCTCAGCAGCGTAGTCAGAGAGAACGTAGTGTCAAGACACTCCGTGCTCCACTCGATATGAGAGCGTAGCTTAATTTCTAGAATTGAAGTTCGCTTGAAAATTTAATGGGCAGCATTAATTTTAAATAAAATTATTACCAAGCGTGTATTTTATATTACAGATATTATTTCGCTACTTTTTTAAACTTATACAGGCCTATTACTTAAACAATAGAGACTCTTGAGTGTAGAACGCTTGAACCGTAACCAGGTGTAGGTTCGAATCCTGCTACGTACAAATTTTTAAACGACATATTAAATATGAATAGTTTTAAATTATATTGTATGGATTATGTTCAAAATATTATTAAAATAAGTCGCATAAGTACTTACTGATATAGTTGTTTGGTTATTCTTCTTTTATATACACCTTCGTTCTTCGTTTTCTTCTAAAAAAAAAAAATATAAATTTTGTATGGCGGAACTTAACGCCGTAATCTTTTTTTAAGAAATAACCAAGTTATATCTTTATTTTTAATGTACTAAAATTTAAAATTAACTACGCCGTTGCCTTTCAAACGGTCATTGACATCTAAAATTTTCACCTATTTCTGTCATTTTCCGGTAAACTAAACTAACTAACTAATAAACTCTTTTACTTCTTTTTAGTTACTCCAAATTTTAGTGACTCATTTATTTAAATATATATGTTTCGCAAGAACCTATAAATTTCCCTTTATTCCTGTCGAAATTTTGCGGAGAGTGAAGAACGGAGTGTCTTAATATTAGATTTTCTCTGTCTCCTATACTGTAAGATATGCTTTAAACTAAAAAATCGCCTTATGTATGCCTTGATGATAAAATAGTATTCATTAAACTTAAAAGATACTTAGTAAAAATATATATGTTACTAAGTTATAATATAATAAATTTAGTAGTAGTTATAATTTTTTAGAAATTATGTTTTTTTTATAAGAAAAAGTAACATAAGTAGTTACAAATAATAAACATGTGGTTAGTTACCAGTTCGATTCTTGACTGTGCCAATATTTTTCTTAATATTCCATTAAAACACAGATTTATATACATATTTGAAAAATAGTACAAAGCGTTTGAAAATGTTATGTTAATTATTTAATAATAACAATAAATTAATTATAAATGTTTATTTTGTTAAGTAATTTTGGAGGTACTTGTCAGTAATACCAGTCTGATGAGAAACTAACAAACTTTAAATAACTAAAAAGGTGCTGTTTTCAAAATATTATAAATATTTATTAAAATCAGTATTTATATATATTGTAATGTTCTTTGTATAAAGGAAATATCTACTTACTTTCAATTGCAAAAGCAAAAGTGAAATAATAAATATTATTATCACAAAAAAGCAAAATTAAAAATTTTGAAAAAACCCACGACGGTTTAATTGTAATTGTAAAAGGATAAAATAACTATAAATCCGCCGCCTAAAAGAATATATGTAACGAGATGATGGGGACGGCTTCGTCGGGGGCTGTCGTTACTTTAAGTTTGCACAAACCTTCTCATAGGTTTTGTTGCTGTTAAAACAGGTTTGGCAAAAAGATTGAATATTAAAATGAATTTACAGTTTTGATAACTGGTATTTTAAAGACTTTAAAACGAAATCTATACTGTTAGCTACTATATTTAAAATAGAGGTCGCAACTGGCAGCCCCCGACGAAGTCGTCCCTATCATCTCGTTAGACTCTGGCAAATGAAATGCTGTGGAAATGCTGTTGACCCTGTGGTCTTTACAGCGACACCGGGGGGGTGAGGGAAGAGGGTACTCAGTCCCTGCGAAATGCAAGCACTAAGTGGCTGCTCGAGAGGGAGCCGACAGGCGCAAGGGCACCCCCTAGCGGGGCTAGGACCTCGGCTTGCGTCGTCAGTGGGCGGGGGGGGGGGATGAGAATGAGTTTTTTGTGGAGCTTTTTACATGACAACACCAGCTGAATTGTCAAACGTCATTGTTCCGCCATTGATTCGTTTTGATATATGAATTTTTAAAGTCTGATTTTGATTACTCTGAATAAATAATAATAATATTTTGTTTTTTATTTATTAATTATTGAATTTACTAATAATTATTTAACATGAAATCTACTGAATGGGTTGGCATGAAATTTGATATGGGAATCGATTTAGATAATATTTTATGTAATAGGCGTCAATATTTGGGGCTTCACTTTTTAACTCATGAATTGGCCAGGTTCACATTATTTATATATGTAGGGACACACGCGCATACGTACTATGTAAGTGCACGTACATAGCTGCGTAAGCGTTTAGTGCCATCTATTCATTTCCCACCTTTTTAAATTTATATGGTCAGTCCAGTGTAAGGCCATGTAGTAATAACACGTATGTATCGTATGAAGAAGTTTATGTAAGATAATTGTGGCCTTGAGAAATATAGTGTTTTGCATATGAAGTCTCACTTTCATTTAATTAATAATATATATAAGTACTGGACACAAATAGGACCAGGTTCCTAAATTTATTTAAATCAACCGGACGAATATTACTTTGAATTGTACAATATAGAGGCAAAATGATAAACTTGTTTTAAAATTTAAAATAAATTCAAAGTATCAAGACTGATATTCGCATTACAACTCAGGGATACCACACTCTGAATTTTTTGAATTTGCCGCACTTTCTCATTGTCATCTTTCATTTGCCAGACTCTACATATATTCTTTTAGGCGGGGGATTTATAGTTATTTTGTCCTTTTACAATTACAATTAAACCGTCGT
This sequence comes from Dryas iulia moderata, assembly GCA_019049465.1. NCBI lineage: Eukaryota > Metazoa > Arthropoda > Insecta > Lepidoptera > Nymphalidae > Dryas > Dryas iulia. The sequence continues at coordinate 5,014,052 of CM032444.1, forward strand.
GGGTTTTTTCAAAATTTTTAATTTTGCTTTTTATTTTAAACTTTTTAAAGTAAATAGATATACACTATATATTATTACATAATATTGAAATACTTTATATTAATCTTCATGCAAATCCAAAAGAAATTATAAACCCAATGCTTTCTAGTGCTTTCTAGTTCTTTCAAATGCTTATTGCAGCGCCTGGCAGATTGTCACCGTAACATTTCCACGAAACTTAAATCTAACCAAATCAGTGAAAATCATAAAACCCACTAGTAGTTTTGATTTTGAACAAACTAATTTATACTGGAGCGCCCCGTGGTAGTTCGTGGTAGATATGGCATATAAAAACACGCAGCAATTAAACCAGAACCTATCACAGAAAACCGCATCTAAATAGGTTTCACACAAAAAATAAAAGCAAATGCTTACTGCAGCGCCCCCTGGTGAGGTGTCACCATGACACATACACGAGAACACGCGCTAATTAAGCCTGATCCTATCTTTGATAACTGCATCCAAATCGGACTTGTAGTTTTAGCTTTGCATAATTAAAGGTTTAATGCAGCGCCCCCTGGTGAGTTCTTGACGTAAAAAAAACCTAAAAACTTACATTAAGTAAGGTTTTTATCCGTGGGGGGACGGGTTAAGAATACAATTCCGATCCGCCGCTGGGTAGCGTCCCGTAAAAGGCGGGTAACACAGTAGCTTGATGGTAGGAGATTCGTTCTCCGGCTGGCTCGCCACCACTATCATGTCAAAGACGAACCGCCAAATATCTGAAGATGTGTTCCGGTTCGATGGCATGTAAGCTAGCTTTCCCTATCCCCAACATTCCTATCCTTCCTCTCTCCTTCTGTCCTACATCCCTAAGGCTGGCAACGCATCTACAACTCTAATGTTGTGGATGTCTATGGGCGAAGGTACGACTTAACACCAGGTGGGCCTTCGAAACGAGCACGTTTGCCTCCTTTATTCCATAAAAAAAAAACGTAACTCTAATACTAAAAACTCTGCCCAATCGGACTAGTAGTTGTGGTTTTGCATTAAATATTACAAACAAATGCTTACTGCAGCGCCCCCTGGTGACTTGTCACCGTAATATAAATTTAAAAACATGCTTTAAGTAAAGCGGAATCTAATACTGAAAACTCTTGACAATCGTACTAGTCGTTTTGGTTTTACACAAAAAATAGAAGCAGCTACTTTCTGCAACGCCCCCTAGAGAGTTGAAACGTACATGAAAATATGCACTAAGTAAACATACATGACACATATATGAAAATATGCACTAAGTAAACTTGAATCTATCATTGAAAACTGCATTCAAATCGGACTCGTAGTTTTAGTTTTACACAAACAAATGTACTTACTGCAGCGCCCCCTGGTGAGTGGTTACCGTAACGCATATATGAAAAGAAGCACCAATTAAACCTGAACCTATCGTTGGAAGTTTCTTCTAAATCGGACTAGTAGTTTTTGCTCTGCATACACAAATGTAGGTAATAAATATAGATACACATACATATATTGAATATAACAGTACAAAATAATAACAATATAAATATATAACCAATAATTCATATAATAAATATATACCGATAAATATATATGAAAAGACACACCAGTTAAACCTGAACCTACCCTTAAAAGTTACATCTAAATTGGACTAGTAGTTTTTGATTTGCATAAACAAATGTTTACTGCCGCGTCCCCTGGTGAGCTTTCCCCGTAACAAAAAAAGAAAAATCTTAAAATATGCACCAAGCAAAGCTGAATCTTTTTCTGAAAACTCTTTTCAATCGGATCAGTAGTTTCGGTTTTAGACAAATAAATACAAAAAAAGTACAAACAAATGCTTACTGCAGCGCCCCCTGCTGGTTTGACACGATAAAACATATCCAAGAACATCCACCAATTAAACCTGAATCTATCACTGAAAATCTATCGAAATCAGACTATTATTTTTTGAGATAATTGAAAACATTCGTTTTCACGTAAAATGCTTACTGCAGCGCCCCCTGGTGAGTTAAGGCAATAAGACATATCTAAGAACATACGCCAATTGAACCTAAACCTATCATAGAAAACCGTATCAAAATCGGACTTATAGTTTTGGAAATAATTGACATAGTAATTTGCACAAACAAACAAACAAACAAACAAACAAACATCCTCTCACCCCAAACACATATACAGTCGCCGTTCCGTCGCGGGTAAAAAAGCAAAGTCGCTTCCCGCGTCTGTCTATCTGTACGTATACATTTGTATATGCTTAGATCTTCAAAACTACGCCAACGGATTTTGATGCGGTTTCTTTTAATAGATAGAATGATTCGAAAGGAAGGTTTATATGTTTACGATATGCATAATATAGTAGAAAAACACTGATAATTTTAGAGGTTTCTATTGTGATGTCTATGTGCCTATAGGGAAATAACTGTGTAGTTCACAGATGTGAATAATTGTGTAGTTCACGCAGGCGAAGCCACGAGCGGGTCACTAATTGTACTATATTTTCAAATAACATGAACTTTATATTAATTGAAAATGGAGAATAATATGTTAAATATATGTGAATATTTTTTATTTATTTCTTTTCTATTTTCAGGTAGAAAGAATATTGGAATACAAAAACTTACCTCCGGAAAACCCTGTTGATCCTGATATGAAGGCATTGAGGCAGGAACATCCTACGTTTAACTTTGAGGAATGGCCTAGCCAAGGTGAATATATATATTTTTTTAGCTTCACGCTGTATCCCGCACACAGCAGGGTGGGCAGAGGGAACCTAGTGTTAAGAGACTCCGTTGTCCACCTTCCGCCGAATTCGGAGGCATTGCGTGTTAAGTGGCGGAACTTAACGCCGCGCTTTATCTCGGCACCAGAGCGAAGAAAATAGAAATATTAGATATTTCCACTCCTCGAGTGGGAATCGAACCCACAACCAATCGTTTACAGTCACTCGCTTGTGCCACTGGGCCACGACTGGCCACTTAAAACTTTATTTTAATGACTACTACTAGATATTTTTTCCCCATCACCAGCCCATCGGTCATAAAGATCAAGCTATCTTGTACAGGATATAGTCAGTTGTGGGTGCGATAGACGCTGGGATTATATTTAAATAATTTTCATTTCTCTGCAGTACCTACATAAGGGAAAGCGCGGAAAGAGAAAGTTCCGATACTTTGTTAGAGTTTATACTTATAATTGTGTAAATATTGATTTTGGTATTACGACAATACTTGTTCATTTTTAGTTACTGGCATATTCTTTTTATTTATTTATTTATTTATTTATAATCTATTCTCGATGGCCAGTCGTGGCCCAGTGGCACAAGAGTGTGACTGTAAACGACTGGTTGTGGGTTCGATTCCCACTCGAGGAGTGGAAATTATATTTCTATTTTCTTTGCTCTGGTGTCGAGGTAAAGCGCGGCGTTAAGTTCCGCCACTTAACACGCAAGCCTCCGAATTCGGCGGAAAGTGGGGAACGGAGTGTCTTAACACTAGGTTCCCTCTGCCTACCCTGCTGTGTGCGGGATATAGCGTGAAGCTATTAAAAAAAATATATATATATTCTCGATGACTTAAAAACATAATTGTATGAAGTATTTAAAATGATTGTTTTTATTCTGGTTTGACATTTTGTAGAAAGCGGAGTAATAAAATGTAAAATATTAACCATACTTTTATTCTGAGCCCCTTTACAACTTATACCAACGTCTCCAATTCAGGCGAAAAGTGGACTACAGATTGTGAAGCCAATAGGTACTCTGCTGGTGGAGAAATAACATAACAGGTTAGCTGTGAAGTTGAATCGTAAAAAACACCTTTTCTTACAATTTTTTTGTTTCCAGTATATATTTATATACATTTATATTCCATACTTATATTATAAATACGAAAGTGTATCTTTTTGTCTGTCACGCTTTCACGGCTAATCTACCGGTCTGATTTGGACGAAATTTAGAATAAAAGTAGTAAAAGTTACTGGGTCTAACATAGGCTACTTATTTTTTCAAAAATCAACCGCTAAAGGGTTGAAATAAGGGATGAAAGTTTATATGAAAAATCTAAACCGCTTGACCGATTGTAATGAATTTTGGCATAAATATAGTTAATAATCCAAGCTCAAACATAGGCTACTTTATTTTTCAAAAATCCATCCCCGAGGGTTGCAATATAACAAAACAGTTGTGTAATTCACGCGGCGAAGCCTCGAGCGGGTCGCTAGTACGATGATAAAAAACAAAGCACCTTCATGCTTTGCATGCATGCTTCAGTAAACAACTAATGACTTAGTAATACACATTACCTTATGTCACGTCATTTGAAAACAATGTCTTACAACCTTTGTTTCACCTTCCTTTGTCCCTTCCTTTTTTCCTTTGGTAGAAAGTAGAAAGTCCAGTGTAAGAAAGTCAGAGAGAGCATAGTGTCAGTACACTTCGTTCTCCGCTTTATACCCAAATTTGAGGAATCGTGTGTTAAGTGGCGAAACTTAACGTTGCGTCACATAGATCTTAAGTATTAGAGCATAGAAATGAAGATAATTTAAATGGAATCGTTTCCCCGAGCGGGAATCGAATCCTCAACCATCGCATTCACAGTTTCAAAAATAAATAAATAGCTTCACGCTATATCCCGCACACAGCAGGGTAGGCAGAGGGAACCTAGTGTTAAGACACTCCGTTCCCCACTTTCCGCCGAATTCGGAGGCTTGCGTGTTAAGTGGCGGAACTTAACGCCGCGCTTTACCTCGACACCAGAGCGAAGAAATTGGAAATATCATTTCCACTCCTCGAGTGGGAATCGAACCCACAACCAGTCGTTTACAGTCACACTCTTGTGCCACTGGGCCACGACTGGTTCACAGTTTCAACACTTAAATATCATAGTAACGCTTTCACAATGCGTTACTATGATATTTAAGTATTTATTTAAATGAACAGCACTTTCAACATTCACATTCAACATTCAATAGATCCTATTCCAATTCTGAGAATATCATGACGAACTACATAGAAGCTTGATAAACAAACAAATGCTGCCATATTCACAAATATTTTTTTAATAAACTACCAAACAAAATATATTTTTTATATAATAGTAGTTTAATATGATCAGTAGTGGCCAGTCGTGGCTCAGTGGTACAAGCGTGTGACTGTAAACGACTGGTTGTGGGTTTGATTCCCACTTGAGGAGTGGAAATTATATTTCCATCTTCTTCGCTCTGGTGTCGAGGTAAAGCGCGGCGTTAAGTTCCGCCACTTAACACGCAAGCCTCCGAATTCGGCGGAAAGTGGGGAACGGAGTGTCTTAACACTAGGTTCCCTCTGCCTCCCCTGCTGTGTGCGGGATACAGCGTGAAGCTATAAAAAAAAAGAAAAAAAGTAGTTTAATAGGTTTCCATGGCAACTTGTATGTCACTTAATACAAAAGTGTATTTGAAATAGAAGGAAGTGTGTGTAATAATCTGTTAATATAATGTACTCGTATGTGTAAACTACTGTCACGTGAAATATTGACCTTTTCCCTTTATATAAACTTGTAGGCCAAATTCAATCTAACTTCTCCGATTGCTTGATATTTAGAAAAAAAAAGAAAAATTACTAAAAGAAATTTTATTTTTATTAAAAAAAGTAAAAATCCTAACATAATTACGATTTTTTAAGTGTCTTTTTCAATTTTCCTAAGTGTCGAATAACACTTTAAAAATGTTTAAAAGTATTTTATAATTACGATTCCTATTAACTTCATTGGAATCTTTGCCTTCAGTTACACGTTTTTTGATAAAATTAATGCAAAAGTTCTAAAAGAATCATGCCTGTGTCAGAATAATCTCCATTTTGCTCTCTCCGCTTCTCTCTCGACCCGGCGGGGAAGATGGAAAACCGGTACTAGGCCAGCCAGGACAAACTAAGCCTTCTGGCCGTAGTATCAAACGCCACCCAAAAATGGATGGGTCACTGTATTAAGACTTACGAGAAGAAAGGAAGGAAAGTGGGATGAGCTATAGCTACCGAGGCGGTGCCTCCAGCCAGATGAAAATAATTTAAATATAACCATTTCCACGAATAGGAATCGAACCCACAACTAACACGCTTACACAAAGAATTTCTAACGCTTTACTACGATGGCTAAAAACACAAAGAATATATACTTAAAAACGAATAATTAAAACGAATATTAAAAAAAAACTACTAAATAGTAGAATAATTTTAAATAATAGCAACACTGTCGACAGATTGTCAGTAGCGCTGTCATTGGCTAAATGACAAGCAATAGAGTTCAGATTTAGTACGCTCCTTTATCATACGAACGAAGGTACTGTGAGCTTTATTTTAACTTACTTTATCGACAATAACAAAAACGCGAACAACCAAAATTATTATTTTTAAATATTGTGTAAAAAAAACAATAGTTTTTTTGTGTTTTTAACGTGATTTAAGGTGGTAAGTTGTGTTTTTTGATCTTAATATATTAAATACTTTCACTTAGCGGCGAGTCGTTGAAGGTTTCTTCGCCAAAGAAACGTTCATTCGCGTTCGTCATAGTTGATAAATTAGTTGATTTTATCAACGAGTTAATTGGAAAAATTTAAAGAAAACGTATAAAAATTTTCTTTAAATGTCTTTTTCAATTTTCCTAAGTGTGGAACAACACTTTAAAAATGTTTAAAACGAGTTAATTTGTTTCAACGTACGTCAACTTACATTAGACTTAGGCATGATAAAACCGTAACGGACCCACAACTTAACAACGAAAACACAAATTACTGTTTACCCCTAATTTTTATTTATTTAATTGTTTCATATCTTCCTTTTCGCTCCCTTTAATGTTTATTGTTTTTGTTAGCTTCACGCTGTATCCCGCACACAGCAGGGTAGGCAGAGGGAACCTAGTGTTAAGACACTCCGTTCCCCACTTTCCACCGAATTCGGAGGCATATTGCGTGTTAAGTGGCGGAACTTAACGCCGCGCTTTTACCTCGGCAGACGTTAAATCAAGGAACTCGTTGAATCATCGACAGGGATGACCCAACGAGTTCCTTGATTTAACGTCAATCACTAGTTATTGATATATGTATATGTAAATATATATATATATATATATATATATATATATATATATATATATATATATATATATATATATATATATATATATATATATATATATGTAAATACCTTATAAAAGAAAGATGTGTCTACCCTGCTGTGTGCGGGATATAGCGTGAAGCTATTTAATTTTAATTTAATTTAGAAAGATGTGAAAAACAAGTTCATATAAATAAATACATATACATATACACCTGAGGTTGTGGGTTCGATTCCCACTCGAGGAAATTATATATTATATTTATTTCTTCGCTCTAGTATTTAAAAAAAACGCGGCGTTAAGTTCCGCCACTAACACGCAATAGGTCATATACATATAAACCTGAGATTGTGGGTTCGATTCCCATTCGAGGAAATTATATATTATATTTATTTCTCCGCTCTAGTAATTAAAAAAACGCGGCGTTAAGTTCCGCCACTAACACGCAATGGGTAGATTTCGGGTGGCAAATTTGGGACGGAGTGTGACCTAATGTAAATTAGGTCATATATTACTATCCTGCTATGTGGGAAATAATGTAAACTGGTTTCTGTTAATAAACCTGTTTAAACAATATACTCGTAAGTAAACGAAAATATAGATATAAATTTTTGGTTACAGTTCATAAACTTAAAAATAAATTAGACATAAAAATAGTCAATAGTGGCCAGTCGTGGCCCGGTGGTACACGCGTGTGACTGTAAACAACTGGTTGTGGGTTCGATTCCCACTCGAGGAGTCGAAATATTTAATATTTCCATTTTCTTCGCTCTGGCCTGCCTCTTAGTGGTTGATTTTCGAAAAAATAAATAGCCTATGTTAGACCCAGTCACTTTTACTACTTTCATTTTAAATTTCATCCAAATCGGACCAGTAGATTAGCCGTGAAAGCGTGACAGAAAAACACACAGATATTCGCATTTATAATATAAGTATGGATAATAATAAATAGGAAATGCAATTAGTCATATTAGAATCAGAGTGTGTTGAAGTTATTATCGCGATATCTGCGTTCATATGTCAAACAGACGAGACGTAATGGCAAAGTGGGAGTGTCTTAATGTAATGGCTATTGGTTGTGGATTCGATTGCCGTTCAGGTAAATATTTTTTTTCTCTTTGTTTTTTAAACGGCACAGACTCGAGGTCCGTGTGTGTCTGTGTTTCCAGCTTTTTTCTTTTTTCTGCTTTTTTCTGATTTTTGAAGTGAAAACTTGTTTAGGCGCGTTGAGCATTTTGGTAGAGGGTAAAATCCTCGGTTCGCGTCACCGACATGCGACATGATAATAGTATTGAAATTGAAATTCGTGTAAATATAAATACTATGTATAATTAAGATAATTGTATATTAATTATTTTTTCAACCACTTTGTATTTATATTTTGTTCATGATTTGTTTAACCCATCATATGTAACTAATAAATAAAACATAAAAAATTTCATATAATTTTTGCATATAGTTTTAATTACACTCAACTTAATAGTTCCGTTTTCACTTCTATCAGCAGTCCCACGACTGCTACTGTTTTTTTTTTTAAATTTTTTTTAGCGAGTGAGTACACTCGGTCACACGTTTCTTATTTCGTTTGCTTATGTAATAGAGAGACTGTAGCAGTCCCTCTAAGAGTTAGGTCCGGTGGATGGTGGGTCGCTGTCCTGCTTTCATTCAGTGCAGATAGCGCCAGCATATAGTTCCTTGTTAGATTTGATGGCTTCTGTAACATTCAGGTATTTATTCAGACTATTTACATATAGACTATATACATAAGAGAAAGCGTGGTGTTAAAACCCGCCACTTAACACGTAATGTCTTAAATTCCAGCAGAAAGTGAGGATGAGTGTCTTGAGACTAGAGTTCTGTATATAAACAGGTAAACAATTTAAAAATTCGTGTGTTAAGTATTTTGAGATCAGGAAAATAGTATGTAATATTTTTCCGGTTCTTCTTTCTTAGAAGTATATATAATATATTTAATAACTAGTGCCCCGCTCGCGGCTTCGCCGCGTGAACTACATAACTGCTTCGTTATATTGCAACCCTCGGGGGTGGGTTTTTGAAAAATAAAGTAGCCTATGTTTAAGCTTAGATTATCAACTATATTTATGCCAAAATTCATTATAATCGGTCAAGCGGTTTAGATTTTTCATATAAACTTTCATCCCCTATTTCAACCCTTTAGCAGTTGATTTTTGAAAAAATAAGTAGCCTATATTAGATCCAGTAACTTTTACTACTTTTATTCTAAATTTCATCCAAATCAGACTGCTAGATTAGCCGTCAAATCATGACAGACAAACACACAGACTTTCGCATTTATAATATAAGTATGGATGATATTTTTATTAAATTCTTTCTTTGTTTATATAGACCGGATAAATTATATTGTTGCAGCCTCATGTTTGTTTTCTGCATAACGGGATATTCAGTGTCTAGACACTCCGCCCTCCAGTTTCCGCCCGGAACTCCATTCCACGTTTTGTCTTAGGTTCAAGAACGTAAAAAATTAAAATGAAGTTGTCCCATTGTACCACTACGGCCTCTTAAAATTATATTTTTTTTTTTAATACATTACTCATCACAGGAATCGAACTCACAACCAATCATGTCTAGAGTCAGATGCTGTCCCACTGCGCCATTATCACATGGTATGACCGTTATTGATGAGAAGAATGAATAATCCATACTTATAAATGCGAAAGTCTGTGTATTTGTCTGTCACGCTTTCACGGCTAATCTACCGGTCCGATTTGGATGAAATTGAGAATGAAAGCTGCGTCTAACATAGGCTACTTAATTTTTCAAAAATCAACCTCTAAAGGGTTGAAATAGGGGATGAAAGTTTATCTGAAAAATCTAAACCGCTTGACCGATTGTAATGAATTTTGGCATAAATATAGTTCATCATCTAAGCTTAAACATAGGCTACTTTATTTTTCCCCGAGGCGCGCCCCCGAGGGTTGCAATATAACGAAATAGGTCACGCGGCGAAGCTGCGAGCGGTCTGCCGGCCGGTTTATATTTTATTCATACATATATCAATAAACAAATACTAGTTTTTTTTTGCTTCACGCTGTATCCCGCACACAGCAGGGTAGGCAGAGGAAACCTAGTGTTAAGACACTCCGTTCCCCACATTCCGCCGAATTCGAAGGCATTGCGTGTTAAGTGGCGGAACTTAACGCCGCGCTTTACCTCGACACCAGAGCGAAGAAAATAGAAATATTAAATATTTCCACTCCTCGAGTGGGAATCAAACCCACAACCAGTCGTTTACAGTCACACGCTTGTGCCACTGGGCCACGAGTGGCCACAAATTATAATATTCAATACACATAAAAGGTGAATGACCTACAGGTTATTCAACTTTTACCTTTTTAAATCATACCATAAAGAAATACACGTGAAAAAACATCACGCGAAAGAAACGTGCGTGAAAGGATGATGGACGAAGATGTTTACGAGTATATAATTTATAAAGTAGGACGTTCGTGTATAAAGTAGAAAGCTCGGCGTTGAGTTACGCCGGTAATCTATACTAATATTATAAATGCAAAAGTCTGTCTGTATCTTCTTCTTCCTGGCAACTATCCCAGCTTTAGCCAGGGTCTGCCTTCCTGCTCAACCTCCTCCACTTTGCACGGTTGTTGGCATCCTCGGTGGTAAGTCCATTGGCTCTCATATCCTGCTTCACGGTGTCCAGCCATCGCTTTCTTGGGCGTCCTGGGGGTCTTGCTCCAGGGACAGACATCTGTTACTCTGTCTGTATATCTGTTACTTATCACGGCTAAACCACTGGACCGATTTGGATGGAATTCGAAACGAAAATAGTTGAAGACACATAGACGTTTTTTTTTCCAAAATCTAGGAATGACAGGGCTGAAATAGGAAATGAAAATTTATATAAAAAATCGTTTATATAAAAAAAGTTTAACTGATTGTGATGTATTTTATCATAAATATAGTTGATAAACGAGGATTATATAGCATCGCCATAGCATAGTTACTTACTTGATTTTTAAAAATCCACCCCCGAATTGCTGCAATATAACGAAACAGCTATAGTTGTGTAGTTCACGCGGGCTTAGCCACGAGCGGGTCGGTAGTGTTTTCTAACTCGGTAGAAAGCGGAGAACGGAGTGTCTTAACACTAGATGCCTCTGTTTATCTAAGATACGTTACGTACGCTTTTTGAGTCCGTCTTCGGTCTCGGTGGCGAAAATACGTGCGGTCGCAATACGAATAGCCTAAATAATTGAAAAAGACATTTAAAGAAAACGTATAAAAATTTGAACGCAGCGGGATTCGAACCCGCGCCTGAGCATTGCTCAGTGGTGAGAGCGCCTGAACGGTATTCAGGAGGCGCGGGTTCGGATCCCGCTGCGTTCAAATTTTTATACGTTTTCTTTAAATGTCTTTTTCAATTTTCCTAAGTGTAGAATAACACTTTAAAAATGTTTAAAAGCCTAAATAATTTTAATAATTACTAAACAAAAGGACAGCAAGCCGAGACAAGAACTGGTTTAGGTGTTGGACCATAGCATCTCTACAGATATAAGTCAGTAGGATTTTGAACTGAAGCTTAAATTATAAATGTAAATTCGGTTAGATATGCAAAGGGATTCCCCAAAACACTTGTATTCATTTACTGAGTGGAAAATTTAGTTTTTTTTTCAGCTTCACGCTGTATCCCGCACACAGCAGGGTAGGCAGAGGGAAATTTAGTTTATTTTATTAATTTCCAAAAACATATGTCTCAATATAATTTTAAATAAATGTACGGCGTAATTAGGAGAAATGTGTTACTAAGTTCTCTTTCTAAACTTATGATGTGCAATCTGTATATTATATACTCTTCTGCTACGGGGCCATAGTGACGCAGTGGCGATAGCTTCTGAGTATAATACGTTTGGTAGCGGTTCGATTATTAGCGGAATGATCATAACATAATTCTGGTGATAGCACAAAGCGTCTCGTTATCGGTCGGAAAGAGGAGGACGCTCTCCGTCTTGATATTAGATTTTTCTGGACTATCCTGATATATGGAAAAACGTGAAACTATTTCGTTTGCTTCTTCTTCTTCTTCCCCTTTTCTTCAAAATGTTTTCTGTTTGTATATTATCCATATACTTGCTTAAATTATGCGGAGTATATTTTATCATACAAATTTTCATCCTCTTTTTAAAAACTTTTAATACTGTTTTTTATTTGAAAAATAGACTCTTTTTGACTCTGTATCTTCAACTATTTTCATTATAAAATACATTTAAAGAAAACGTATAAAAATTTGAACGCAGCGGGGTTCGAACCCGCGCCTCCTGAATACCGTTCAGGCGCTCTCACCACTGACTGAACGGTATTCAGGAGGCGCGGGTTCGAATCCCGCTGCGTTCAAATTTTTATACGTTTTCTTTAAATGTCTTTTTCAATTTTCCTAAGTGTGGAATAACACAAAAAATGTTTAAAAAGTATTTAATAAATAGCATTCTCTCTCGCCAAACGATTGTTCGTAGAATAATCTTTAGGTAGCAGAAATTTGTAAAAATCTCTCTACAGAGAATTTCGAGGCAGCGGATAGTAGAACGCATGGCTCAGTGGTGAGAGCGCCTGAACGGTATTCAGGAGGCGCGGGTTCGAATCCCGCTGCGTTCAAATTTTTATACGTTTTCTTTAAATGTCTTTTTCAATTTTCCTAAGTGTGGAATAACATTTTAAAAATGTTTAAAAAAGTATTTTCATTCTGTAATTACATGCAATTTGACTGACAGTCACACTAACATTCACATTTATAGTACTAATATGGTACTATATCGATCACTCATAGAAATTCTTCACGATATTATCTATATATATCTCGAAGTGAGCTGATTATAAGCAGGGTCGGTTTTAATTGAAGCGATTATTGTATCTTCAAGATGATAAAACTGATTTATTTGTTATACTGATACGAGTAATTCAAAGAAATGTTTGGCAAAATTTGTTGAATAATACGTTTTTTTTTAGCTTCACCCTGTATCACGCACACAGCAGGGTAGGCAGAGGGAACCTAGTGTTAAGACACTCCGTTCCCTACGCACCGCCGAATTCGGAGGCATTGCGTGTTAAGTGGCGGAACTTAACGCCGCGCTTTGCCTCGATTCTAGACCGAAGAAAATGGACATATTAAATATTTTCACTCCTCGAGAGGGAATTGAACTCACAACCAGTCGTTTACAGTCACACGTTTGTGCCACTGCGCCACGACTGGCGCCAAATAATACATAATAATGGGAATTTGATATTGAATTGTTTTTTTTTAAGTTCGCGCTATATTACGACACATACAAACACACCAACTGTATAAAAACAGTAACTTATTAACAGAAAACTCTACATATTGAAAATACACAACTTTGAAAAAACACAAATCTCTACCTTACGACACACGCTTGGAAAATAAAATTGTACTTAAAAAAAAAATAAATAGCTTCACGCTATATCCCGCACACAGCAGGGTAGGCAGAGGGAACCTAGTGTTAAGACACTCCGTTCCCCACTTTCCGCCGAATTCGGAGGCATTGCGTGTTAAGTGGCGGAACTTAACGCCGCGCTTTACCTCGACACCAGAGCGAAGAAAATGGAAATATTAAATATTTCCACTCCTCGAGTGGGAATCGAACCCACAACCAGTCGTTTACAGTCACACGCTTGTGCCACTGGGCCACGACTGGCCACAGCTTGGAAAATAAAAGATATAATTTAAAACGGGGAAATATTTAAAAGGTGATTTTTATTCCAAGTATTTATTGATTTACACACGCAGAGTTTTGACTTTAAGATTGTAACAAGAATTCCCTTAAAAATCCATCTTCACTTCTATTTATAATCTCGGTCCCGCTTCAAACAAAACACCCATTCAGTCATTCACTGACAGTTCCATGTTCGAGTTTTTATAATAATCAACGGACAGCGTTAATGTTTCTAATTTTGTAAATCAAACTCGTTATTCCTATAAATAAATAAAATACATAAAGGCTCGCTTGGCTTGGCTTGGCTTGGCTTGGCTAGACTGGCATTGCGCCGAACGGCATATAACAGATTAGGCATATAGCAAGAAAAGCTGGCGTTACAAAATATATACTTATATTATAAATGCGAAAGTCTGTGTGTTTGTCTGTCACGCTTTCACAGCTAATCTACCGGTCCGATTTGGATGAAATTTAGAATGAAAGTAGTAAAAGTTACTGGGTCTAACATAGGCTACATATTTTTACAAAAATCAACCTCTAAAGGGTTGAAATAGGAGATGAAAGTTTATATGAAAAATCTAAACCGCTTGACCGATTGTAATGAATTTTTGCATAAATATAGTTGATAATCTAAGCTTAAACATAAACAACTTTATTTTTCAAAAATCCACCCCCGAGAGTTGCAATATAAGGAAACAGTGTCGTAGTTCACGCGGCGAAGCCGAGGGCGGGCCGCTAGTAATTTATTCTAATAAATACACATATATCCAATGCTATGTAAATAAATAACAATAAAAGAATGGATAAAATTACTAAGTTATGAGGAAACAGAAGCTTTTATACGTACAATATGTTGAATAGCAAAACATTTACATAAATAACATTCTAAACGTCGCAAGTTGGATAGGACATGGTGGTTTTGTTACACAAGCATTCTCATTTCATTCATATATAAGCGGCCCGCTCGGCTTCGCCGCGTGAACTACACAACTGTTTCGTTATATTGCAACCCTCAGGGGTAAATTTTTGAAAAATATAATATCCTGTGTTCATTACAATCAGTCTAGTAAACTTTCATCCCCTATTTCAACCCTTTAGAGGTGGATATTTGGAAAAATAAGTATCCTATGTTAGACCCAGTGACTATTACTACTTTCATTCTAAATTTCATCTAAATCGGACCGGTAGATTAGCCGTGAAGGCGTGACAGACAAACACACAGCCTTTCGCATTTATAATGTAAGTATGGATTAAACTAAAGTAGAAGCAAATAAATATAAGGAATACTGTTAAATAAATAAAATATATATTTAAATATAACTAATTTAAATATGAAGAAGGTGAGTGGTAAGAGAGGCAGGGGGAGAGGTCAACCGAGGGTTGACCTTCGAAAACACAGTATCGATGATACTTGAGGAACGTCACCTAAAAAGCATGAGGACCCCCCGGAGGGCGTGTATGAAGAGGTTGATGACTGTGGACGAGGCGAAAGAAGTATGCAGGGACCGTAGCGTTTGGCGCTCCGTTCTCTCTGACTACCCTGCAAGGGATACAGCGTGAAGCTAAAAAAAAAAGAAAAAATATTACTACAAATATAATTGTTTTGTCAATATAAAATCATTAGTTAAGGTTTTTATTGCTCTTTTATAAATATGCTAATGGAAGAGCGGAACCTCCTGGTAAAGGCAACTACATGCTTAAAAGGAGATCCCAATCACTAGCAGGTCTATGCTGTGTGACCTAGGTCTAGGGTCTATGTAAGAAACTTGTTTTAATAACGAATTTATTATCCTTTATTTTACAAGTTTCTTATTGTTATACATTTATATTTATACATGTGTGTTTGTCTGTCAAGTTTTCACGGCTAATCTACAGGTCCGATTTAAATGAAATTTAGAATGAAAGTACTAATAGTTACTAGGTCTAACATAGGGTACTTATTTGTTCAAAAATCAACCGCTAAAGGGTTGAAATAGGGGATGAAAGTTTATATGAAAAATCTAAACCGCTTGACCGATTATAATGAATTTTGGCATAAATATAGTTGATAATCTAAGCTTAAACATAGGCTACTTTATTTTAAAAAAACCCACCCCCGAGTGTTGCAATATATAACGAAGCAGTCGCGTAATTCACGCGGCGAAGCCGCGAGCGGGCCGCTAGTTTGCTATAAATATAAATATAAAAAAATAGATCTCCCCCGACGAAGACTTTACAGCCAAGCCACCGGTGGCCAGGGTGACAGACTGAGGAACCTCCGCACGATACGTGCCGTTCCCAAAATAGTTGCCTTTTGAATCCGGCCCTTGATCCAGGCATGTAGCGAAAGCCTCGTAAGATGTTGATTGAGGCTCTTCGCTACAAGACCGTTCACACTGACGACTAGCGGGACAACTATTGTTGAATCCACATCCCACATGTCGGTAATCTCGTGAGCTAAGTCTATTTATTTGAACTGTTTGTCCTAAAAAAGATTTTATTATTATTATTATATTATTATGACGCACGAATACACTTCGGTCCACACGCTCCGGAAAAAAAACAGTTTCTTGGTCTTCAACAATTTTAAGTTCCATCGCTTAATACGCAGTCTCGATTATAGGTCCAGTCGTGGCCCAGTGGCACAAGAGTGTGACTGTAAACGACTGGTTGTGGGTTCGATTCCCACTCGACGAGTGGAAATTATATTTCCATTTTATTCGCTCTGGTGTCGAGGTAAAGCGCGGCGTTAAGTTCCGCCACTTAACACGCAAGCCTCCGAATTCGGCGGAAAGTGGGGAACGGAGTGTCTTAACACTAGGTTCCCTCTGCCTACCCTGCTGTGTGCGGGATATAGCGTGAAGCTATTTAATTTTTAATTTAATTTAATTTGATTATAGGTCGACCATGTCATGAAGTACGCCACGCGTTCAGTTGAACGATCAAATCAATCATATCGTAAAACGATAGGCTATCGTTGATCTTATCATCACATCACGATCTGGGCAAGGGATAATTGAGCATTTCGTTGACATGCGATTATTTCGTGATATGATCGAAATTGATATATGTATATAAGTATGTATATAAGTCACTCCGTTCCCAACTTTCCGCCGAATTCGAAGGCATTGCGAGTTAAGTGGCGGAACTTAACGCAACGCCATTTTTTTCGCTCTGGTGTCAATGTCTCTACACCAGAGCGGAAATAATGGAAATAGAAAATATGTCCACTCCTCAAGTGGGAATCAAACCCATAACCAGTTTTTCTACAGTCACACTTTGTGCCTTTACGCAACGACTGGCTTGTGGCCAGTCGTTGCGCAAAGGCACAAAGTGTGTTAAATATGTCGATATGTTTAAGATATATTATATATGTATATACAATTATACATATATTATATATATACATTCAAAAGCGACTATTTTATCAATGAAACTTGAAATAAGGGAAAAATAGATAGAGGGATTCCCCTATCATTCATACGTTTCCTTTTTTATTATTATAGCAGAGTAGAAAAAGAAAAGTTAGTGACGAGACACTTCGTTTGGCATTGGCAACGGATTTGTTTCATTGTTTATATATTAACGGTTCTATAGTTTATCATATTGTGGCTATTTGAAATATACTTGTAATTGTTGTATAGCTTCACGCTGTATCCCGCACACAGCAGGGTAGGCAGAGGGAACCTAGTGTTAAGACACTCCGTTCCCCACTTTCCACCGAATTCCTAGGCATTGCGTGTTAAGTGGCGGAACTTAACGCCCCGCCATTTCTTTCGCTCTGGTGTCAATGTCTCTCTACACCAAAGCGAAAAAAATAGAAATATAAAATATGTCCACTCCTCAAGTGGGAATCAAACCCATAACCAGTTTTTCTACAGTCACACTTTGTGCCTTTACGCAACGACTGGCCACAACGATATGTTTAAGATATATTATATATATATACAATTATACATATATTATATATACATTCAAAAGCGACTATTTTATCAATGAAACTTGAAATAAGGGAAAAATAGATAGAGGGATTCCCCTATCATTCATACGTTTCCTTTTTTATTATTATAGCAGAGTAGAAAAAGAAAAGTTAGTGACGAGACACTTCGTTTGGCATTGGCAACGGATTTGTTTCATTGTTTATATATTAACGGTTCTATAGTTTATCATATTGTGGCTATTTGAAATATACTTGTAATTGTTGTATAGCTTCACGCTGTATCCCGCACACAGCAGGGTAGGCAGAGGGAACTTGAACAGGCTTGCGTGTTAAATGGCGGAACTTAACGCCGCGCTTTATCTCGACACCAGAGCGAAGAAAATGGAAATATAATTTCCTCTCCTCGAGTGGGAATCGAACCCACAACCAGTCGTTTACAGTCACACACTTGTGCCACTGGGCCACGACTGCCCACTGTATATTTAAAATCATATATATATATATATATATATATATATATATATATATATATATATATATCATTGTTTTTTTATATATATATATATTTTTTTTTATTTTAACAGGTAACAAATGCAATGAACGAACAGACACGATAATTATATATATCGAAAATTATATACGAAATGGATCCAGGATATATAGATGTACAGAGAAGACAGAATCCTCGGGAAAGAGCTAACTTAATTTCTAAGTTATGCTACTGGTAAGTAAAAATTATTGTCTTTAACCATAGTGGCGTAGTGGGCCAGTGTCTGAATGCAAAGGTGATTGGTTGCCAGTTCGATTCCTGCTTGAGGGAATATTATAATGTTATATTTCCGCACTGAGACCTGAGACAAAGCGCTGTGTGGAGTTCCGCCATTTAACTAGCAATGTCTAGATCTCAGTCGGCAAAAGGAGATAGAAATGTCTTCTCTCTTAATCTACCATGCTCTGATTATGATAAAGCGTGAAGCGGAACTTAACGCTGCGCTTTACCTCGATACCAGAGCGAAGAAAATGGAAATATTAAATATTCCACACCTCCAGTGGGAATCGAACCCACAACCAGTCGTTTTACAGTCACACTTTGTGCCTCTGTACCACGACTGGCACTTGATTGAATAGTTATTTTTTATTTTTGATTTAAACAGCTGCACACTTTTTCTACATAGCATAGCCAAGGGCTACCTAGTGTTCTCATATTCTCTCTACCTATTGTGCTAGGGGAAATAGGGGCCTGTTTTTTATTTTTTAGTATTTTTTAGCTTTATGTTTATGTAACGAGGTAGTCCATAGCACAGAGAACTTAGAGTCAAGAGAGTCTGTTTTCCACTTGCGAAAAAAGCTGAAGACCCGGAGTCAAAGGCTACTTTTTCTTCAAAGTCTCCCCTAAAGGACGGAAATAGGGGAGGCAAATTTATATGAAAACTTGTGTTGTTACGCATGCAAAGCCGCGAACGGAGCTAGTTATACAATAATTCTAATACATAGTTATTATTCATTATGTTTTAAACTTTTTGCTTCTTTCAGGTACACAAACGAAATTTTCTCAGAAGGCCGAAAGCGTCAGCTGACGCTCTCCGATGTTTACGTGTAAGTATATCTGGTATTTAGTTGGTAGAGAGAACCATCTCTTCATAAAAATTGGCCGCGTAGAAACGTAGTTATTTATAAAATAAATAAAGAAGCTTTACATTGCCCAGCTACATCTCGTGAATGAGGCTATTCGACTAGAAAGAGCTAATTGACAGCAACGCCAGGCTCTATGGCAACATAGAACAGGTCGTGAAAGCCGTACTCTCAGAGCTCGAATTGGAGGTCCTTCAGCATCCGCCCTTTACTTCAGACCTTGCACCAATCTTTTTGCTTTCTGTCTAACCACCCTTGGTGGTTAGACAGAAAGCTCCAAGGGTTTCCTTAAAACTAGCTCAAGAACTTCTTTGATACGAGACCAGATGATTTTTAGCGGAACGGCATCTATAAGGCGGTCGAGAGGTGAGAAGAGGTCGTAAACAGCAACGGCGAATATATAATTCATTAACTTATTGATATAATTATTGTTTTTGTTTAAAAAAAAGACTTCGGTAAAAACGCTACGAACTTATTCCCTCATCCAATAAAACTTAAATAAGTCCTTATTAACTTTTTATTACATAAGCTGTCTGCCAGTGAAAGTCCTATCAAAATTAGTCCAGCTGTTCCAGAAAACAGACAGATAAGCAAAAATTGTAAAAAAAATGTTGTTTCAGTATATGTATCGTGTATATTTAATAAATAGCGGTTATTACAGTCGTAACCCAGTGGCACGAACGTGTGACTGTAAACGACTGGTTGTGGGTTCTTCCCACTTGAGGAGTGGAAATATTTTCATTTTCTTCGCTCTGGTATCAGAGGTAAAGCGCGGCGTTAAGCTCCGCCACTTAGCACGCAATGCCTCCGAATTCGGCGGAAAGTGGGGAACGGAGTGTTATAACACTAGGTTCCCTCTTTTTACCCTGCTGTGTGCGGGATACAGCGTGAAGCTGAAAAAAAAAAATAAATAAATAAAGTACCCGGCAATAAATAATGCACATCGATGCTTAGAATGAAACAGTCGGTTAGCTTCGACTTCGTAGAGCGTTGTCTCGGTCGCTTAAAATAATAACAATGAGAAACGTCACATATCAACTGAGTGACAAAGACAGCGCTCTACGAAACCGAAACTGACCGACTGTTTCATTCTAAGCACGATGTGCATTATTTATTGCCGGGTACTATACAATCTTATTTATGTTGCGTTGAAGATGTTTACGGCACTGTTGATTAAATGATTAAATATATGTCCATTATTTCGATTTTTTTTTTCTGCTTTACAGCGGAGTAGTCAGAGAGGACACAGTGTTAAGACACTCCGTTTTCCATTTTCCACCAGAAATCGAGAATTGTCTCGATTGTCTCGATTATCGGATAGTGATAGTGATAATAAGAAAATCATAAATGATAATATTTTAACCATTTTTCAAAAACATAAAGCGCAGCATTGAATCTGCCACGTAATGCCTCGATTTCGGGCAAAAAAAAGAAGAACGGAACGGAACGGAGAGAACTTTACACTAGGTTCCCTCTGACTAACCTGCTCTGCGGGAAAAAGCGTGAAACTACATGTTCTTATTCAAAACAGATGCTCACCTGGACACCGTGCGGCGCCCCGCGGTGACGCTTTGGGCGTGAAATGGAGAGACGAGTTAAAAAAACAAGGTAAATAATACATAAATAAATACACATGATGAAAATATATAAAAAAAAATGGTAGTAGTGGCTTGTGGGTAGAAAGTGTAACTGTAAACACGATCGGTTGTGAGTTCGATTTCCACTCCAGGAATTGAAATATTTGATATTGTTTCTTCGCTCTGGTGTTTAAGAAAAACACGGCGTTGAGTTCCGCACCTAATGCCTCTAGAAATCGACGGTGCGTGGGGAACGTAGTGTCTTAACACTAGGTTCCCTCTGCCGACCCTGCTGTGTGCGGGATACAGCGTGAGGCTAAAAAAAATACCATATCATACATATATGTCATCGTTGCGTGGTATTTTGTATATACCACGATATAAGAAAAAAATAAAATTTTATGCTTAAAATTTAATGTCGTGGCGCAGTTGGACAACGTCTGACTGTAAATGTAATGGTAGCGGATTCGATTCCCAATCGGTATGATTATATATTATTTTCATTTCCTCCCTCTGGTAGGTAAGAGAAATCACGGCGTTGAGTTCCGCCACTCATCACGCAATGTTTGGATTTTGGGCGGAAAGTGAAGGACGGAGTGTCCTAACACTAGGGCCTCTCTAACTGCACTACTATGCGGGAAAAAGCGTGAAGTTGATAAATAAAAAATACGTAATATATTAATAGTTCACTCCACTGTTTTCCACTTTTGTACATATAGAGATGGCCAGTCGTGGCCCAGTGGCACAGGCGTGTTACTGTAAACGACTGGTTGTGGGTTCGATTCCCACTCGAGGAGTGGAAATATTTAATATTTCCATTTTCTTCGCTCTGGTGTCGAGGTAAAGCGCGGCGTTAAGTTCCGCCACTTAACACGCAATGCCTCCGAATTCGGCGGCAAGTGGGGAACGGAGTATTTTAATACTAGGTTCCCTCTGCCTAGCTTGCTGTGTGCGGGATACAGAGTGAAGCTAAAAAAAAATATATAGAGATACTCATTAAATCATATTTTTTATCAATATTTTTTTATTTTTTCATAGAAAAAGGCGGAAAACCTTCGTTATGGCACGCCATAGTAAGGATATACGGATTGAAATTCTTCATATTCAAATTTATTTACACTATATTTGACTGTGGTATAAAGTAAGTACAAAATGTTATTTATATTAAAAAACCCCCTTGAAGCGTTGCCATGGCAACGTGTAATATTAATTTTATTAATATAATGTATTTCTAGAGCTATATTAAAAAAAATGACAAATCAAACTCCTCTGTTATTAGTAAAATATATATTTTTTCAAAATGCTTAAAATTTGCCGCAGCGGGATTCGAACCCACGATTCTTGGTAACCGTCGAAGCGCTCTGACCGCTAAGCCACGCACGTATTTTTCAATTTCCTAAGTGTGTGATTTTTTTTTCAGCTTTACCTCGACACCACAGCGAAGAAAATGGAAATATCAAATATTTCCACTCATCGAGTGGGAATCGAACCCACAACCAGTCGTTTTACAGTCACACGCTTGTGCCACTGGGCGACGACTGGCCACAATTTTGTTGTAATAAATAAATGAATAAAATAAATAACACTTTGTTATCTAGCCATCAATAGTTATCTATCAATGTAAGAAAATCTCGCAACAATCCTTTGATCCAATTTTATGTTATCAGACGCACATGTGTCCGAATCCGGGTAACAATTTCATATTATGAACCTGATTATATATTTGTGGCCAGTCGTGGCCCAGTGGCACAAGCGTGTGACTGTAAACGACTGGTTGTGGGTTCGATTCCCACTCGAGGAGTGGAAATATTTAATATTTCCATTTCTTCGCTCTGGTGCCGAGGTAAAGCGCGGCGTTAAGTTCCGCCACTTAACACGCAATGCCTCCGAATTCGGCGGAAAGTGGGGAACGGAGTGTCTTAACACTAGGTTCCCTCTGCCTACCCTGCTGTGTGCGGGATACAGCGTGAAGCTATTCTTTATTACTACATTTTTATTGACCATGTATCTAACGGAATCTTCTGTTTACTTCTGTTTTTTTTAAATATTATATATTTCTTTTCAGATTATCACTACCACTGTGCCTCGAGGGTTTAATAAATTATTTTTCGCCATCTCATACTGGTATCGAAACGTATGAGGCTTATTTATATGCGTCAGGCTTAGTAGGGTAAGTAAATATTTGTATTTTCAATTTTCTTTGCAGAGAATTTAGTGTGCAGAGAATTTAGTGTTGAGACACTCTATTCTCCTTTTTTTGGAGTTTTTTAGATAAGAGAACTCAAGCCGGTGACAAAAGACTAGTATAGTGCACTTGACCCCCAATTTTTTGGTTCTTGTCCCCAAGTTGCAATTGGTTTACGAATATGAAATTCACCATATTCAATACATTTGATACTTTTAAACATTTTTAAAGTGTTATTCCACACTTAGGAAAATTGAAAAAGACATTTAAAGAAAACTTATAAAAATTTGAACGCATGCTCAGTGGTGAGAGTGGTGCGCCTGAACGGAATTCAGGAGGCGCGGGTTCGAATCCCGCTGCGTTCAAAAAATTTTATACGTTTTATTTAAATGTCCTTTACATTTGATTCTTCCAGAGGGATGAATTGTATGTATAATAGATTAAAAGTCAATTTTGTTTTTATAAATAAACTACTTTTTTAAATAACATTTGAATTATTCTCAGTATAATCTTAAGTTTAAGTGGCCAGTCGTGGCCCAGTGGCACAAGCGTGTGACTGTAAACGACTGGTTGTCGGTTCGATTCCCACTCGAGGAGTGGAAATATTTAATATTTCCATTTTCTTCGCTCTGGTGTCGAGGTAAAGCGCGGCGTTAAGTTCCGCCACTTAACACGCAAGCCTCCGAATTCGGCGGTGCGTGGGGAACGGAGTGTCTTAACACTAGGTTCCCTCTGCCTACCCTGCTGTGTGCGGGATATAGCGTGAAGCTATAAAAAAATAATTCTCAGTATAATCTTAAGTTTATCGGATATCGGTATTGTTGGAGGGTATTTAAAATACGAGTAACAAGATAAAACTTTTTTTTCATGTTCCACCATGTTGTCTCACAGCTAACCATTTATTGTCATCCATACTAAATGTATTTATAAAATTTGTGAATGTTTATAAAATTTCAATTTAATCGGTTGATGATATACGAGTGTGTACGCTTCTAAATTAATTTACAAGATTGAAAAAGGTATAAAAATTTGAACGCAGCGGGATTCGAACCCTTCGAACCTCGAATTTTCAAAACAGTTGTAATAAAGCGTATAAGAATTTCGACGCAGCGTGTAGTTGAACGCATGGCTCAGTGGTGAGAGCGCCTGAACGGTATTCGGGAGGCGCGGGTTCGAATCCCGCTGCGTTCAAATTTTTATACGTTTTCTAAATGCCTTTTACAATTTTCCTAAGTGTGGAATAATACTTTAAAAATGTTTAAAAGTGATTTACAACATTCTACTCGAACAAACATATATACATTGAAAGTTAAATAAAAGATAGTAAAGGTAATGAATTCGAAGTAAAAGGAGCGAATTTATATATATATATACATGTAAACGTATTACATCGTACTAGAGTCGAACCTGTGATTATATTGCTTAAGGTGTTTATTTACTTGCAGGTTTATGACAATAAATGCTATTATAATGCATCCGATGTTATTATTCATTTTGGATACGGCTTTAAAAGTGAGAATAACTTGCTGTTCTCTTATATATAGGAAGGTGAGTTATTTATTATGTTTCACTTTTTTACAGTTTAGTCAGAGAGAACATAGTGACAAGACACTCTGTTCCACACTTTCCGAAATCGTGACTTTGCGTGCGAAAAGGTGCTGCTCAACGCCGTGTCTTCTCTTAACACCAGAGCTTTTCCCTGAACTGGAATCGAACCTACTACCCTTCGTTTACAATCAAACGCCATCCAACTTTGAAAGAAGCAGCGTTAGTCTAGTGTCCAAACACTCTGTTCTCCACTTTCTGCTTGGAATCGTAACATTGAGATTCATCCAAGTTAAGGTCACTTTGAAAAATAATAAAACGCCTGCTAACTTCATTAGAAATATATATGACTTTATGGGTGGGCTTACAACAACGTGGCTAAAGATTATCACACGATCAAATGCATAGTTGACTATTCTACAAAGGACAAACAGACAAACATTCATTTTTTTAAGGTTTACGTATCCCGCACACAGCAGAGTAGGCAAAGAAGACTAAGTGTTAAGACACTCCGTTCCCTGTTCCCAATGCGCCAAATTTGAAAGGCATTGCGTGTTAAGTGGCGGAACTTAAAGCTCGACACTAGGACAAAGAATAGGGATATATGAAATATTTCCAATCCTCGAGTAGGAATCGAACCCACAACCAGTCGTGCTTACAGTCATCCTTCGCACGCATGGAATAAAACTAAAACATAATTTTAAAATACAAGTGGCCTAATTTACGCCTTATTCGATCAGCTATCTGATACTGAAAGTCGTGTCAAAATCGGTCCAGCCGTTCAAAAGGTTAGCCAGAACAAACAGACAGACAAACAAAAAATTATAAAAAAAATTACGTACGTATAAAGTGGGAGTAAAAATAGTAATTTTAATATTACAAAAACACTCAAGTTTCATTTATTAATATATATTTTTTTAGCTTCACGCTGTATCCCGCACACAGCAGGATAGGCAGAGGGAACCTAGTGTTAAGACACTCCGTTCCACACTTTCCGCCGAATTTAGAGGCTTGCGTGTTAAGTGGCGGAACTTAACGCCGTGCTTTCCTTCGACACCAGAGCGAAGAAAATGGAAATATAATTTCCACTCCTCGAGTGGGAATCGAACCCACAACCAGTCGCTTACAGTCACACGCTTGTGCCACTGGGCCACGACTGGCCTTATTAATAGAAATAAGTTATTTTATTTTTCCAGCTTCTCCGTTTAGATTTAACGGCTGGTGGTAAAGCCTCAGAGGGCTTAACAGGCCACGTGATCAATCTCCTAACGTCAGACGCCCAAAGATTTGACATGGCCAGTCTATTTCTTATAGATTTGGGAAAAGCGCCGTTAGAAAGTGTAGTTGTTATTTATATTATGTATATGCATATAGGCGTATCGACGCTTATAGGGGTGGCGTTCTTGTTATTGTTTATACCTTTACAAGGTGAGTGATCTTTGTTTTTACAAAAATTTTTACCAACCCCAGTTGATTTAAGATTTTTATAGCTTCACGCTATATCCCGCACACAGCAGAGGGAACCTAGTGTTAAGACACTCCGTTCCTCACTTTCCGCCGAATTCGGAGACTTGCGTGTTAAGTGGCGGAACTTAACGCCGCGCTTTACCTCGACACCAGAGCGAAGAAAATGGAAATATAATTTCCAATACTCGAGTGGGAATCGAACCCACAACCAGTCGTTTACAGTCACACTCTTGTGCCACTGGGCCACGACTGGCCACAAAGATTAAGATTTTTATCTTGTTAATATTATAAATACAAAAGTTTCTAAGGAGTTTTGTTACTATTTCACGTAAAAACTATTGAATAGATTTTAATGAAACTTTACAATAATATAGCTTACACATCAGAGTAAAACATAGGCTACAATTTATAAAGATATTTTGTGAATGGTCCAAAATATCCAGTAAGTTTCGTCCGCGCGGACAAAGTCGCGGGCACAGCTAGTTTTTATATACGTCGAAGCTAGTGGCAATCCCTTAACTAGTCCTGACGGAATATTTTCTGTTAAGTTCAGCCACTCTTATGTTTCTGAAGAACACGTGAAGTGTAATGGATGGGATGGACGTTTTCTCTGCCTTAAAGATAAAATATAATCTAAAAGCAATACGCAAATAAATATGATTTTGGCTACCCTCGTCGTTCAGGCAAAGGCGCAAAGGTTTTTCATTTTTTTTGTCATCCCGCACATCAGGGTCGGCAGAGGGAACCTAGTGTTAAGACACTCCGTTCCTCACGTACCTCCGAATAATGGAGGCGTTACTTGTTAAGTGGCTTTACTTAGACACCAGCGAAGGGAATGGAAATATTCAATATTTTCACTCCTCGAGCGGAGATCGAACCCACAACCAGTCACGTACCCGTCACAAACCACGAATGGCCTGTATTTTTAGTACTTTTATCGTCATTGCATATATTATTCGTAAGCATAATATTATACTACAAATTGTGTCCTAAAAAGTGGGAGAAAATAAAGTTTCGAAACTAAATTTTAAGCAAAAATGGAAATTATAGCTTTACTAACTCAATTTTTAGGTTACTTAAGTAAAATCTCATCTAGGTTACGACAAAAAACAACAATAAGGACAGACAAACGTATGAGATTAATGAACGAGGTGATACAAAGTATAGAAGCTATCAAAATGTTCGCGTGGGAGAAAGCCTTCGCCGGTATTATTGGAAACGCCCGACGGTATGTGAATATTTACTTTTTAAAATTTATACGGCGAAGATGTCTTAAATTTAAATTCACTTAAGTTGGACTAAAAACGACTAAAAGCGTAAAGTTAGTATTTCAAAGTTGAACGCAGTTGGTTTGGATACAATTCCCACTCTTAGGATAGATTATCAATACTTGTACTTTAGCTTCACGCTATATCCCGCTCACAGCAGGGTAGGCAGAGGGAACCTAGTGGTAAGACACTCCGTTCCTCACTTCGCCAAATTCGGAGACATTGTGTGTTAAGTGGCGGAACTTAACGCCGCGCTTTGCCTCGACACCACAGCGAAGAAAATGGAAATATTAAATATTTCCACTCCTCGAGTGGGAATCGAACTCACAACCAGTCGTTTACAGTCACACGTTTGTGCCACTGGCCACGACTGGCCACTATATGTGAATATTTACTTTTAAAATTTATACGGCGAAGATGTCTTAAATTTAAATTCACTTAAGTTGGACTAAAAACGACTAAAAGCGTAAAGTTAGTATTTCAAAGCTGATGGCAGTTGGTTTGGATACAATTCCCACTCTTATGATAGATTATCCATATTTATATTTTTTTTTACCAGAGGTAGGCAGAGGGAATCTAGTGTTTAAGACACTCCGTTCCCCACTTTCCGCCAAATTCGGAGGCATTGCGTGTTAAGTGGCGGAACTTAACGCCGCGCTTTGCCTCGACACTAGACCGAAGAAAATGGAAATATTAAGTATTTCCACTCCTCGAGTGGGAATCGAACCCACAACCAGTCGTTTACAGTAACACGCTTGTGCCACTGCGCCACGACTAGCTCCATACTTATATTATAATTGATATAATTAATTTCTATTTTTAATTATAGTCTTAATCATGCTCTATCCATTTTTTATCATAACTTTAACACTGACACTAACTTTTCAGAAAAGAAATGAACGTAATAAAAAAAATATCGTGGCTGCGAGCCGTCATGATATCCCTCAGCAAACTTAACACTAAAGTCGCCATATTTATAAGCATAATAACCTTTATTTTACTTAAAAATGACTTAACTGCTGCAAAAGTGTTCGTAATCTTCTCTTATTATAACATTTTGAAGAACGCCATGGTAGATGTCTTACCACAAGCTATAACCTACACTTTAGAAGCGTATGTTAGTATTCAAAGAATGCAAGAATTCCTCCTTTTACCGGAAGTTGATAATCAAGATGGCGTAGATTTGCTTAAAATTGATGAGATTAAGGAAATTGGATGTTCGGAGAAAATGGGTAATGGGTAAGTGTGAAATTTATGTAATTTAGATTGTTATTTAATTAGTGAAAAGGATTTAAATCAAGTTGAAATACAAGTTCAAATCATTTAAATTAAGTTTAAATATAACTTCCAATGATTCCAATTAAGTTGAAATGATTCTAATCAAATTTAAATACAAGCTCAATTGATTCAAATCAGGTGACATACAAGTTCAAAAGATTCAAATGAAGTTTAAGTATAACTTCCAATGATTCCAATCAAGTTTAAATGATTCTAATCAAATTTAAATACAAATTTAATTGATTCAAATCAGGTGACATACAAGTTCAAAAGATTCAAAGGAAGTTTAAATATAAGTTCAAATGATTCAAATTAAGTTTAAATGATTCTAATCAAATTTAAATACAAGCTCAATTGATTAAATTAAGTTTAAATATAAGTTCAAATGATTCAAATTAAGTTTAAATATAAGTTCAAATATTTCAAATGAAGTTTAAATGATTCTAATCAAATTTAAATATAAGTTCAATTGATTCAAATCAGGTGAAATACAAGTTCAAAAGATTCAAGATTCAAGATCTGATTAGCAATGTTTTTAATTTTGAAATGTTTCTATGAAGGAAAGTTCTTTAATGTCATTTTTTAAATATGTGTTTTAAGTTGTTACTTAGTACTTTACTTATGTTTATAAATTAAGATACATTTTTTCTCTCAATTCTTTGAAATTTTGAACTACACGTCATAACTATATAACTTTAAATCATGTACTTAAAAGGTGCATAAAAAATATCAATCGTATTTTGAACATTGAAAATAATAAAAAAATATGCTCGATCTAACCAAAATGTTTCTTCTTTTGCATTTTTTCATAAAATATATATTTTTTTTAGTCAACAAGCGTACATCAAAACAGAATCAAACGTGGAACCACAAAAACCGTCAGTGTTAGTAAGTTTTAAGGAGTACACGTCGCACTGGAAGCCTCAAGCAGAAGAGGAAATAGGAATACCTTCGCTTAGCGATATTAATCTAAATGTTCGTATACTCATTGAATATATGTTTTATGTATTGTTTGACCATCTTCATGTAGTTGGAAAATATCTATCCGAAGACATATAAATCTTCGGTTCGGATATTGTTTACATTTAAATTGTTTTCCCCACCTACTTTATACTAATCTGTACTGATAAGACATAATGTGTTTATTGAGTTACGTACCAAACATATATGTAGTATATATTATCTATATATATAGATATATATATATATATATATATATATATAGATCTATATAGATATATATATATAGATATATATACCTGATCATATATATATATATATAGATATATATATATATCTATATATCTATATATATATATATATATATATCTATATTATACTATATATATATATATATATATATATTATAGCTTCCCGCTGTATCCCGCACACAGCAGGGTAGGCAGAGAGAACCTAGTGTTAAGATACTCCGTTCCCCACTTTCCACCGAATTCGGAGGCATTGCATGTTAAGTGGCGGAACTTAACGACGCGCTTTACCTCGACACCAGAGCGAAAACGGAAATAATTTCCACTCCTCGAGTGGAAATCGAACCCACAACCAGTCGTTTACAGTCACACGTTCGTGCCACTGCGCCACGACTGGCCAAACATACTGTCTATTTAAAATCAGCGAACATATATAGTGATGTGTGTATTAAAGATTTCTGAGTGTGTTATTGATATTGGAGGCATTGCATCTTCTTTATTTATCTCACATGAATAAATTAAATAGTCAATAAACCGTTGACTTGAAACAGAGAAGTCCTGCTGAATTATGGCACCAGTTCTTCTCAGGCATTCACTTTATTAAAAAAAAAAATTAAATAGCTTCACGCTATATCCCGCACACAGCAGGGTAGGCAGAGGGAACCTAGTGTTAAGACACTCCGTTCCCCACGCACCGCCGAATTCGGAGGCTTGCGTATTAAGTGGCGGAACTTAACGCCGCGCTTTACCTCGACACCAGAGCGAAGAAAATGGAAATATAATTTCCACTCCTGGAGTGGGAATCGAACCCACATCCAGTCGTTTACAGTCACACTCTTGTGCCACTGGCCACAATTCACTTTATTAACTTCATGCATTCATCATTTATTCACCTAGTGTTAAGAATGAGCTGAAATTTTGTATGCACGTTTAGTTTAGATGACAATGCGTGGTTTTGTGATGTTACTGTAAACTCAACATGGGGGAACATCCAAGATGGCGGTCTAGTTATTGTTTTTTTCACTTCAACAATATACATATCAATTAAAAGTGCTTTTTTTAGCTTCACGTAGTAAAGTGGCACAGGGAACCTAGTGTCAAGACACTCTGTTCTCCATCTTTCAGCCAATTTTTGGAGGAATCGCGTATTAAGTGGAACTTAACGCCAAGCTTTGCACTAGAACGTAGAAAATGGAAATATTAACTATATATTTATGAATTCCATGGGAAAGAAGTCACGGGCACGGCTAGTACTACCCAAAATTCAATATATGTATAGCCGTTCTAATATACCTATGTATGTATGTCCTAATAGATAAAACCGGAATCTCTAACAACAGTAGTGGGTTCAGTGGGGTCGGGCAAGACCACACTGTTGCTAGCGATGTTGAGAGAGATCACTCCGAGCGGCGGACATCTCTCCGTGGACGGAGTGTTGTCGTACGCCGCTCAGGACCCTTGGCTGTTTGAAGCTTCGGTAAGATACACATATAACTTTTAAATTTTAAAGTTTTGTTTATGTAGAAATGGATTTAATAATTTTCTTTATATAACAGTAAGTAATGTAAGGAGAATATTATAAGATATCAAAAGCTTATATTGATAGATATTAACAGATATTATAGCTTTTTCCTGCCTAGTAAGTTAGTCAGATAGAATCTAACAGAGTACCTCTATTTTTTATTTCCGAAATGGCAGTACTCAACGGTGTTAAGTTATCGCTTGCTATGGTTTATAAATATTTCTTTTACTCGGGAGGGTATATCTAACCACAGTAAAACACATTTATAAAATATATAACTAATCTTCAAACTTTTCACTAATCTCTCACCACCATTTAATCATCTCACACCACATAAAATACTTTTTTAAAGTTATTTTGACGGTTTAGGTAGGTGAACAAAAAATATGACACTTATGTTCTTAGGCCTCTAATACATCAACATCTTTAAGTTTTTTTTGGACATTCAGAACTCTATACTCTCTTCTCCTCAGGTCCGACAGAACATACTATTCGGTCAACCGATGGACCTCCGCAGATACAAGCAAGTTATCAAATGCTGTCAGTTGCGCAGCGACCTCGACATCTTTCCGCACGGCGACAAGACTGTAGTGGGGGAGAGAGGTGAGTAGCATGCCGACTGACTGACTGACTGACTGACTGACTGACAGACTAACATAAGTTTTTTTGGACATCCACAACATTAGGAAAGTTGCTGACCTTAAGGGGGGAGGAGGAAAGACGGAAGGAAGTTTGGGGATGGTGGGAATAGGGAGAAAGCTAGCTTACATGCCATCGAATCGGAACACATCATCAGATGTTTGGCGCTTCGTCTTGGACATGATAGTGATCGTGAGCCAGTCGGAGAACGTATCTCCTACCAAGCTACTAGGTTATCCTACCCGGGACTGTACCCAGCAGCAGAGGGGAATTGTATCCTATCCGGTCCCCCCTCGGGGTAATAACTGACACCTAACTGTCCACGTTCTCCGCAGGTGCGTCCCTGTCGGGCGGACAGCGTGCTCGCGTGTCGCTAGCACGCTGCGTGTACAGACACGCCGACGTGTACTCACTAGACACACTGACTGACATAACTGACACCTAACTGTCCATGTTCTCCGCAGGTGCGTCCCTGTCGGGCGGACAGCGTGCTCGCGTGTCGCTAGCACGCTGCGTGTACAGACACGCCGACGTGTACTCACTAGACACACTGACTGACATAACTGACACCTAACTGTCCATGTTCTCCGCAGGTGCGTCCCTGTCGGGCGGACAGCGTGCTCGCGTGTCGCTAGCACGCTGCGTGTACAGACACGCCGACGTGTACTCACTAGACACACTGACTGACATAACTGACACCTAACTGTCCATGTTCTCCGCAGGTGCGTCCCTGTCGGGCGGACAGCGTGCTCGCGTGTCGCTAGCACGCTGCGTGTACAGACACGCCGACGTGTACTCACTAGACACACTGACTGACATAACTGACACCTAACTGTCCATGTTCTCCGCAGGTGCGTCCCTGTCGGGCGGACAGCGTGCTCGCGTGTCGCTAGCACGCTGCGTGTACAGACACGCCGACGTGTACTTGCTGGACGACCCGCTTGCTGCTGTCGATGCTAAGGTATTAAAGTGGCTGTTATACTAATAGCTTATTATTATCTTATCTTATCTCTTTGCGTTTTTGATTTATTTATATAAAATTAAATTACTTCTTTTATCCGCCTTCTGTCAGACTTACGCTGTAGCTAAAAG
Source organism: Dryas iulia moderata (assembly GCA_019049465.1). Classification (NCBI taxonomy): domain Eukaryota; kingdom Metazoa; phylum Arthropoda; class Insecta; order Lepidoptera; family Nymphalidae; genus Dryas; species Dryas iulia. The sequence continues at coordinate 5,047,197 of CM032444.1, forward strand.
TTTGACTCAACTTAAAGTAATAAAAAATATTTCTTATTTGTACGTTGTTTTTAAACAACATTTTAATCTTAAATATGTTTTGTCTATTTCTTTCTTTTAAATTTGAAAATTAATTAATTTTTTTTTTTTATTATTCATTTAATTAAAATTCTTTTGAATTTGAGAATCTATTCAATTAATCCTGTATATATAAAATTTGAAACACAAATAATAATTTTAAAGATTTTTTTTTCTTTTTTTTCACGCTTCACAGCAGGGTAGGCAGAGGGAACCTAGTGTTAAGACACTCCGTTCCCCACTTTGCACCGGATTCGGAGGCACTGCGTGTTAAGTAGAGGAACTTAACGGCGCGGTTTACCTCGACACCAGAGCGAAAAAAATGGAAATATTAAATATTACCACTCCTCGAGTGGGAATCGAACCCACAACCAGTCGTTTACAGTCACACGCTTGTGCCACTGGGCCACGACTCTCCACAAACTGATTGAAACTGCCCACTGATTTTAAAGTTATAACAATCGAATTTAAAACTCATGAAGTCGAATTTATCATACAAAGAAATAAATTTGAAATTGTAAAGCATGCATTAAATGTGTACTTGAATTTGAAGTTTGACATTTCTTTTTTTTACATATACTGGTAGGTAGCGCAAGCTATATACGCGGAATGCATACGAGGCTTCCTACGTGATAAGGCGGTGGTACTGATAACGCACCACGTGCAGTATGCGCAGAATGCTGATAACGTATGCGTTATGAGGTCTGGCAAGGTAATTACTCTGTTTTATTTCTTTTTCTTCTCTATTTTCTTTTCTTTTTGTTTTTAGCTTCACGCTGTATCCCGCACACAGCAGGGTAGGCAGAGGGAACCTAGTGTTAAGACACTCCATTGCCCACTTTTCGCCGAATTCGGAGGCATTGCGTGTTAAGTGGCGGAACTTAACGCCGCGCTTTACCTCGGCACCAGAGCGAAGAACATGGAAATATTAAATATTTCCACCCCTCGAGTGGGAATCGAACCAACAACTAGTAGTTTAAAGTCACACGCTTGTGCCACTGCGCCACGACTGGGCCAAATTTAATATTTCAATTAAGTAACTTTTTAAACCAGTGACGAGCAAACTTTTTTAACTGAGACCCAGAAAAATTTAAAAATTTTGACAGAGGAGATCCAGAATTATATGAGTGGCTCTCGCTTTTTTGTAAATACCACTCAAATATTATAAAATTTAGAATATCTTTTTCGCGAGACACCATTCATGAATAGCTCGTGGGCCGGATAACAAGCTGTAAATAATATAAAATGAGCCGCAAGCCGTAATTTTCCCATCACTGATTTAAACTTTGACATAAACAATTTGATAAATTAGATAATCTTCTTTTGACAAAGTCACTTTATTTTGTTATGTCTTCTGTCTTTTCAGCTTATGTCATCTCTTATCCATACTTATATTATAAATGCGAAAGTCTGTGTGTTTGTCTGTCACGCTTTCACGGCTAATCTACCGGTCTGATTTGGATGAAATTTAGAATGAAAGTAGTAAAAGTGACTGGGTCTAACATAGGCTACTTATTTTTTCAAAAATCAACCTCTAAAGGGTTGAAATAGGGGATAAAAGTTTATATGAAAAATTTAAACCGATTGTAATGAATTTTGGCATACCAATTTGGCAACAATTGTAATGGCACTAATTGAATTTTGGCATAAATATAGTTGATAATCTAACCTTAAACATTGGATACTTTATTTTTTAAAAATGCACCCCCCGAAGGTTACAATATAAAGAAATAGTTAACGCGGCGAAGCCGCGAGCGGGCCGCTAGTATCTCATAATTTTAACGTTTTAAGTATTATTCACACACTTAGGAAATTGAAAAGACATTTTTACAAGACGTATACAAAATTCCACGAATGGCTTAGTAATGAAAGTGCTTAGGGCGGTTGTCTTAGGGCGCAGGTTCAAATTCTGCGTTAAAATGTTTGTACCTTATCTAAAAATATTATTACCTCTTACTTGTTTGTTTGCTTCTGTGGGGAATAATTGACTTTTAATGAATGAAGATCGCCTATTTTTGATTCCATCTTTTTTTAATATAACTAAAGACAAAAATATATACATATATATAAAATTTGTTTTTCCATTTATTTTTATTTATACATTTATTACAGATAGTGGCTCAAGGAACTTATGATGAATTAAAAGATGATGTACCGGAGTTCGAAAAGTTGATAGAGATGAGGGAGAAAGTGGAAGAAGAGATAGAGGTGGCAGTTTCAAGTGGGAAAGAGAACATGGTTTGTAAATCTTCTATAGGTATAAGCATATACTAGTTTTTTAAGATGCTTTCTATTTTATTTTTGTATTTTTTTTTTTTTTTTACACAGCAGGATAGGCAGAGGGAACATAGTGTTAAGACACTCCGTTCCCCACTTTCCGCCGAATTCGGGGGCTTGCGTGTTAAGTGGCGGATCTTAACGCCGAGCTTTACCTGGACACCAGAGCGAAGAAACTGGGAACATAATTTCCAATCCTCGAATGGGAATCGAACCCACAACCAGTCGTTTACAGTCACACGCTTGTGCCACTGGGCCACGACTGGCCACAATTAACTCGATTCTCATTACTTACTAAGAATCTAGACTGACTTTTCTACATTATGTACCTGCATTATATATTTAAAATATATTCAAAAACTCGCGTTGTTTTTCAACAATAAAAGTTGCATAAGCAAACACATTTGTTTATGATGTTACTACAGCTTCTTAATAAAGCAGTTGACATGTAGTCGTTCTCCACTTTTCACCTGAATTGCGTTCTGAGTGGCGGAGCTTAACGCCGCGCTTTAGTACCAGGGCAAGAAAATGAAATTAATTAATATGTCATTATTTTTCACCTTCACGCTGTATCTCGCACACAGCAGGGTAGGCAGAGGGAACCCAGTGTTAAGACACTCCGTTCCCCACGCACCGAATTCGGAGGCTTGGGTGTTAAGTGGCAGATCTTAACGCCGCGCTTATACCTCCACTCCTCGAGTGGGAATCGGACCCACAACCAGTCGTTTACAGTCACACGCTTGTGCCACTGGGCCACGACTGGCTAAATAAATGAATATAATGAAAAATCCCCTCGAACAGGAATCGATTCCAAAACCAATGGCTTTTACAGTCGTTGTCTCGCTGCACTTAATATATAAATAGGATAAAGAAATGCGCTTAAATTCATACTCTAATCTACATTACAACTACTTTATCTGTTAAAATCAGGAACAGGGTGAGAAAGTTTTATCAAAAATGTCACCAGCAGTGGGCTCCCAACAATCACTGGACATCGATTTAGAAAATAAACCTAAACCTAAAGTTCAAGGTGGGTTCATTTTGTTTTTTTTTTTAGCTTCACGCTGTATCCTGCACACAGCAGGGTAGGCAGAGGGAACCTAGTGTTAAGACACTCCGTTCGCCACTTTCCGCCGAATTTGGAGGTATGGCGTGTTAAGTGGCGGCACTTAACGCAGCGCTTTACCCTCGACACCAGAGCGAAGAAAATGGAAATATTAAATATTTTCACTCCTCGAGTGGGAATCGAACCCACAACCAGTCGTAAACTATTTCACGATACAAATTATAAAGCACGTAACTTTTTTTTAATTGAACATTTTTTTAAACTTTTTTTGACTTTAAGAGACAAAAACAACATATTTACCTACTTTTAAACAATTTCAAAGTGGCATTCCACACTTAGGAAAATTGAAAAAGACATTTATAGTAAACGTATAAAAATTTTAAAGAAACCGTATAAAAATTTTGAAAAATTTGACACCGCTGCGTTCTAATTTTTATACGTTTTCTTTAAATGTATTTTTTTTGAACATATTTACTATTTATTTCTAATTTTTAGGTGAAAGACAAGAGAAGGATTCAGTTGAATTTGACGTGTACGTTAATTATATAAAAAGTGGCGGAGGATCTCTTACAATGATATTTCTCAGCACTTTGTTCATAGTGACCCAAATATTCTTTTCCTCTACAGATATTTGGTTGAAAGATTGGTAAGTTGTAATATTTTAAAATATAGCTTTTTTAAAAATTATACTAATATTATAAATGTTAAAGTCTGTCTGTCTGTTTGTTTGTTATGCTTTCACGGCTAATCGACTGGTCCGATTTAGATGAAATTCAGAATGGAATTAGTTGAAGTGCCAGGGTAAGATATATGTTACTTTCTGTTTCAAAAGTCAACCTCTAAAGTGATAAATTAGAGGATGACAGCTTACAATTTTTAAATATGCGAGAAATCGAACCCACATGTTACGTATATTTTTCTTTGTGAAATTCTAAGATATAGACCAAGCGCAGGTTCGAGTCCCGTGTATATATGTACATTTTACAAAACTTAACTTCACGGACTGTTATTAAGTAATAACATTCGACCTTTTTAGATTTATGGTTTAATCCTAAAAATATAGGCAATTGACTCAGTTGAAATATTTTTATTACTATTTTGGTAATATTTTAATATTTAAAGAAAACGTATAAAATTTTGAACGCAGCGGGATTCGAACCCGCGCCTCCTGAATACCGTCCAGGCGCTCTTACCGCTGAGTCATGCGTTCTACTATTAGCTGAGTCGAAATTCTCATACGCTTTATTACAACTTATTTTAGTTGTTTGGTGAGAGCGGCTGGACGGTATTCAGGAGGCGTGGGTTGGAATCCCGTTGCGTTCAAATGTTTATAAGTTTTCTTTAAATGACTTATTCAATTTTCCTAAGTGTGGAATAACACTTTAAAAATGTTTAAAAACATTTTAATAATTAACTGATAATACATTTGATATTTGTACATTTCATAGGGTCAATATGGAAGAAGTAAACAGTGCTCAAATTATAGCTAGCAGAAATATATCGACAAATGATACGCCAATTGGTAAGTTATGTTATATCTATTTTTTAAAAGAACGTGGTTATTTTACAACAGGCTACAGAAAATTTTGTGATAAATCAATTTAAAACTAAAACTCGTAAAAATGTTACGTTCCAGTTATCTGTAAACTTCACGCTGTATCCCGCACACAGCAGAGTAAGCAGAGGGAACCTAGTGTTAAGACACGTCGTTTCACACTTTCCGCCGAATTCTGGAGGCATTGCGTGTTAAGTGGCGGAACTTAACGCCGCGATTTGCTGGTGTCGAGCACCAGAGCGAAGAAAATGGAAATATTAAACATTTCCATTCCTCGAGTGGGAATTGAACCCACAACCTGCGCCACGACTGGCCCAACAAACGAATTCTCGTACAACAAATAAGATGCAACGAAGCATGTAACATCTTATTTTGAATAAAATTATTTACCTTTTGCTTTGATTGGTTTACAGTTAACTATCAAGACATACCAATAAACCGTTTCCATCTAACAAGAGAGCAGTGCGTCTACATCTACGCGGGACTTGTTCTCATATGTATATTACTAACTTGGAAGAAACTGTTGATATTCTACAATACTTGTATTAAAGCGTCTATTGTTCTTCACGATACGATGTTTCGGTAAGTTTTACTATTTTACAGTTTTTAAATTTTTTGGTTTTTAGTTCGATTTTCAGTTGGGGAAATCATTATGTTTATATTATTTTCATTTCCGTGCACTGGTGCCTAAATAGATAAGTAGATATGACAAAACGCAGTGTAGTGTTCTGCCACTTAGCGCACAATATATCGATTTTGAGCGTCAAGAGGAGAACGGAGTGTCTCGACACTAGTTCAATATTCCCACCATTCCCATCCCATCTCCGTCCTTCCCTCCTTCACCCCCAAGTTCGGCAACGCATCTACAACCTCGATAGTGTCGTGGATGTCTATGGGCGAAGGTAACCACTTACCATCAGGTGGTCATTCAACTGCGCCAATATCCTCCATTATTTTACTAATAAATAATTGTGGCCAGCCGTGGCCCAGTGGCACAAGCATGTGACTGTAAACGACTGGTTGTGGGTTCGATTCCCACTCGAGAAGTGGAAATATTTAATATATTCCATTTTCTTCCCTTTGGTACCGAGGTAAAGCGCGGCGTTAAGTTTTCCACTTAACACGCAATGCCTCTAAAATTCAGCGGAAAGTGGGGAACGGAGTGTCTTAACACCAGGTTCCCTCTGCCTACACCGCTGTGTGCGGGATACAGCGTGAAGCTACAAAAAAAAACTTATTTTTATTGTTACCATCTCTGTAGAGAGATTTTTACAAATTCCTGCTACCCAAAGATTATTCTGCCAAGAACGAGCAGCGGAATTCAAACCCGCCCCTCTTGGACAGTTTCTAAGACGCTCGGGTTCAAATCCCGCTGCGTTTAAATTTTTATACGTTTCCTAAAAATATATTCTTCAACTTACTAAGCGTGTGAATAACACTTTAAAATGTTAAAATCTACTTATAATCATTTAAAAGTTTTTTATTATTTACAGAGGCGTCACAAGTGCCCCCATGTGGTTCTTCTACCACAACCCATCAGGTCGTATCCTGAACAGGTTCTCCAACGACATGGGACAAGTTGATACTATGTTACCCGATTTACTTGTTGATTGTTTGGGAGTGAGTATGCTAGTTTATAATGTACTAGCGACATCTCGAGGTTTTGTTTTTGTAACTATATAACTCTTTAAAGCTTTAGGGTTTGATTTTTGAAATAAAAAGTAGCCTTTGTTTGACCCTGGGTCTTTAAATATTTTTATTCTAAATACCATTCGAATCGGTCTGGTAGTCTAGCCGTATTTATAATATGAGTAATAAATAAAATTGCAATGTATATTTTTATTATCAATAAACGCTTTTTACTAATGTTTTAAACTAATTCTTGTCCGTCTGTATGTCTGTTTAATTCGGCTGCATCGATTTTAACGATACTTTCCCTGGCAGCCGTTATAAGGAATAACTTAGGCTACTTTTAGTACACCTTGCTTTTGTAAAATTTTACCTGTGATAATATATTTTGCACGCGGGTTAATTCGCAGGTACACCTAGTTTATTAAACTTTTTAAGATAAACTTTTAAGATACATTTTTTTTTGGCTTCACGCTGTATCCCGAACACGGCAGGGTAGGCAGAGGGAACCTAGTGTTAAGACACTCCGTTCCCCACTTTCCGCCGAATTCGGAGGCATTGCGTGTTAAGTGGCGGAATTTAACGCCGCGCTTTACCTCGACTCCAGAGCGAAGAAAATGGAAATATACATTTTTATTAGTAATTATTATTAGTACAAAATGAAAAATAATTTGAACTTCAACTTTGAAAAGTTGTGTAGTCTCATGGTCTGAATTATTATTTCGTGTTTAATAAAATTGTCGAAGTGGACATCATTAACTATCACCCGATGTAACTTTGTACAAGCGTCTATTATTTTCAGTGTTCCTATTTAAATTTTACTTTGGAACAATAAAAAGTCTTAAAATTTTTATAAAAAAAATCTCTTAAATATTTTGTTTTGTTACATATATATTTTTTAATATTATAAAATTCATCAAATTACGAAAACTTTTACAGGATATCGTTACTACTAAATTAAGTGGCTTTTCAATTTTCTACAGTTACAGAAACGAAGTAATGAGACGCGAGTTCGAATCCCGCTACGTTCAAATTCTTATACATTTTCTATTTTTTTTTTATTTATAGCTTCACGCTATATCCCGCACACAGCAGGGTAGGCAGAGGGAACCTAGTGTTAAGACACTCCGTTCCCCGCTTTCCGCCGAATTCGGAGGCTTGCGTGTTAAGTGGCGGAACTTAACGCCGCGCTTTACCTCGACACCAGAGCGAAGAAAATGGAAATATAACTTCCAATCCTCGAGTGGGAATCGAACCCACAACCAGTCGTTTACAGTCACACTTTTGTGCCACTGGGCCACGACTGGCCACTATTTTTATTTCACATTTTCTATTTTAATGTTCAATTTCCTATGTGAAGTACATTTTAAAAATTATTCAATTTATTTCTTTCTCAGTTCTTTCTAGAAGTACTATCGGTTATGGTCATAGTGTGCCTCGTGAACTGGTGGCTGTTAGTGCCCACCGGCGTAGTGGTGTTCCTGTTCTTTTTCCTAAGATCTTACTTTTTGTGCACCAGTCGGGAATTGAAGAGAATAGCAGCGATTTGTAAGTTGGGATTTCAGAAAATTGTAGTGAGTGGGGAAAGGAGTGTCTTGACTCTTGTCTATGCGATTAGTCGACTTTGTCCGAGACATACGTCAGATTAACAAAAAAGTACAGTTTGGTAGATAGGATAGAAAGAAAAAAATTGTTTCGAGCTAATTCGCATAGCAACATAGACAAAGACTATCTCGTGTTAAGACACTAGGTTATTTACTTTCTGTGTGTATTTTACACATTGAGTATTGAGCAGCTGAACTCAGTGTCAGTCAGACGCTTGGACGGTTTTTAACAGGCGTGGGTTCGAATCCCGCTGCTTTAATTTATTTTAAACATTTTTAAAAAGTGTTTCTTAATTATAAGCCTAAAATATAGATACAAAAAATATTATTTTGTAGCTCGTTATCATATTCATTCATTCATTCACTTGATCCTATCCTATAATATTTATGGTCTCAAAAGTAACATAAAAATATTAAAATTGACAGAGAGACGAATGCCAAGACACTTCGTTTCCCACCTTCCGCCTGAATTCGACACTTTGTATGATATGTAACAAATATTTATGCCTCGCCTTGTCTTGAGCGGCGGAATTTAAATATTTTTAATACAATTATTTTCCGTGAGGGAATCGAACCCAAAGCCATTTACAAATCAGGCACTCTTTCACTGGCCTTATGCTATTTAATCTAACCCAAGTTGTTTCATGAAAGTTTAACATTTAAAACAGATGTGGAAAATAATGAATTATTAGGATTTTTTTTAGCTTCACGCTGTATCCCGCATTAAGCAGGGTAGGCGGTAGAGGGAACCTAGTGTTAAGACACTCCGTTCCCCACGTTATTAGAAAATAGTTTCATGGATTTTTAGACTACCATTCAAGACAGGTGATTTTAAACGCTATATCCCGCACACAGCAGGGTAGGCAGAGGGAACCTAGTGTTAAGACACTCCGTTCCCCACTTTCCGCCGAATTCGGAGGCATTGCGTGTTAAGTGGCGGAACTTAACGCCGCGCTTTACCTCGACACCAGAGCGAAGAAAATGGAAATATTAAATATTTCCACTCCTCGAGTGGGAATCGAACCCACAACCAGTCGTTTACAGTCACACGCTTGTGCCACTTGGCCACGACTGGCCACGTATAATTAATTTGAAATATTCTTTTCAGCCCGAAGTCAAAGTCTAACGCACGCAGTGGCAACAGTATCAGGTTTATCAACAATCAGGTCAGCGAGGATACAACAACGCACAGTCGCCCAGGAGTTTGATAAAATCCAAGATTTGTATACGTCTTCTTGGGCGTTAGTACTGTACACGAACAGAGCTTTTGGATTCTGGATAGATATGATCTGTTCCATTTATCTTGGAATTGTGACTTTTAGTTTCTTTTGGCGGTGTAAGTGAGATTTTACGAATATGATTGAATATGTCTTTTTCAGGTGTTTTTTTTTCCTTTTTTGTGGCGTATGAGGATAAATGTGTGGTGAGAGTCGATGGTTGTGGGTTCGATTCCGACCTAGGGAACGAGGGTATCTTCGCCCTTATACAAGCGTGCGCTTACCCATTAGCAGACAAAACTTGAAGCTGCCTTTTTTATTAGAACATAGTGCAAGCAACCATCTCCACTAAAATCCAGTTATGAATCAGTTCACGGTCCCGAACTAATATTAAATGGTTTTTTTATCTATATATATATAAATCTATATATATATATAATATTAATCTATCTCTATATATATATATATCGTATTATATATCTCTATATATTCATATATCTCTCTATATCTACTATCTCTCTATCTCTATCTCTCTCTCTCTCTCTCTCTATCTCTATATATCTCTATCTCTCTATCTATATTTATCTTTTGCTTGACTTTTAGTTTAATCTGTTTAGTGAACTGATTATATTTTCTGTAATTTAGTTTATTTTTTTGTAATGTACTTTTAATTGCTGCAGACGTGTGACAACAATTTTATATTGACGTTATATTTATATTTTAATTAATAAATATTTACTCATATACATTTGCTACATTATTTCTATTTATTTTTTTAAAATTTATACACATATTTTATTATTATTATTAGGTTTTTTTTTTGTCTTATTTTTATCAATCTTTATTATAGACATTTTTTTTTTATATATATTTAGTTCATTTGTTTTTTTTCTTTTTTTTTTTTTTTTTGTATTATAAAACAGGTCTATTATTAATAGTGTTAGCAAGTGCGTAAATTTAGTGATATTTTTTACCAATGTGATTCTACAGCATCAGATGATAGTTTTTACAGCATCCCTGAACCCTTAATTCTTCCTTAAACACCAAATTCAGTTGTTTTCCTAAAAATTTTAATATCGTTCACATTAATGCGCAAGCATTCCCGCCCACTACTCAGATCTGCTTGACTCATTTGATGTTAAGCACGTCCACGCTCTGCTTGTTTCCGAAACATTTCTGAAACCGTGCTTGCCCTCAACGGCGTATGCCTTGCCGGGCTTTCCCTAATAAGGAATGATAGGACGGAAAGGGTGGTGGGGGGGTTGCTATCTACCTTCGCAGTCACATACCCTTCTCTATATTACACAAATCACCTTCAGCTTATTCCAACTCCTCTGAACATATCCTTATTCAAGTTCTTTTTGGCTCCCTAAAACTTTTGCTCGGGGTGTTTATAGTCCTAACCTTCATATTAATTATTTTGACATGTTTGAGGAACTGCTAGAGAAATATGTACCCGACGCTGATCACAACCATTATAATGGGTGATTTCAATACATGCCTCATTAGAAAAGATGCACGAGCAAATCGGTTAAGAACTATAATTAATTCCTCCCGCCTGGATATACTTCCTACCAACGCAACCCACCTGTCCCCTGGCTGTGCGCCATCCTTGTTAGATCTTATGATAGTTTCCTCATCGGAGCATGTTGCTGCATTTGGACAAATGTCAGCAGAAGCTTTCTCGTATCACGACCTCCTTTACCTTTCATATAAAATCCGACCACCAAAGGTCAAACCCACAGTCGTGATGCGTAGATGCTTTAAAAACATGGACAGCGATAGTTTTATGCGTGATCTCAACTCCATTGACTGGGATTGTATATTTAGTGCTGAGACTATAAATGACAAATTAAACATCTTTAATTCTATTTTGATTGAATTATTTGATGTTCATGCGCCTCTTAGACGTGTAAAAATAAAACATCTCCCTGCTCCATGGTTGACTCATGATATTAAGCTACTTATGGCTAAGCGTAATATAGCAAAATCTAAATACAAAAGAAATCCTACGGATGAAAATTTGCGTAGGTACAAAATACTACGGAACAGATGTAATAAGACTTGCAGAGACGCTAGGCGTAACTATATCCATTCTTCAATTGACCACAGGAATCCCAAAAAAACTTGGAAATTTCTGAACGCGATGGGAATAGGAGGGCGGCGCACACATCAGACAACTGTCTCAAGCAACTGTACGGATTTAGAATCTCTAAATACTTTTTTTACATCTGTCAGTCTGATGGCCAGTAGTACTAAAACGAACACCCTCCTTTCGTTATCATTACTCCCTAATCCCTCTACTGTTCCCTTCTGTTTCACACCTGTTACGACTGCGGATGTACAAAAGCATGTAAACTCTATAACATCTGATGCTACAGGTAATGATGACATTAGCCGGCGCATGATTATACTTGCTCTAAACCCAGTTCTTCCGATCTTATGTCACATATTCAATTATTCCTTATCTTCCAGTGAATTTCCTGATGCATGGCGCCATGCACTAGTGATCCCTATCCCGAAAATATCCAACCCTATATCCTTCTCAAACTATCGTCCAATTTCCATACTTCCTTTCCTCTCTAAAGTGTTAGAACGTATTGTACACGAACAACTATACCTGTTCCTACATCGCAACAATATCCTGTCCTCCTTCCAATCCGGTTTCCGCCCTGGGCACAGCACAGTCACGACACTTAACAAGATATGTGATGACATTAGGTATGGTATCGACAACCAGCAAGTTACTGTACTAGTATTGTTAGATTTTTCTAATGCATTCAACACAGTAGATTTCGATATCCTTTTAGCTATTTTACGGTCCATTAACATATCTCCAAAAGCTACTGAATGGTTTTATTCGTATCTCCATGGCCGAACTCAACGCATTGACCTTGACGGGAAGCAAACTTCTCAATGTCAAATCAATGCTGGTGTTCCTCAGGGTGGTGTGCTGTCCCCCTTACTGTTCTCCATTTTCATTAACAATCTCACTCAACATATCACTTCAACCTTTCATCTTTACGCCGATGATCTACAGATCTATAAGACTGTCAATGTACATGATTTGCCCAGTGCGATTAATAACATTAATATTGACCTACAATCAATTAGTAACTGGAGTAAAGCGTTTGGACTATCTGTTAACCCCAGTAAGTCTAAAGTGTGTATGTTTGGTCACTCGAAACAATTATCCAAAATACAGTTACCACTCCCTCCAATCTTATTTGATAATGTTTGCCTAGAACTCAGTGATAATGTTAAGAATTTGGGAATCAGAATGGACAGTACATTTTCCTGGTCTCCTCAAATTGCTGAACTCAGTCGTAAGATCTTTGGCGCCGTAGGAAATTTGAGGAGATGGAAGAACCTCCTGCCATTAAAAACTAAAATATCCCTGGCTCAAACTCTTCTCCTCCCTATACTTGATTATGCAGACTCGTGCTACCTTGATCTACCTCAACAACTACTTAATAAACTTGAACGGATGCAAAACCTTATAATTCGGTTCATCTTTGGGCTGAGAAAATATGATCATATCTCACAGTACCGTAGGCAGCTCAAATGGCTAAATGTAGGAGACCGACGACACTTACACTCCCTTACCCTTCTTTACACAATCCTTTACCATCCTGTCACTCCTGTGTACCTTAAAGAACGATTTAAGTTCTTGGGGTCGAGCTCCCTTCACTCCCAGCTCCTCCGTTCCCGGAAGAACAATATACTGGAAGTTCCTCTGTTTCGCACTAAGACCTATGGAAATTCTTTCACCATCAAAATAGTACAACTTTGGAACGCTTTGCCTGGTGAAATAAGGCGATCACCGTCAGTAGGGATTTTTAAACGTAGGCTTAAAAACTACTATCTAGAACAGTACTTATGATCCTACCATGTCATGTTTACTGTATACTTGTATGTATGTATGTATGTATGTATGTATGTATGTATGTATGTATGGTATGTATGTATGTATGTATGGTGTGTGTGTGTGTGGTATGTAGTATGTATGTATGTATGTATGTATGTATGTATCTATGTATGTATGTATGTATGTATGTATGTATGGTATGTATGTATTGTTATGTATGTATTGCTTGTATGTTATGTATGTATGTCATGTATGTATGTATGTATGTATGTATGTATGTATGGTATGTTATGTATGTATGTATGTCTGTATGTATGTATGTTGTATGTATGTATATATGTATGTTATGTATTTATGTATGTATGTTTTGTATGTAAGTGTTATAGTATATTATTATGTTTGTGTATATTTATTATAACTAAAATAATATTTTTAATACTTGTTTGCCACCTCTCTGCGATTTCTTTCCGTTTAGTCCTTTAAATAATGGTTGCCTGTAAGAAATCACTTGCAGTGATAAGGCCGCCATTGCACATACCAATGTTACAATTATTCTTTCGTGCTTCTCTGTAAACTTTTATGTGCAATAAAGTGTTTATTATTATTATTATTATTATTATATTTCTACTTCATTCCTACCCTGCTGTGTGCGGGATACAGGGTGAAGCTAAAAAAAAAATTCAATGGCAAAGCGGGACGTTGACTTCCGTCGTGTCGTCAGTGTATATATATATATATATATATATATATATATATATATATATATATATATATATATATATATATATATATATATATATATTTCTACTTCATTCCTATTGTATTCCTCATTTGGTTGAGAATTAAAATCTTATCAGTCTAAATCTGTGTCATTTTATATTTGAAATATGTTATTTACCAGATATGGATATTTTTTTCACCATACTGCAAAACATTTATCCATACTTATATTATAAATGCGAAAGCCTGTGTGTTTGTTTCTCATGTTGTCACGGCTGATCTACCGGTACCGATTTGAATGAAATTTAGAATGAAAGTAGTAAAAGTTACTGGGTCTAACATAGGCTACTTATTTTTTCAAAAATTAACCGCTAAAGGGTTGAAATAGGGGATTAAAGTTTATATGAAAAATCTAAACCGCTTGACCGAGTATAATAAATTTTAGCATAAATATAGTTGATTATCTAAGCTTAAACATAGACTACTTTATTTTTCAAAAACCCACCCCCGAGTGTTGCAATATAACGAAGCAGCTATGTAGTTCACGGGCCGGAGCGGCGAGCGGGCCGCTAGTAATTATATATAATCATTCCCTCAAGTTTGTATCCATAACCGAACGCGTTTACAGTAAAACGTTGTAGTACTGCGCCACTATGGTCTTTCTTATTGAATGGTAGATAGCCTATATTATATTTTTCTTTTCTTTTTAGATATAATGGGCGGTAACGTGGGTCTAGCTATAACTCAAGTGATTGGTCTAGTCGGTCTATGCCAATATGGAATCAGACAAACAGCCAAATTGGAAAGTCAAATGACATCGGTAAGTTGCCTTTCTATACTACACTAGAAAGAAAAAGCGTAAAATGGCCATACATTTTACGCTTTTTCTCGCATAGCGGGGCAGTCAGAAAGGAACTAGTGTTACGACACACTGACGACACGACGGAAGTCAACGTCCCGCTTTGCCATTGATTTTTTTTTGGCTTCACGCTGTATCCCGCACACAGCAGGGTAGGCAGAGGGAACCTAGTAATAAAATACTTCGTTCCCCACTTTCCGCCGAATTTAAGTAGCGGAACTTAACGCCGCGCTTTACCTCGACACCAGAGCGAAGAAAACGGAAGTATAAAATATTTCCACTCCTCAAGTGGGAATCGAACCCACAACCAGTCGTTTACAGTCACACGCTTGTGCCACTGGGCCACGACTGGCCACTTATGGCCATTAATGCCAGAGCGCAAAAATGAACACTTTATATAATCGTTCACGCGATTAGGAATCGAACTCATAACCATCGCGTTTTCAGTTCGACGCTGTCCCACTGCGCCACAATGGACTCATTGTATAAGCATTTTTGAAAACCGACCGCGTACTCTTAGCGTCGCAATTCTTATTCTTTTTTTTTTTTTTTAGCTTCACGCTGTGTCCCGCACACGGCAGGGTAGGCAGAGGGAACCTAGTGTTAAGACACTCCGTTCCCCACTTACCTCTACACTCGGAGGCATTGCGTGTTAAGTGGCGGAACTTAACGCCGCGCTTTACCTCTACACCAGAGCGAAGGAAATGAAAATATTAAATATTTCCACTCCTCGTGTGGGAATCGAACCCACAACCAGTCGCGTTTACAGTCACTCTTGCGTGCCCCTGCGCCACGACTGGCCCCAATTCTTATATATGTTATTTCTACTTATTTTTGTTATTAACATCTTTCGTATGTTTAGTTCAATTCAATTTGGGCTCGAGATTATGTTCCTATTTTTCCTTACCCTCTCCGCTTCTTAGTTTTACCTTCATTTTTTTATGTTTTCGAAGAATAGTTTTTGGTTTCCGAAGTATGTTAATAATACTTTAAATAGCTTCACGCTATATCCCGCACACAGCAGGGTAGGCAGACAGGCCTAGTGTTAAGACACTCCGTTCCCCACTTTCCGCCGAATTCGGAGGCTTGCGTGTTAAGTGGCGGAACTTAACGCCGCGCTTTACCTCGACACCAGAGCGAAGAAAATGAAAATATAATTTCCACTCCTCGAGTGGGAATCGAACCCACAACCAGTCGTTTACAGTCACACTCTTGTGCCACTGGGCCACGACTGGCCACTACGTTTCCGAAGTATGTTAATAATACTTTAAATATGTTAAAAAACTAGCTGTGCTAAATTTCAAATTTCATATTCCTCTTCTACTAATATAACAATTAATATTTCAGGTAGAAAGAATAATGGAATACAGTAATCTACCTTCAGAGAAACCAGTGGAGCCGGATGTGCAAGCACTGAGGCGCGAACACCCGTCTCTAGATTTTGACACATGGCCTAATAAAGGTATATTTTTTGATTATTTACAGTACGCGTTTTATATTCGTCAGTCCTATTTACCCAATAAATATTAAATACTAGCGGCCGGCTCGTGGCTTCGCCGCGTGGGCTGCGTAACTGCTTCGTTATATTGCAACCCTTGGAGGTGGGTTTTTGAAAAATAAAGTAGCCTATGTTTAAGCTTAGAGTACCAACTATGCTTATGCCAAAATTCATTATAATCGGTTAAGCGGTTTAGATTTTTCATATAAACTTTCATCCCCTATTTCACCCCCTTACGGGTGATTTTTGGAAAAATAAGCAGCCTATATTAGACCCAGTAACTTTTATTACTTTTATTCTAAATTTCATTCAAATCGGGCCGCTAGGTTAGCCGTGAACGCGTGACAGACAAACACACAGACTTTCGCATTTATAATATAAGTATGGATTTCCACTCCTTGAGTGATAATCGATTCCACAATTTGTCGCGATTACAGTCACATTTTGTGCTTACGAGCAACTGCTGGTCTTATTTTTTGAATAAATGTATTATTTATTTACATAAAAAAAAAAAATTACTTTCAGGTGAAATAGTATTTGAAGACGTTTCCCTAGAATACGAGAAACCACCCAATCGAGATCCATCAGATTCTAACAGTAAGGAGGAAATAACTCACGCTATCCGCGAAGTGAATTTCTCCGTCCGTCCCGGAGAGAAAGTGGCGGTGGTGGGGAGGACTGGCGCTGGGAAGAGTTCCTTAATTGCTGCTCTATTCAGGTATTACTTATCTATACGTATAATAAATTTGTAGAGAGTCTATTATGTATTTTGAAAATATATAAAAAAAATGCCAGTGGCCCAGTGGCACAAGCGTGTGACTGTAAACGACTGGTTGTGGGTTCGATTCCCACTCGAGGAGTGGAAATTATATTTCCATTTTCTTCGCTCTGGTGTCGTGGTAAAGCGCGGCGTTAAGTTCCACCACTTAACACGCAAGCCTCCGAATTCGGTGGAAAGTGGGGAACGGAGTGTCTTAACACTAGGTTCCCTCTGCATACCCTGCTGTGTGTGGGATACAGCGTGAAGTTTAAAAAAATAATTAAAAAAAAAGGCTAGGCTGTTAAAAGACAACCAACCAGCGTTTTTGGAATTTTTTGTCTGTTTGTCGGTTTGTCTGTTTGTTTGTAAAGGCACTACGTAAAATAATCAAAAGTAATTTAAATAACTTCCTTGCATATAAATTGTGTGTAACATTTAGTTTTTGTTTTGTTGCAATCGCATCACTCTATCAAAAGTTTTTAGATATTAGATCAAAAGATCATCATCAAAAGGCATATCCCGAGTCGCGCTGGTAATATTTTCTACCGTAGAATGAACATTGCCCGTTTTTAATTTAAAATTTTTTGATGCCCACCGCTACGTACGGAACGAGACGTTATGCCGGAACCACCGTATGGATAGATAAGTTATTAAATATTTAGTAAACGTATAAAAAAATATACGCAACCGGATTTGATCACGTGCGTTTTGGAAACCATCCGCTCGCTGCGACCGCGACTAAGCCAAACGTTGCACTCCTGCTGTCGAATTATTACATGCTTATTATAACTTATTTACGCTGTTAGCATCTCTGTAGAGATATTTTCAAATTTCTGCTACACAAAGATAACGTTTCCCGCAGACTCAGTAAGATCTCGGGGCGCGTGACGGTGGACGGCGTGTCGTAACACTTTGTTCGTTTCCCGTTTCCCGCAGACTCAGTAAGATCTCGGGGCGCGTGACGGTGGACGGCGTGTCGTAACACTTTGTTCGTTTCCCGTTTCCCGCAGACTCAATAAGATCTCGGGGCGCGTGACGGTGGACGGCGTGTCGTAACACTTTGTCGTTTCCCGTTTCCCGCAGAGTCAGGAAGATCTCTGGGCGCGTGACGGTGGACGGCGTGTCGTAACACTTTGTTCGTTTCCCGTTTCCCGCAGACTCAGTAAGATCTCGGGGCGCGTGACGGTGGACGGCGTGTCGTAACACTTTGTTCGTTTCCCGTTTCCCGCAGACTCAGTAAGATCTCGGGGCGCGTGACGGTGGACGGCGTGTCGTAACACTTTGTTCGTTTCCCGTTTCCCGCAGACTCAGTAAGATCTCGGGGCGCGTGACGGTGGACGGCGTGTCGTGTGAGGAGGCGGGACTGCGGCGATGGCGCTCGCGGCTCTGCGCGTTGCCGCAGCGTCCCGCGCTATTTGCCGCTACGTTGCGGGACAACCTCGACCCCGAGCAGACTTACACTGATGCGCAGATATATGCTGCTTTGGATGAGGTAAGCAATAGGATAGGGTATAGGGTAGACTTTCATCTTAAGTTCACAGAATATGTAAAATTCAGGTATGTTATGGAGCTGCGTAATTATAACTGAAACTAAACGTGGGTAAGCATAAAACTGAAAACATTCCTTAAAAGTGACCGTAACCGATTTTATCCGAAACTAACGGATAATTCGATATAATTTTATATCCGTAACTGAAGCTCATATAGTATCATCCCTAAATCCTTATCCATATCCAAATCCGTAATGTTATAGTCGTTACGTCCATGCAAAATGAATTTTAATCCTATTGTAATTGATTTAATTATAGATAAAGCTTAAATATATATGTAAATGCACTGAAATAACAACAGTCAGCGGCGGCTTTGAAGGGTGGCGAAGGACCGTGAGGAAAGGCAATTGCCAGGGACATCGCCCAATAACTTAAGGAAATTTAAAAAATATTTTACATGTTCGTTTTTATTTAAAATTTACGATTTTGAATAAATATTTATTATAAATATTTATTAATTTCCGTAAATATTTATTAATTAAGCCAAATTAGTTAACACTTAACATATTCAAGATATAATTGAAAAAAATATTATGTACTTGATACTGGATTAGGATGCCAAATCGAAACGCAATTTTTATTAAATTAAGCATTTCTCGTCAAATGTGACAAATACCTAACACCAAAGAACCACACCTACTGTTCGCCTTGTATATTTTTCACGAAGGGACAGGGTGCCTCGCAAAGACCGGCTGCTGCTGCCAATTGTCAAAAACACAACGCGATTTCCTCAAAGACTAAAGAATAATATTAAGAAAGGTTTTTTAATTTCCAGGTAGAACTTCAAGATCTGGTGCAAAGCTTGCCAGCAGGTCTCTCGTCTAAGGTAGGAGACGGTGGCGGTAACTTTTCCAGCGGACAGCGACAGCTGCTCTGTCTCGCGCGCGCCGTGTTGGCGAGACGCGCCGTGCTCGTACTGGACGAGGCCACGGCTAATGTGGATACCGAGTGAGTGAACGAGAATGAACCCGTTACTACCTATGTCATATTTGACAGGTTCTTTATCCGCATTGAAATCGACACCACCACTACTGATACTGAGTGAGTCACGGAATGAACCCTGTACTACCTAGTTTATTTATTATAGGTTTTAGATACTACCTATATACTGGATGAGGCCACAGCCAACGTTGATACTGAGTGAGTCAACCGGGAGTGAACCCATTACTACTTGGTTTATATTTCATAGGTTTAATATCCAGGCACTTAGATCGACACTTATACTAGATGAAGCTCCGGCCAATGTTAATACTGAGTGGGTGCAACGGGAATAAACGCGTTACTACCTGGTTCCATATTTCATAGGTTTTAGAACTACATTTATACTGGATGAAGCCACGACCAATGTTAATACTGAGTGAGTCGACCGGGAATGGCCCCATTGTTTATATTTGACAGGTTTAATATCTGCATTTAGAATGACACTTATACTGAATGAAGCTACGGCCAGTGTTGAAACTGAGCGATTCGACCGGGAATGAAACCGTTACTACCTATTTTATTTGTTAAAAGTTTTAGAACTACACTTATACTGAATGAAGCTACGGCCAGTGTTGAAACTGAGCGATTCGACCGGGAATGAAACCGTTACTACTTGATTTATATTAGATAAATTTTAAATCTGCTTTTATACTGGATGACGCCAAGGCCAATGTTGACACTGAGTGTGTCAACTACAATGTTGACACTGAGTGTGTCAAAAACAATATAAACTATATTTCATAGGTTTTAGATTTATATATTTAGAATAGAGAAATTTGAACGTAATTTGTAAGCGTGATATACGCTTCAACCAATCCGAAACTTTCTGCGTATAATTACAGCTAACATTTTGCATACAATTTAAAATTATGTAATAATTTATGGTTATCTGTGGTACGTTAATATAAGCCCAGCATGGTGAAATACCCAAGATGGCTGATTAGAAATTTTTAATGGACTTAACAAAATGGATATAAAATGAAAGAGTCCTCTGAGAATCATTTAAAAAGTTTGATTTGAAAAAAGGGTTTTATTTATAAAAAATCTATTTAATAATTTATCAAATCACAGTGCAGACAAGTAGATAATATAAAAACCTTTTCGTATATTATAATTTTCCATTTCAGAATACCGTATCGATTACTAACTGTAAAAATTATATTACATATTATTTATTTATTATGTGTATCTATTATATACTTATTTATGTTATTTTATTTATTTATTTATTTAGCTTCACGCTGTATCCCGCACACAGCAGGGTAGGCAGAGGGAACCTAGTGTTAAGACATTCCGTTCCCCACTTTCCGCCGAATTCGGAGGCTTGCGTGTTAAGTGGCGGAACTGAACGCCGCGCTTTACCTCGACACCAGAGCGAAGAAAATGGAAATATAATTTCCACTCCTCGAGTGGGAATCGAACCCACAACCAGTCGTTTACAGTCTCACACTTGTGTCACTGGGCCACGACTGGCCACCATTATTATTTATGTTTATATATCTATTTATCTATATGCATGTGTATATATTATATATTTATATTTGTGTCTTGTTGCCTATTGCTTAACATTGTTTATTTTTTAATTTTAATCCCGCATATGATTACTCATTCACTTCCACAGGTTGACTGGAAGAGATCTCTTTTAGGGACAAGTCGATTATGGAAAGGATATTTGGAAATAACATAATTTCAATTTTGGTTTAACTTTTACCTCTTTGGGTTTTTTCTTATGAATTTTAAATCTAATAAAAAGGCTGTTCATGCTTCTGTCTTTAAAACTGTACTAATTTAGATACAAACTTTCATCCCTTTATTTCAACCCCTTACAGTTCGTTTTTCGGAGCCGATGTCCTATCTCAGTCTCTAGACTAGCTCTGTACTAAATTTAATTTAAATCAATTCAGTAGATTAGGTGTGATTGAATAACATACAGACAGACATAGTTACTTTCGTATTTATAATATTAAGGATTTCTTCCGTTCTACGAATCAAATGTTTATACAATAGTGGTTCAACTCTCTCTCTCTCTCTCTCTCCGCAGGACAGACAAGCACATCCAGAACACAATCCGCACGAAGTTCGCGGAGTCCACAGTGCTGACGATCGCTCACCGACTCAACACCGTCATGGACTACGACCGAGTTATCGTCATGGATAAGTAAGTCATCTTGAAAAAGATGATTTATAAAAATTTGTATGCAGACCCAGTGGCACAAGAGTGTGACTGTAAACGACTGGTTGTGGGTTCGATTCCCACTCGAGGAGTGGAAATTATATTTCCATTTTCTTCGCTCTGGTGTCGAGGTAAAGCGCGGCGTTAAGTTCCGCCACTTAACACGCAAGCCTCCGAATTCGGCGGAAAGTGGGGAACGGAGTGTCTTAACACTAGGTTCCCTCTGCCTACCCTGCTGTGTGCGGGATATAGCGTGAAGCTATTCCGTTCTTTGTATGCAGCCGGATTCGAACCCGCGCCTCTTGGATACCGTCCAAGCGCTCTGGCCGCAAAGCCATGCGTTCTACTACCAGCTGCGTTGAAATTCTTAACCCTTTTTATTTTAAAACTGATTTTGTTGTTATCATCTCTGTGGAGATTCTCGCCACTGCTGCATTCAAATTTTTA
This sequence comes from Dryas iulia moderata, assembly GCA_019049465.1. Taxonomy (NCBI): domain Eukaryota; kingdom Metazoa; phylum Arthropoda; class Insecta; order Lepidoptera; family Nymphalidae; genus Dryas; species Dryas iulia. The sequence goes on from CM032444.1 coordinate 5,069,458, forward strand.
TACGCTTTTAATTTTAAAACTGATTTTTTCCTGAATTCCTATGTGTGTGTGAATGACATTTTTTTTTTTTTAAGAATTTAATATAAAGACACTCTATCTTAATTTAATTCGGCCGCTAAAATATATTTATTTATCAAATGACTTTTGCAAATGTAATATAATCATTTAAGTGTTTTTTAATATATTTATTTTAAAGTTTAATTTTATTACAGGGGTCGTGTTGTAGAATCCGGTCACCCATTCGAGCTCTTAACTACTTTGTCGCGGGAACAAAAAGAAGAGAGTGAGAATCCTCTTCTTAGTAAAGCACAGGTACATTTAAACTGTTATAACTTCTATGCTAACAAGGTCTGGGGCCAGTCGTGGCAAAGTGTGACTGTAAAGCGACTGATTGTGGGTTCGATTACCACTCGAGGAGTGGAATATTTAAATTTTCATTTTCTTCGCTCTGGTGTCGAGATAAAGCGCGGCGTTAAGTTCCGCCACTTAACCTCCGAATTCGGTTGAAAGTGGGGAACAGATTATCTTAACATTAGGTTCCCTCTGCCTACCCTGCTGTATGCGGGATACAGCGTGAAGCTGAAAAAAGCAGTTAGGTGTAGCCCCCGACTTTGTCGGCGTTACAATTGAGATCTCACTATCAACTATCGAAGCTTTAGCAAAAGAGTAATAATTTTCATGTAAATTGGCAAATGCTCTTAGACCTGCTTAATCCGGCCCTATAGCAAAATCCATTCTTAGCGGACGTCTACTAACTGTAAACTACGTCTCTGTCGAATTAAAAAGTTTGTAAGTCATGTGGTATTCGATATTTAGTGATATTCTATATTCAGTGGCATTCGATATTTAGTTAAAAAAAAAAAAATAGCTTCACGCTATATCCCGCACACAGCAGGGTAGGCAGAGGGAACCTAGTGTTAAGACACTCCGTTCCCCACTTTCCGCCGAATTAGGAGGCTTGCGTGTTAAGTGGCGGAACTTAACGCCGCGCCTTACCTCGACACCAGAGCGAAGAAAATGGAAATATAATTTCCACTCCTCGAGTGGGAATCGAACCCACAACCAGTCGTTTACAGTCACACTCTTGTGCCACTGGGCCACGACTGGCCGATATTCAGTGGCATTCGATATTTAGTGGCATTCGATATTTAATGGTATTCGATATTTGTGTTCTCTTTTATGTATGTATTTATTTTCTAAAATTATTTATTAATATAATTGATCAATTATATAACGCGTCAAAATGAAAATATTCATAATTTATATAATTCATATTTTTCAGTATTCTGAAACATTCCAAGCTACTTCTCATAGAGACCGGAGTCGTTCTGATGAGTGAGTGTTATTTTTATATATTTTTTTACTCTAATACATGCTTTTATTTACCTTGCAATGTTGATGCTTGATCGGGTCATTCTAAATCCAACATGGCGGAAAATCCAAGATGGCGGACTACGCACTGCAACAATATGGATATCAAATGAAATAACTAGCTGCCCGAAATGAGAACATTTTTTTTTTAATTTTAACTTATTTTATTGTAACTTTCTCCGTAAATAGTGTTATAAATCTCTGCCTGCTATTTAGCTGTTATTTTTTCCTAATATTATATTATATGAGATAAGTTAAGATTTGCACCGAGAACGTGCACCCTTTCAATGCACTTAGCTATATTTATGCCGCCCCGGCTTCTATACTTTTGATGCAAGTTTTACAAGTTTTTATTTCCCCATTTTAATAAGACTGAGGTACAAATAGTTGGGAAGAGAATCTGCTTGCAATATAAAAAACTAGTTGTGTCCGCGACTTCGTCTGCACGAAATTAACGCAAACAATTATGTAAAATCAAACTTACTTGATATTTTTGGAGAATTCACAAAGTATATTTATAAATTGTGGCCTATGTTTTATTCTGATGTATAAGCTTATATTATTGCAAAGTTTCATTAAAATCTGTTCAGTAGTTTTTACGTGAAAGAGTAACGAACATCCTTACAAATTTTCGCATTTATAATATTATTAGGACTAATTTTTTTTAGTAAAACAATGAAATAAATGATATTTCTTTACAGGTCAGTGACAGAGGGTAGCGTGTTCAAATCCTTAGTGGAACAGACTGGTGTAGAAACCGCCGCGCTCTTATATTCAATGGCGGAAGAGGTTTGTATGCCTTTTTCTATCTTTATTTTTTAGTTTCGTACTATCCCGCTTACAGCAGGATAGGCAGAGTGAACCTACTGTTAAGACACTCCGTTCCCCACTTTCCACCAAATTCGGAGGCATTGCGTGTTAAGTGGCGGAATTTAGCGCTTTGCCTCGATACCAGAGTGAAGAAAATTGAAATACTAAATATTTCCACTCCTCGAGTGGGAATCGAACCCACAACCAGACGTTTACAGTCACACGCTTATGCCACTGCGCCACGACTGACCCCAAAAAGAGATAGAGAAATATAAAATAGAATTTTGAATTAGCAATGCAAATAATAGAATGCCCATACACGGACAGATAATGTATTAAAAATACACGTGTAATATATATGTAGATTTTGTTGTAAATACAGAATCATTAATAATTTTTAACGTATTTTTATTTTTTTTTTTTGTTTTTTTTTACAGAGTTACAAGAAACTATTAGCAAAGAAGAATTTATAATTAATATGAAACTTTGAAGAATATGACGAAGAATATAAAGAATTAGTGGAGAAGAAAAACTTTTATGTATACTCCATACTTAAAAAAAAATACTCCAGTCAGATTTGAACCCAATACTAGTAACTTGAAAATGGCGTTTATTCTTATTGAAAATGATGTACTTAATGTTCTTTTTATTATACAATTTCTTAGATCTAAGTAACAGTCGTCGTTTTTTTTACTACCAACGACTTAATAATGAATTATGACAAATAATAAATTTTAATATGAAATATAGTACGTGCATTTTATGTTCACCGAACATATGTATCTACGCTTTCCGAAAATTTCGCGTTGCCAAGCAGCCAATGAGAGTTGAGGACTGCGGAATGACTGAGACTTAAGACACTATGTGTAATGAAATGACTAGCATTTGTCGCCACGTCTCTCCGCTTTCTGTCTCACTACCAATCATTTCCTAAATATCGGTCTAGCGATCAGTCGCGGCGCAGTGGCACAAGCGTGTGACTGTAAACGACTGGTTGTGGGTTCGATTCCCACTCGAGAAGTGGAAGTATTTTATATTTCTTCGCTCTGGTATAGAGGCAAAGCGCGGCGTTAAGTTCCGCCACTTAACATGCGAGCCTCCGAATTCGGCGGAATGTGCGGAACGTAGTGTCTTTACACTAGGTTTCCTCTGCCTTTAAAAAAATCATTGCATTAAAAAATCATTGCATCTCAAATAGCCATTTTAATGGCCATTTTACTATTTTTCACGACAATCCATATATTTTTTTATTTAAATTAAACATGGCATCTATAGTTTTGCATATTTTTTTCATTTTGTGGTAAACTTATTAATAATAATATGTTTCTTCTCAGTTACTATTTTTTCTTGTTATCCAATTTTCTAAACGTATATATGCGTTTCGCTCAAACATTTTAATTTCCCTTTATTCCCTTCGCAATTTCGTGAAGAGTGTCTTAATACTGGGTTTTCCTTGCCTATACTATAAGATATGCATCAAACTAAAACTTCGCCTTATGTATTGCTTTGTCTCGTTTTGACAAATATAATGAATTAAATGAAAAAGATATTCTGTAGAAAATATTTTTAACTAAACTATAATATAATAAAGTTAGCATTATTTAGCTATTTATTGGGGAACGGAGTGTCTTAACACTAGGTTCCCTCTGCCTATCCTGCTGTGAGCGGGATACAGCATGAAGCTAAAAAAAATTGAGTTATTTTTTTAGAAATTATATTTTATATATGAAAAAATAACACAAGTAGTTACAAATAACAAACATGTTAGTTACCAGTTAGATTCTTGACTGTACCAATATTTTTCTTAATATTCCATTTATCTGTAGACAATAATACATAGATTTATATACATATATAAAAAATAGTACAAATCATAGACTTGAAAATGTTGTAATAATTAATTAATAATAAATTCAAATGTAAATGTTTATTTGGTTAAGTAATTTTGGATATAGTTGTCAGCAATAATGTCAGTCTGATGAGAAAGTCACAAACTTTTATTTAAACTAAAAAGGTAAAAGGTGCTGTTTTCAAAATATTAAGAATATTAATTAAATTCAGTATTTATATACTGAATTTAATAAATATCTACTTACTTACTTGCAATTGTAATTTCAAAAATAAAATAATAATTATCATTATCACAAAATAAACTAAAACAAAACCATAAATCTAAAAATATATAACATTTTAAAAACATTTTCAATTTGTAATTTGTATTCATCTGTCATAATTAATTATATTTCCCGCGCAATTTGAAAGGGTGATTTTTCTTTGATGTAAACCTTAATTAATTATGCCTAAGCTTATTTCTTGACAGTAAAGTAATTTTAAAGGGTAAGCACGCTTATTTAGAATTAATATATTTTTACGCTCAAAGCTGTAAAATGAATTTTGTCAATTTATATTTTTTTATTCATTATAGATGTAACGAAAAAATATTTTTATATGAACGACTTATATGAAAAATGACTTATGATATGATCATAAAATTACATTTTTATTATACCTAGATAATAGTGGAACAAATAGACTTATGCAACATAATTCTATTTTATTCCACTGTTATATTTTTTACGTATTATTATTATAATGAAATTAATAATTGTACTTACGAGATTATGTGATATACAACTCTATATTATGTTAGTACTTTAATAAATTTTATAGATACATTGTAAAGATTTTTATTCATTTTTCCCTTTAAAAATTTGTCAAACACTCATAAACGGACTCCCTAAATAACAATCAACCTTCTCCCTATAAACCAGAAAAATATAAAGTTGAGACCATTACGATGCGTTGTGTTAGGGTCGGATGTTGGCATGAGGATCTTTTCATTATTTTAACATTGACTTTTAATAATTATTTTTATTTCTCTACTATTATTAACAAGACAAAGCGCTTTATTCAACCCGAGAACCCCAGTTTTACCCGAGATTCAAGAGACAAGTGGAATTCCGGCTAAAAATGGAGAATGCAGAATCTCTCCGCCCTGTTACGGTGAAAAAGAAAAAAATATAAAAAAGTAAATTTAAAATGTATTTCAAAAATTATAAACAAACCTCTAACATTATAAATTTGTTAAAAATATCTGTCGTTAATATTGAGCCAATCGTTTCTTTCTATATATATACCTTAAAAGTAGACAACAATCTTATCTTAATAAGAAATAAAATACATAACTGCTCCAGTTTCTTAAATAGTATATAGATTGCTGAAATAACACAACATTAAAAAGTAATCATTAATTAATCATATAGTTAAAAAATATGTAGAATTATTTACCAACAATCGTTTTATAGATTAAAAATAACAAAAATATAAAAATCATTATTTACTATTGCCACCTTACAAATAAAATATCGAACGCAACATTTCATTTTTGTAATAGCAACATTGCAAAGCTGCCAACATAAACACTTACGTCATAACGTCAAGTTGGCGGCATTGCCAGTGCTAATGCCCGCTGGGTCACGAGTGCGATATATTATACACCAAGTGAATTTAAAATATTAATTTATATTAAATACAGGTGAGTCTTTAATTATTATATTTAACTTAACAATGTCTATGTTTTAATAATTACTCGTCATATTAACATAATATCGTAAAACCGTACCGGTGTAGCAAATTTTAAAGAATTTTGCAAACAGGTTTTGCATTCATTTCGTTTTAACCGCCGCTAAAACGAAAGTACTATATATTATATATTAATAAACACACGCATAACTTGAAAAGTGCAATCGAATTGCACTTTCGCTTATCAAAAATGTTATATTTATACTTTAATGTTGAAAAACACCGGTTTAAAAACGACATCGGAAACATATTTCGGATTCTTTTAGTTTTATTTTATTTCAATATGCCTGGTTTTATTTTATTATGAAATGTAAACATTTTGTTTAAAAACTGGGCCTTGTTTGTTTTTATTAGAGAATTATTTATCAACATTACTTTATAAAAGGTGGGGTAAATCAATTATTACGCTTTTCTTTCGACGTCTAATAAGAAATATGCTTTTGCTCTTTTAAAATTAAAATTGTATTTAAATTTAGGTTAATGATCATTATTATTTATTATGATTAAAAACTAATTATAATAAATTTAATAGGGAAATGATTGTATTGAAATTATTTAGTTTTTTCCGCTTTGGTAAATAAAACGACGGTGTTGAGTTTCGTTCGACACGCAATATCTTAAAATTTGGTCGAAAAAGAAATCTTAATAAAGTGAATTAATTGGCAACTTAACAAAAGGCAAACATAATTATAATCACTTTTTTATAATGTTATTTTTGATATATTAAAAAAAATGTACTTATTATGTGTTCATATTTTTTGTTTTATGTTTATATTTAAACAGATGATTCATTAATTGCAGAATTTTAATAGTTTCCTAACGTTTTGTTATTTTTTAATAAAAAAGATATCTTCACGCTCTTTCCCGCATAGCAGGAATTCATTGTTCACTCCGTTCTCCGTATTACGTCTGAATCCGGGACATTGCGTGTTGTCTGGCGGAACTCAACGCCGCACATTTTTTTACACTTGAACATAATTTTTAGACTTAAATTTAATAGCGATGTTGTTTCCTGTCAAATGCTGTCCTTTTTTATTAGCAATTCATTTTTGAATTTCGTAATGTATTGGGACCAGTCGTGGCGCAGTACCACATATGTGTGACTATAAATGACTGGTTATTATGGGGGTTCGATTCCGAGTCGAGGAGTGGAAATATTTAATATTTCCTTTTCCTTCGCTCTGTTATCCGAGGCAAAAGGCGGCGTTAACTTCCGCCACTTAACACGCAATGCCTCCGAATTCGGCGGAAAGTGGGGAACGGAGTGTCTAACACTAGGTTCCCTCTGCCTACCCTGCTGTTTGCAGGATACAGCGTGAAGCTAAAAGAAAAAAGTAATCTATACTATTATACATATAAAGAGGTAAACTTTGTAACTTTGTTTGTAAGGGGTAATCTTCGGAAATACTGAACCCATTATTAAAATTATTTTATTCTTAAATCAAAACTATACTGTTCTGGACTGCTATAGGTTAGTTTTTTATAGTAGTAAGTTTTAGTCGATAGTTTATTTTAGTTACGCAATTTAAGAAAGAGAATGTAGTGACCACTCATTCTTTCAATTTCCTACAAACATTTAATGAATTGTTAATATTCAATTATTTATTACAATAGAATTTTGCCCAACCCTGTTAATGGAATATTTTAACTCTAAGTTTGTTTACCCTTTTAAATAATAGGTAAAAGCATTCACTCTTTTATGTACTTTTCGTTTACCCTGCTATAAGCATTGTTACAGTTCAGGCTTATTTATTGCATTTAGGCTGATTTAATTTAAATCGCGGCGTTAAGTTACGGTAAGTTAAAAATATCACTGTCAACAATAAATCTGTATATCACAATTGCTTTAAAAAGACAAGTTCCGCTGAGTTTCTTGCGCCGGTTCTTCTCAGGTCTGAGGCACTAACTTTAGTGAACCGGTGGTAAACTGTTTGACGTTCAAAAAATGAAGCATGTAACTTCTTATTTTGAATAAAATTATTTGATTTTTGACTTTGACTATAAGAAATCGGGCGTTAAGTTACGTCACTCGTCGCGTAACATATGCAGATATGCTTATAGATAATCAGAGAGAACCTGGTATATATGATACTTTCCAATATATATTATTTTACTTTGGCGAAAAGCGGAGAATGTAGCACTAAATTCTCTCTGTATACAGTAAAACGTGTAACGAAGCTATGTAAGGATAATAAATTAATGACACTAAATGAGGATAATGTCATAAACATTATTCTATAAATAAGACTTGTTGATAAAACGGGCTGTTATTGTATCTTTAAAGTATTAAATATGTTGAATTGTATGGCGCAGTAGTGCAGTGTCTGAGTGTAAACGCGAGGGTTTCGGATTCGATTTCTACTCAGGGAATCATTGTATATTGTTTTCGTCTTCCCGCTCTGGTCTCATTTTTCCATGTACAAAGCGCGGCGTTGAGTTCCAAGCAATGTCTCGATTTTCTCGAGATTTTTTTTATATAAATTACGCTGTATCCCGCACACAGCAGGGTAGGCAGAGGTAACCTAGTGTTAAGACACTCCGTTCCCCACTTTCCGCCGAATTCGGAGGCTTGTGTGTTAAGTGGCGGAACTTAACGCCGAGGTAAAAACCTCGACACCAGAGCGAAGAAAATGGAAATAAAATTTCCACTCCTCGAGTGGGAATCGAACCCACAACCAGTCGTTTACAGTCACACGCTTGTGCCACTGGGCCACGACTGGACACTCGTATCGTATCATACGATACGTATATAATTTTCTAAAATAAGCAGCTTCACGTTTTCGTTAGTTAGAGAGAGCCTAGTGTCAAGATACTCCGTTATCCATTTTCCGTCCGAATTCGAATGAAGGCATGCTGAGTGGCGGAACTCACTCGCTTCGGTTTGTCCTAATATGCTTTTATTTGAATTAAAATATATTTTAAACATGCTATATATTTACGATTATGTATTATAGTACCGTTTACTCTTTCTTTGATTTAATAATATAAGTATGTGTAAATTTTTTTATGGAGTATCAATAAGTGTCAGTTCAAATCCTAGCACATTCAAAATACATTTTTTTTTGTTTTTGCTTCACACTATTTTCCCATATTGCAAACTAGACGAAGAGAACCTAGTGTCAAGACACTCCGTTTTTTTGTTTTCATTTCATTTTGTACTAATTTCTTATATACATGACGAACTCACTAATAAAGATTAATTTAATTATCTTAACAAGAGGAAAGGTAAAATAATTTACATTTAGAAATTTTACTATAGTAATTTACTCATAGCTTCACGCTATGTACATATTTTACGCTTCGTCAACGACTTATGGAGAAGAAAGAGTCAGTGATGCGACACTTTGCTTGATTTATACCTATTAGCTTTTTTACTTATAGCAAGATAGGCAGAGAGAACTTAGTGACAAGGTATTCCGTTTTCCGTTTTCCTTATAAAATCGAGATATGGTATGTTTGAATATTTTAAATATTATACATTCATTGGATTATAGTTAAATATGGTCTCTGGCGTTTAAACCCACAATGTCGAAAGATTGCGTTCATTTCGAACGGAAAGTAAAGAACTGAGTGTCTTAACACTAAGTCGTCTCATACTACCCTTCTCTGTGGAAAAAAAACATTTCCCCGAGTGGGAATCGAACTTCAAAGCAATCCTTTACATTCAGACCAACATACGCAGACTCCATATGTATCATGTTATATCAGAAAACGAAAGAACATAAAAAATTTAATGCAGCGGGACTCGAACCCGCACTTCTTCAAAGCCATATAAGGACACTGACCAATGTCATATCATGCAACACATTCACTAATAATATTTTTCATATCCTAATTGTAACTAAGAGTAAAAATAATTGACCCAAAGCTGGATACGAACCCGTTATACAATCAATACGTACTTATTGTACAAATATTTAAGCGCAAAATTCTCTTTCACATTCGTCAGTTCGGTTTTTAATATAACCACCAAATAAGGCAATGTAATATAAAAGTAGTTTTATCAGTTGCTTATTATTCTTTAAGATTGCAAGGACGTGGGCAAGATATATACATACTAGCGACCCGCTCGTGGTTTAGCCGCGCGAACTACATGACTGTTTTGTTATATTAACCTTATCTACTATATATATACTCCAAAATTCATTACAGCCTTTTCTATAACTTTTTAAACCCTTTAGAAGTTGATTTTTGAAAAAATATATAGCCTATGTTTAACCCTGGAATATTTACTACTTTCAATCTAAATTTCATCCAAATCGGACCGGTAAATTAGCCGTGAAAGCGTGACAGACAAACAAACAGACTTTTGCATTTATAATATATGTATGGATAATAAAAACGTAACTGATCGCTGTCTGTACATGGAAGATATATGAGAAACTTTATATTTGGGGGGCATTTATCAATGTAATAGAACCAAAAACATATATTTTTATCTGTACGTTTGTGTGCGCTAATCTCTAAAACGGCTAAACAGATTTAAACGCGGTTTTGACTGTTCGTTTTTTGTACACTTTCTTTAACATTAGGTATTTATTTTATTTTAATCGGTTTATTTAAACAATAATTTATATTTTAATTTTAGCAAAGTTTCTGATTTAAGTGTAACGTGAATACACAAAATAGTTTTTTTATCTTCACGCTGTATCCCGCACACAGCAGGGTAGGCAGAGGGAACCTAGTGTTAAGACACTCCGTTCCCCATTTTGCGCCGAATTCGGAGGCATTGCGTGATAGGTAAGTGGCGGAATTTATACCTTATACCAGAGCGAAGAAAATGGAAATATATATTTCCATTCCTCGAATGGGAATCGAACCCACAAGAGCCGCATTTACAGTCACACTTTGTGCCCCTACGACACTACTGGCCTCAATGTGTACTTGTACATACATATGTTTAATATTATATGCCTTGAGCTAAGGACTACACTTCCCGTGACGTAATTTTGTGAGTGGCATAAGATGAAGGGATCTAAATTACATTGCGAGAATGTATTTTTTAGAAAATGTATATTTTTACGACAAAAATGAGTTACAATAAGCGTAGGTATAGGAATTTTGAAATAGTCTGATGTAGATCGTATAGCTTAGTGGTGAAAGAGCTGGGCCAGTTTCCAAAACGTGTTGATTCGAATCCCACTGCTTATTTTTTTTAAGGTTTTTTAAAAAGTTTTTCATGTACTTTTAACATTTTAAAATGTTAATAAAATGGGCTAGTCGTGGCCCAGTGGCACAAGCGTGTGACCCTAAAACGACTGGTTTTGGGTTCGATTCCCACTCGAGGAGCGGAAACATTTAATATTTCCATTTTCTTCGCACTGGTGTCGAGGTAAAGCGCGGCGTTAAGTTCCACCACTTAACACGCAATGCCTCCGAATTCGGCGGAAAGTGGGGAAAAGAGTGTCTTAACACTAGGTTCCCTCTGCCTACCCTGCTGTGTGCGGGATACAGCGTGAAGCTAAAAAAAATGTTATTTACACGCTTAGGAAAATTGAAAAAGACATTTAGAAACGTTCAATTGAACGCATGGCTTAGCGGCCAGAGCGCTTGGGCGGTGTCCAAGAGGCGCGGGTTTGAATCCCGCTGCGTTCAAATTTTTATACGTATTCTTAATGTGTTTTTTACGTCATAAGATGTGGGAATGACACTTCAAGTGTTAAAATATTTCGAAAACATAAAAAGGAAATGTTAATTATGTTAATATTAAATGCTTTATTGTAATGTATGACTAAATCTTTTAATACTTTCAAGTATGGCGGTACTTCACACAAGTACAATTTAAATACCTATTGTTCTACTTTATTAGTGTATTGCCTACATTGTTCCTTCATTCAATCAAGCCAAATATAATTTTGAATGGCTGTTTAGTTTTTCTACGTTAAATTTTAATAATTTTATCTTATTTTATTTGTTTATTTTTAAGAAAAACATATTTTTACATGTAAATTATTATAAATATCGATTGTATCGATTTCCGGCGGAAAATGTTGAACAGAGTGTCTTGACACTTGAGGATGTTTCTGACTTTCTTGCTATGCGGAGAAAAACGGAAATGGTAAAAAGTTGAAATAATCACTTGTACAAATACTAATACCTAAAGTTACTTCTTGAATTATATTTATTTTTAAAATATCTTATTAAATGAAATAGTAGCCCTCTCTCTGTTCTCTGTTTGTCTCCTTCCGTCAAAACATTAAAATCTTTTTCTTGTCTATGTTTTTGTAAAATAGTCATAATTGACTGTTTAAAACTATTTAAAAAGACCCAGTCGTTGCACAAAGGTACAACGTGCGACTGTAAAGCGACTGGTTGTGAGTTGGATTCCCACTTAAGCAGGGGAAATATTTAATATTTCCATTTTCTTCGCTCTGGTGTCTAGCAAAAGCGCGGCGTTAAGTTTCGCCACTTATCACATAATGTTTCCAGAATTCGGCGAGAAGTGGGAAACGTAATGTCTTAACAATACGTTCCCTCTGCCTACCCTGCTGCGGGATACAGCGTGAAGCTAAAAAAATAAAAAAAGTAAAAGTGTTGCTTAACACTCCATTTTATACTTCTCACCTATTTAGATTGCAAGTTAAGTGTCGGAACTAAACGCCGCACTTTCGAACCGGATACGGATATTATTGGACCATATTTCAAAACCTCATTACATTTTAGTGTTAATAAATATTTTAAACGATCAATATAATTAAATGGGCAGTGGAATTTAAAATTGAAAGTAATGTAAGTAAGAGTGAAAGTATGCAGGTATGTTCTCATTGCGAGCTTTATAGGGTAGACTTAAATAATAACTTTTTATGAAAAAAAGCCACTTCACACGTGCATGGCAGGAAATTCGGAGGAATCTTGGTGTCAAGACACTCCGTTCCCCTCTTTCTGCCCGAGACCGCGACGTTACGTGTTGACTTGCGGAACTTAACGCCGCGCTTCGTATTAGAGCGAATAATATATAATGGTTCCATCGAGTAGAAATCGAACCTACTAACATCATATTTCAAGTCAGACAAAAAAATAAATATTATTATATTAATATAAGATCAAATTACGAAATCAGTAAGAAAACGCGTAACCTATTTAAAGGTAATTAAATTTTAATTTGTTTTTTTTTTTAGCTTTACGCTATATCCCGCACACAACAGGGTAGACGGAATCTAGTGTTAAGACACTCCGTTCCCCACTTACTTAAGTTTTTTTTTTCATTTTTTTTTATTTCAATAATTAAACACTACAGACACACGGTCTCTCTTGATAACAATTCTTAAATTACATTGACATGCTACTCAAAACTAAAATGACGTTTTAAATTACCTAAGCGAGTTATCCTATTATACTGAAGGAGTGTTAGGACACTACCGTTCTCTCTATCAGAACCTTGCCACTTATAAAATACTAGCGGCCCGCTCGCGGCTTCACCGCGTGAACTATTTCGTTATTCGTTTCGTTATTGCAACCCTCGGGGGCGCATTTTTAAAAAATTAAGTAGCCAATTAAAAAAATTTTTAAAAAATATGTTTAAGCTTAGATTATCAATTATATTTATGCCAAAATTCATTATAATTGGTCAAGTGGTTTAGATTTTTCATATAAACTTTCATCCCCTATTTCAACCCTTTAGAGATCGATTTTTAAAAAAATACGTAGTCTATGTTAGACCCAGGCACTTGTATTACTTTCATTCATATCGGACCAGTAGATTAGCCGTGAAAGCGTGACAGACAAACACACAGACTTTCGTATTTATAATATAAGTATGGATTAGGGAAAAATGACTTGCCAATTTTCTATTTAGCTTTCCTTACGCCATCGATTGCTTCAGAGAGCATACAAAAGACACGTTTTGTCGCATTATGCTTAAAACGGATTAATTTTGTTTGTTAAGGATTGTGGGTCCATAATTATAATATTTTGAATGACTGAGCATGAAGTTTTTATGTTTATTTAATGATTTTTAACCCTCATATGTAACAGAGTATGGCAGTAACCGCGACTAGTTGTGGGTTCGATTCCCACTCGAGGAATTGAAATATTTTATATTTCATTTGTTTTTTATATTTCACTGTTATATTTCATTTTTTTTTAGCTTCACGCTGTGTTCCGCACACAGCAGGGTAGGCAGAGGGAACCTAGTATTAAGATAATCCGTTCCCCACTTTCCGCCGAATTCGAAGGCATTGCGTGTTAAGTGGCGGAACTTAACGCCGCGCTTTATACACCTCGACACCAGAGCGAAAAAAATGGAAATATTAAATATTTCCACTCCTCGAGTGGGAATCGAACCCACAACCAGTCGTTTACAGTCACACGCTTGTGCCACTGGGCTACGACTGGCCACCAATGTTTCATTTGTTATTTAAAATTTTATTTGTTGTTTAATAGTTTATTCGAGGCAAAGCACACGCGTTAAGTACCATCACTCAAAACACAGTACTTCCAGAATTCAGCGGTGCTTAGGGAACGGAGTGTCTTAACACTAGATTCCCTCTGCCTAACTTGCTGTGTGTGGGATAAGCTAAAAACAAACTAAACTCGAATACAAAGAGGCATATTATAATAACCACGAGGTCATCGCGGCGCGTTGTTACAGCGTTTGACTGTTAACGCAATGGTTTTGGGTTCGATTTCCACTCATGAGGAATAATAAAATATTTAAAATTCTTAATTTATCCGCACTGATACCTAGACCAAAGCGCAGCGTAGTGTTCTGTCACTCGAAAAACAATTTCTCCATTTAGGGTAGAATATAGGGAACGGAGTGTCATATCACTAAGTTCTTTCTCACTATCAGTTACTAAAAAGCAGTTTTTTCATTATTATATTCTCTCAGTCTTTACAAAAAAATACGATGAATATTTATATTGTAAAATCGATTTTATTTTTGCTTTACGTAACTAAACACTGCTGTGCAAGCGCTATTGAAGCCAATAACAATCTAATATGTCCGTTTGTGTGGACAGTTGCCAGAATTCGAGCAATATATTTTGTTCAACTTCAGTTAGTTATAAAAGTAGGTAAAATTTTTAAATCTTTTATTAAGTGTAAAATATGGCCTTCATTTTAAGAATTTGGGGCCAGTCATGACGCAGAGTCACAAAGTGACCGTAAAGCGACTGGTTGTGAGTTCGATTCCCACTCGAGATGTGGGAATATTTAATATTTCCATTTTCTTCGTTCTGGTGTCGAGGCAAAGCGCGGCGTTAAGTTTCGCCACTTAACACACAATGCAGCGGAAAGTGGAGAACGGAGTGGGGGAAGTTTTTTTGCGAGAGAGAGAGAGTGTCTGTACACAAAATTTAAGATTTTCCTAAAAGTACATAAGTTCAAAATTGCATGATTTTTATGTATTTTTTTCTTTTTTCTTAATATCTCTGTTTTTTTAAGTAAGTTTATCACTTACGAAATAATATAACATCTATATTTTAATACATTAAAGGATAAGTTGTCTATACCTTTATTAAGAAAATGATGCAGATGACTGAGCATGAAATTTGGCACGTTTAAAATATATACATACATACATATTATAAGAGAAGTGTAGAAAGGCAATATTTTCTATAATAATACGTTACTTGATGCCAGTAGTGGCTTGTGGGCTCAGTGGCTGTGCCTGTAAACGCGACTGGTTGTGGATTCGATTCCTACTCGAGCAATTG
Organism: Dryas iulia moderata; assembly: GCA_019049465.1. Lineage (NCBI taxonomy): Eukaryota > Metazoa > Arthropoda > Insecta > Lepidoptera > Nymphalidae > Dryas > Dryas iulia. The sequence continues at coordinate 5,084,877 of CM032444.1, forward strand.
AAATATTTCTGAATATATTCCATTTCTTTCGCTCTGGTGCGCGGCGTTAAGTTCCGCCACTTAACACGCAATGCCTCTAGACTTCGACGTTGTGTGGGGAACGGAGTGTCTTAACACTAGGTTACCTCTGCCTACCCTGCTGAGTGCGGGATACAGCGTAAAGCTAAAAAAATAGAATATACTGTTTTTTTGTTGCAAGTAGCTTGAAAGTTCCGTTGTAGTGCATTTGAGGGGCTAAATCCCTCCCGAGAATCAAATCCGGTAGTCATTATAGAGTTAAGTTGTTAATAAGGGTAACAAAAACGGAAATTATCTTTGTACCTAAGAAGGAAAACCTATAAATGTAGAAATACTTACTATAACTAGCAGCTGTTGATGTGTAAAAATAAGTGTTGCCTTAGCAACGCCTATGTCTATTTTATAGGCAGAGGGAAGTTAGTGTTAAGTCACTCTGTTCTTTATTTTCAGCTGAGTTCTAGAGGTCGTGGCGTAGGGGCACTAAGTGTGGCTGTAGGTTTGATTCCCATTCGAGGAGTGGAAATATTTAATATTTCCATTTTCTTCGCTCTTGTGTCGATGCAAAGCGCGGCGTTAAGTTCCGCCACCTAACACGCAATACCCCTAAAATTCGGCGAGGATATTTTTTTTTATGGAATAAAGGAGGCAAACGAGCTGAAGGCCCACCTGGTGTTAAGTGGTTACCTTCGCCCATAGACATCCACAACATTAAAGTTATGGATGCGTTGCCAGCCTTGGGAATATAGGACAGAGGGAAGGATGGGAATGTTGGGAATAGGGAGATCTGGCTTACATGCCATCGAACCGGAACACATCACCCATACCCGCCTCTTACGGGACGCTGCCCAGCGGCGGGGGGGAATTGTATTCTTAACCCGTCCCCCCACGGGTAAAGATAGGAGGATATACTATATACTTAACACGGAAGCTATCCGTATTGCTTTTTGAATTAAATACGTTATTTTAACAAACTAGCTATCTTCAGGGCAAAATTTTATCATGTTTAACCTAAAATTTCCCATAGCCAAACTAAATTAAGTGGTAAACAATGGACCTTGGGAAGATGCTTCATACTTTCTACTGATAACATATCTCACGGCACAATTCAGATTGTAATTGCATTAGCTTGTCACGGTTAGTTTTACTTTTGTGTAATTTCTGTTATTTTTTAAGCCTTTTTTTAACAGCTTTACGCTTTTTTACGCATTGTAGGTTAATCAGAGAGGGTAGCGTCAAGACACTCCGTTCTCCATTTCTCCCACATTCTGGAAGCAACAATAACTGGATCTTAACGCCGCGTGTAATATAATTATTTCCCTGAGTGGGAATCGAACCCACAACCATTGCGTTTACGGGCAGAGATTTCATTTTTTTAACGTAGTTTAAACATTTTTTTAAATAAACGAATCGATGATATATATTGCGAAATTCGGACTTAGAATTTTAATTTTGTGTTAATTTTAAGAGGTGTTGAACGATTTTAGCTGTTAAATAAGCAAAAAAAGGTAAGCAGAGAGAGAGAGAGAGAGTAATATTAATACATCACATTCTCCATTTTCCGCCCAAATTCAAGACGTACAGTAGAGAAGCGGAACTTAACGCCGTCCCATCTTTGAAAAGAACCGAGGCGGAGAAATAAAAATAATTTAAATATAATCACTTAGTAGGAATCGAACCCATAATCAATTGCGTTTACATTCAGACTCAGACCCACTGCACCACGATAGTTTTAAATTAACTGTTAAATATTTTTATAATAGAAGGGAACTTAGAATGTAATGATGTACATTTATGTAATTTATTAAAAAAAAAACCGAATAAATCTTATTTTTGCGAAGAAAACATTAATCTTTTCTTGGTAAGATAATTTTAACATGAAGATTCTTATCATTATGAAATAACAAAAAATATATGAAAATAATTGTATGTTTCATAACAATTTATTTGTATTTAAAAAGATTTGTGGGTTCGATTCCCACTCGAGACTTTTTTATTGTATGTCACTTTTAGTTAGTTGAGAAATATTAAGTTTAACGAACGAACATCAAGTTATATAGAAATTTTGTGAATGAGATTGTGATATAGTTGTAGTTTTTTTCTCGTCCCATATCAAGCGGGAAAATTTAAGTGTCAAAACACTATTTTTCCTTTCCTTTTACATTCAAATTCAAGACGTGTCAAATGATGGAACTTAACGCCGCGCTAGAGAAATCTTTGCGTTTAATGTATATTTGTTAAATGTATTCCAGTCTGGTCAGACTGGTAAAAAGTAATAGATGATCCATATAGATGATGGTAGAATTGATGATAGAATGATTATTTTAAATAGATGATTAATTATGACACTGCATCAAAATACATTTTTGTAACATGAAAATTATCAGTATAATCTACACGTGAAAATGATTTTAAGTGTGTTTCTTTCATTTTCATTCAAAATTAAAATAATTTAAACCTTGCAATGGACACAAATTGTACGAATTGCATAACAATTACACGAGCCTAGTGCCTTAACACTACGTTCTCTCTCAGTACCTTAAGTACCAAAGTGAAAAAAAAAATCTAACTTCTCATAAGAGAGATAATTTGCAGTTGCAAAGATAAGAATGTCAGTCGCAGTGCTCAAAGAGATCATGTTATCGGTGCGGCCTTGGAAATGCCACAAGTATACAAATATTATTTTTAATTGCAGTACCTATTAACACTGTTGGGCCATTTGTTACAAATTACAATGTAAGTAAATATGGTAAAATAGTAAGTATTAAAAATATATTATACTAGCGACTCGTTCGTCGATCACGTGAAATTCAAAACTATAGGCAGCTTCGTATTGTCGAATGCCGAAAAGTATTGCTTAAATTAAGCGGTTTATATATTTTTTAACAAATTATTACCTTTTTCAGCCCCTTAAGTGTTGATATTTGAAAAAATTGTTAGTCTATGTTTGACCCTGGGTAGTTAGGTATTCTCATTCCGAATTCCATCCAAATGGGAACGGTAGATTAGCAGTTAAAGCGTAATACAAAGATATTTATAATATTAGGAAACCAGTAGCTCCCCGTAACCTGTGAACCGAGAGGGAATCGAATCCACAGGCATCGCGCTGGAGAGATTCCCCCAGAAATTGAGACATTGTGAACCATGAAGTAACGGAATATTGACACTAGGTACCTTCTTTCTTTACGAGAAAAAGAATGAAACTGTTCCTTTTATATGATGAAATATATACAGATATATTTCAAATTTTCATTTTATTTTTTTTATTTTTATTTAAATTTTAAGTAAGACAAAGTCGCGAAGACGCTCTAGTTACAAAAAGATATAATCGGGAGAACCCTTTCAATCCCTATAAGTGTAATCAGCCTATTAATGCTACACATGGCTTCTTGCCTGATGACTTAAAATTTATACTGGACACTCATAAAAATGCAATTTGCTTAAGATCGTATGACAGGCGTCGCTTTCGCACGAAATAGATCTAAATCTAGACTTTTATGGTAGGTTAGGCAGAGAAAACTAGGAAAAAATATTAAGACATTGCTTCTTCATATTCCGCCCAATGTCAATTAAAATATTGCTTTTTTACCCGCGACGGAACGGCGACTGTATATGTGTTTGGGGTGAGAGGTTGTTTGTTTGTTTGTTTGTTTGTTTATGTGTTTGTGCAAATTACAATATCAATTATTTCCAAAACTATAAGTCCGATTTTGATACGGTTTTCTATGATAGGTTTAGGTTCAATTGGCGTATGTTCTTAGATATGTCTTATTGCCTTAACTCACCAGGGGGCGCTGCAGTAAGCATTTTACGTGCAAACGAATGTTTTCAATTATCTCAAAAAATAATACTTTGATTTCGATACGATTTTCAGTGATAGATTCAGGTTTAATTGGTGGATGTTCTTAGATATGTTTTATCGTGTCAAACCACCAGGTGGCGCTGCAGTAAGCATTTGTTTGTATTTTTTTTATATTTATTTGTCTAAAACCGAAACTACTGATCCGATTGAAAAGAGTTTTCAGAAAAAAAATTAGCTTTGCATGGTGCAAATTTTAAGATTTTTCTTTTTTTGTTACGGGGAAATCTCACCAGGGGGCGCTGCAGTAAACATTTGTTTATGCAAATCAAAAACTACTAGTCCAATTTAGATGAAATATGTGTTATGGTGACCACTCATCAGGGGGCGCTGTAGTAAGCATTTGTTTGAGTTTTTTTGTGTAAAACTAAAATTTTTCTTGTATTTATATGTCTAAAACCGAAATTACTGATCCGATTATATAGAGTTTTCAGAACTGGATTTAGCTTTGCTTCATGCATATTTTTAGATTTTTGTTTTTTTATTACGGTGAAAATTCACCAGGGGGCGCTGCAGTAAACATTTGTGCATGCAGAGTAAAAACTACCAGTCCGATTTAGATGAAACTTTCAACGATAGGTTCAGGCTTAATTGGTGCATCTTTTCATATATGTGTTACGGTGACCACTCACCAGGGGGCGCTGCAGTAAGTACATTTGTTTGTGCAAAACTAAAACTACGAGTCCGATTTGAATGCAGTTTTCAATGACAGATTCAAATTTACTTAGGGCATATTTTCATATATGTTTCATGTATGTTTACTTAGTGGATATTTTTATGTAGTAGAGTTGACACTCTCTAGGGGGCGCTGCAGTAAGTAGCTGCTTCTATTTTTTGTGTAAAACCAAAACGACTACTACGATTGGAAAGAGTTTTCAATATTAGATTCCGCTTTGCTTAGAGCATGTTTTTAAATATATTATACGGTGACAAGTCACCAGGGGGCGCTGCAGTAAAATATTGTTTGTGCAAAGCTAAAATGACTAATTCGTTTTGGATGCAGTTTCAGTGATAAGCTCAAGTTTAATTAGTGCATGTTCTTGGATATGTTTTATCGTGTTAACTCACCAGGGGGCGCTGCAGTAAACATTTGTTTGTAATATTTAAAACAAAACCACAACTACTAGTCCGATTGGGCAGAGTTTTTAGTATTAAATTTACCTTCACTGTGTAAATTTTTAGGTTCTTTTTTACGTTAAGAACTCACCAGGGGGCGCTGAATTAAACATTTAATTATGCAAAGTTAAAACTGTAAGTCCGATTTGGATGCAGTTATCAAAAATAGGATCAGGCTTAATTAGCGCGTGTTCTCGTATATGTGTCGTGGTGACACCTCACCAGGGGGCGCTGCAGTAAGCATTTGCTTGTGTTTTTTGTGTGAAACTTATTTAGATGCGGTTTTCTGTGATAGCTTCAGGTTTAATTGCTGCGTGTTTTTATATGCCATGTCACGAACTAACACGAGGCGCTCCAGTATAAATTAGTTTGTTCAAAATCAAAACTACTAGTGGGTTTTGTGATTTTCACTTATTTGGTTAGACTTAAATTTCCTGAAAATGTTACGGTGACAATCTGCCAGGCGCTGCAATAAGTATTTGATAACCAGAAAGCATCGGGCTTATAATTTTTTTTGGATTTCGTTCTTAAAGTTTTTAAAAGGAATACCAGTTATCAAAACTGTAAATTCATATTAATATTTTAATTTATTCCCAAACCTGTTTTAACAGCATGAAAACCTAGGAGAAGTTAGCAAACTTAAAGTAATGGCAGCTCCGACGAAGTCGTCCCCATCATCTCGTTACATATATTCTTTTAGGCGGGGGATTTCTAGTTATTTTATCCTTTTTCCATTACAATTAAACTTCTTCACAATTAAACTTCAAAATTTTTCTAAACAATTAAACTTCAAAATTTTTAATTTTGTTTTTTATTGAGTCATGAAACTCAACGCCACGATTTGTTTTCTTCGCTAAAGGGTAGAAAGTAAACATTATTACTAAATTATGATCTTTTCGAATTTCCTGCTTATTTACAGCTGGTAGGCGGCGAAATTGTAGTGTTAAAATACTCCGTTCTCCACTTTCTGCGTAACATATGAATATTTCATAATGAACCTGTTATGCTATGTCCTTATTGTAATTAGAAATCTTAAGTTTTAAATTTTTAACATTTTAAGTGTTATTCACACAATATAAAACCATTTTTAGAAAACTTATAAAATTTGAACGCTGCGGTAATCGAACCCGCGCCTCTTGGAAGCCAATCGCATGGCTTAGCTGTCAGCTTTAATAAATAACACCTGCTCTCTTGCCAAACGATTGTTCGTAGTAATAATTAATAATTGGATAGCAGAAATTTGTAAAAATCTCTCTACAGAGATGCAAACAAAAAATATATATTACTTTCATATTATATTATTGCAGAAAGTCTAAGGAAAGCTAGTGTCAAGTCACTCCATTCTCAAATTTCCTCCGTTGAATGGCGGAACTCAACGCCGCGCTTTATTTTCAGTTTTAGAGTAAAGAAATGACATTAATAGAAATCGAATTCACAACCTTCACATTTACAATCGGACATCCCACTGCGCCCCGACGGTCTACACACAAAAAATAGTTCTATTAAATTTTTGTTTGGATTTTAAATATATATATTAGTTATTTTATTGAGATATAACCTATTTTTATTTTATACTGTGTTGAAAAATATTAAATTTGCTATATAAGTGCCTTTGGGAGTGTAAGAGGGCACTAAGCGAGGATTTCTCAGAACTGCGGGAACGGAAACGGAAACACTATGACAAAGATAAAGTAACGTAAAACGCATATGTAGTTGCGGGCGACAAGTCATTTATATAATACTCTTTAATATATTTATTCCTTTTAGCTTCATACTGTATCCCGCACACAGCAAGGCAGAGAGAACCTAGTGTTAAGACACTCCGGTCCCCACTTTCTGAATTCGTCAGGCATTACGTTTTATGTGGCGGAATTTAACGTCACGCTTTGCCTCGACACCAGAGCAAATGTGGAAATTTTAAATATTACATATTTTCACTCCTCAAGAAAGAACCGAACCTACAACCAGTCGCTTTACAGTCACTTTGTGCCTGTACGCCACTACTGGCCCCTGCGCTCTTTAATAATAAAATTGTTTATCTTATTTTGAGGCCAACGTGACGCCTGTAGCCTCTGACTGTATCAGCAGTATAATAAGTTGCGGTTTGATTAGTCAGGGGATGACTATACAGAAGACATTCGATTAACCGGAATAATTGTTATCGTTAAGCATCCGGATAATCGGATTCCGATTCATACATTATAAAGAAAATTGTATCGGCGATATGTATTTATAGCTTTCGAAGTTTCAAGTTATAATGGGCGTACTTTGATGCCAGCCAGTTCATGCTTCCATAAATTTTACTTGTAGGTTTTTAATATATTGGTCACTAGCCCGGATAATCGCGTAATCCGTATAACTGAAGGCCGGATAATCGAGTTTCTACTGTATTTAAATTATTTTCATGTCTGTCCTTTGGTGATAGACAAAGTGCGGCGTTGAGTACCGCCATTCAACACATAATGTCTCGATTTAAGGCGATAAGTGGAGAACGTAGTTTTGATATTAGGTTCTTTCTGCATTATCTGCAATGTCATTGAACATTTCAATTGCGTTTGTCATGCAATTCTTAATTTATTAGAAACTTAATATTCATGATTACTAAATATTTACGTTAATATTAAGTATATAAATTAGTTAAAGTTGTAAGGTGTTTTAATTCTACTGTTATCTTTATGTATTTGACGCATTTTTAGCTTGACGCCGTTTTCCCATACCAGGGTAGTCAGAGAGAGCATAGTGTCAAGACACTTCGTTCTTGTTTCCGCCTGAAATTGAGACATTGCGTGTTGGTCCACCTAGTTTTTTTTTTGGTCACTGGGAAATGCAGTTTACGCAGACCATTCGAACGCAACGCAGGCAGAACTGCTCTGTGTACGGATGATACTGTGGGACTCATTGGTGAGTTCGATACTACCCACTAAAACCCAGTGGAAACCCTCTCCACCCTCGTGAGACGTGAATATTTCCATTATTCGCTCTGAGTGTCAAGGCAGATAGCGCGGCGTTAAGTTCCGCCACTTAACAGAGTCAGAGAACCTAGTGTGAAGACACTAATCTCCATACACCGTTCGAAATCTAAATATTCAGTGTTGAGTGGCGGAACTCAACGCCGCGCTATGTTAGTATTCCTCCGTTACGTACAATCTTAAGTACTAAGATTACCTAACCTAAGATTTTTGGCATGTTGGTTTCTTGGTGGTGTACTTTCTATACATTTTTTTTTGTTATTTGACGAGTATTATGATATTTTTTGTGTTATTATTTTAATGATTTAAATTGTCATTGCGATAAAGGGACTTTTTACTTTTAATAGTTATGCATCCATATATTTTTTTTTATTAATGTCTTATTTATAACAATATTTAACAGTTTAAGAATTTTAACATTTTTCAATTGGTGACTCATGAGTTTATTTATGTGTCTTCAATTATTAAAGGCGTCCTTTTGTGGGGTCGATTCCCACTAGAGGGAATGGTTATAAGAGCTTTACTCTTTTTCTTATACGACAGCTACCCTGTCAGAGAGAACCTAGTGTCAAGACACTCCGTTCTTCACTTCGATCAAACGGCCGAATACTTGATACTATGTGTTAAGTGGCGGATCTTAACGCCGCCTTTTGTCTTGTTCACAAAAGTATATAGAAATAAAAATATTTTATTTTTTTTTAGCGTCAAGCTGTATCCCGCACTCAGCAGGGTAGGCAGAGAGAACCTGGTGTTAAGACACTCCGTTCCTCAGTTTCCGCCAAAATCGGAGGCATTGCGTGTTAAGTGGCGGAACTTAATGCAGTACTTTTGCCTCGACACCAGAGTGAAGAAATGGAAATATTAAATGTGTCCACTCTTCGAGCGGGAATCGAACCCACAACCAGTCATTGATAGTCACACGTTCCTGCCACTGCGCAACGACTGGCCCGTCCGATTCCGTTACCCAACGTTATATCCCAATAAATAGCTTCACGCTATATCCCGCACACAGCAGGGTAGGCAGAGGGAACCTAGTGTTAAGACACTCCGTTCCCCACTTTCCGCCGAATTCGGAGGCTTGCGTGTTAAGTGGCGGAACTTAACGCCGCGCTTTACCTCGACACCAGAGCGAAGAAAATGGAAATATAATTTCCACTCCTCGAGTGGGAATCGAACCCACAACCAGTCGTTCACAGTCACACACCTGTGCCACTGGGCCACGACTGGCCACTATATATCCCAATAATTATTCGAAAAAGTGTATTGTCTTATATTCTACCTCCCTTCCTGCTAGCATAAAACGTAAAACTAAAAATAACTATCAATATACTTCAAAGCGGTCAAATAGAACCTGCGACCTTCGCCGAACCAGACAGACCTTCCTATCATTGTGAGCAAAACAAAAGGAAATTGTAAATATTATCCCCGTGATTCACATGCGCGTTCTTATATGAATTTTAAATGAATTTCTTGCGTAAAATCTGACTCATGTTCAGAATATCGGATGTCCTTTTAGTGACTGGTGTACCGTGTTATAGTTCCGCTCGGTGTCGAATATCGTGATGGCTCAGTTGTTGTTATATTATGATTGGTAGGTACAGGTCCTTTTTTCGGCTTCACGCTGTATCCCGCAGACAGACGGAGAGGCAGAGGGAACTTAGTGTTACGGCACTCCGTTTCCCAAGCATCACCAAATTTTAGAGGCATTACATGTTAAGTGGCGGAACACATCGCCGCGCTTTTCGCCTTGACACCCAGAGCGAAGAATGGAAATAAAATTAAATATCTTCACTCTTCGAGTGGGAATCGAACCCTCAACCAGTCGCCTTACAGCTTGTGCTAAACATTTGAACTAAAACTGTTTATTTAAGTTAGTATAATTTTATTTTTTTGCTTTAAGTTGCTATTTGTCAGAGTGGTCTCTATGATTACGTGGAGAAATTCACGGGCAAATAGCTGTTAGTAATATGTAGATTTTAGAAGAATGATTAAGCAATATAAACCGCGGCGTTAAGTTCCGCCATCCAATAAGCGATAATGTCTAAAATGTACGGAACTGAGTTGAATGAAAAAATGTGTGAATTAATAAAATAATAAATTTGATGCTTTTTACATGATTCATATAAGCATTCCTATCGAGATACTCGTACATCCATACTTATATTATAAATGTGAAAGTGTGTGTTTGTCTGTCATGCTTTCACGGCTAATCTACTGGTCCGATTTGGATGAAATTTAGAAGGAAAGTAGTAAACAACCATGAGTCTAACATAGGCTACTTATTTTTTCAAAATTAACCGCTAAATGGTTGAAATAGGGGATGAAAGTTTATATGAAAATTCTACACCGCTTGACCGATTGTAATGGATTTTGGCATAAATGCAGTTGATAATCCAAGGTTAATCATAGTCTACATTATTTTTAAAAATCCACCCCCGAGCGTTACAATATAAAGAAACAGGTACGTAATTCACGCGGCGAAGCCGCGAGCGGGCCGCTAGTAAGATAATAAATATGGTGCTTTTTACATGTTTCATATAAGCATTCCCATCTAGATACATATTATATAAAAAATATGCTGTTATCGTTTATTTAAAAGGAGCAGTCCTGCCTAAGACAAAACGTGGCGTTGAGTTACTCCACCTAACACGCAATGTCTCGATTTCAGGTGGAAACGAGATCGGAATGTCTTGACACTATGTTCTCTCTGACTACCCTGCTGACGAAGGAGAGAGCGTGAAGTTAAAAGTAAATTTCAAGTGACATACATATTTGTAGGGGCTTTAGGCAGTAGGGGCCAGTCGTGGCGCACTGGCACAAGCGTGTGGCTGAAAACGACTGGTTGTGGGTTCGATTCCCACTCGAGGAGTAGACATATTTAATATTTCTATTTTCTTCCCTCTGGTATCGAGGCAAAACGCGGCGTTAAGTTCCGCCACTTAACACGCAATGCCTCCGAACTCGGCGGAAAGTGGGGAACGGAGTGTCTTAACACTAGGTTCCCTCTGCCTACCCTGCTACGAGGAAGAGAGCGTGAAGTTAAAAGTAATTTTCAAGTGACATACATATTTTATGTAGGTATGTTTTTATTGTTTTATTATTTATGTTTAATGTTGGCCTCGTTTCGTCCTTGCTCCAACGCGTCTTATCGTACCGTGACGATATATAGTGTTCTCGTATGAAGACTTCAAGGCCTGCTTTTGCAAAATTTAATACCACTATGGGAGAAAAAGGGCGTTTAATATGTTTGTAGAGATTAGTTCTGAGACAAAGCGCGGCGTTGAGTTCCGTCACTTATAATGTCTGAATTTCAATGCGGATAGTGGAGAACAGAGTGTCTTGACACTAGGTTTTCTCGTATTGCCCTCTATGCGGAACAAAGCGTGAAACTTAATAAAAAGAAATTTATAGGAACAATTACTTAAAGCAATATTTTTTTATAACCATCCATTACGAATACATTAAATTAATAAATTAGGCATTATACACACTGACATGTGTTTGACACACAGTTTTATATGAAGTGACGTAATCGTTGCTATAGCGACGCGTATTGTACACTTCTTTTTATTTAGCTTCACGCTGTATCCCGCACACAGCAGGGTAGGCACAGGGAACCTGGTGTTAAGATACTGCGTTCCCATTTTCTGTCGAATTCTGGAGCATTGCATGTTAGGTAGCGAAACTTAACGTCGCGTTTTTGCCTCGACACCAGATATTTCCACTCCTCGAATGGTGATCGAACCCACAACCAGTCACACTTTGTGCCCACAAACCACGACTGGCCTCATAGTTAACCTTAATGAGTATATAATTCAGTCTTACGTTTGTGACGTCATATTAATATATTAAAAAAAAGCGGCTCCACGTTTGTAAGGAACATAGCAAAACAGTCAAAGAGAACTTAGTGTTATAACACTCCGTTCTCCACTTTCCACCCAAAATCGACATGACAGGCGTGAGTTGAGTGGCGGAACTAAACGCCGCGTTTTGTCTTTGGTACCAGAGCGACGAAATGAAAATAATGAATATATATTCATCATTCTTTTAAGTGGGTATTGAACCCACTAACGTCGCATTTACATTCAAATTGTTCCACTGTGCAAAGACGGGTAGATCTATTACTTAATTTAAATAGGTATAAAGATTAGGGTGAGTTGTGGCGCAGTGGCACAAACGTGTGAGTGTAAACGACTGGTTGTGGGTTCGATTCCCACTCTAGGAGTGGAAATATTTAATATTTCCATTGTCTTAACTCTGATACCGAGGCACAGCGCGGCGTTAAGTTTCACCACTTAACACGCAATGTTTCAAAAATTCGGCAGAAAATGGGGGAACGGAGTGTCATAACACTAGGTTCCCTCTGCCCACCCTGCTGTGTGCGGAATACAGTGTGAAGCTAAAAACCAGAAAAAATATATGTATGAATAATTTAATCATAGATTGTGACGTCATATCAACATATATTTCTAAGAAAGCAGATGCACACTTGTTCTTGCATAGCAGTATAATCAGAGAGAACCTACGTTAGACATTACGTGTTAAGTGGCGGAACTCAACGCCGCGTCTTGCCTTAGATACCAGAGGGAAGAAAATAGTATATAATTTATATTATAATTATAATTATTCCAAGTGGGAATCGAAGCTACAACTATCGCGTTTACAGTCAAACACTCCCACTGTGCCACGACGATCTATTAGTTAATCTAAATATGTATTAAAATTTAGTCATAAATGTGTGACGTCATACCAACATATATTTTTGAGAAAGCAGATGCACATTTGTTCTTGCATAACAGCATAATCGGAGAGAACCTACGTTAGACATTACATATTAAGTGGCGGAACTCAACGCCGCGCTTTTATGTTAGGTACCAGAGCAGAGAGAAGAAAACAATATATAATTGTTCCAAGTCGGAATCGAAGCTGCAACTATCGCGTTTACAGTTAGATACTCCCTTTGCACCACGATGGATGCCACTGGTTAATCTAAATATGTATAAAGAATTTAGTCATAGATTTATGACGTCATATCAACATATATTGTTATTAATAAATTCAGCCTGTCTGTTTGTTCACAATGGAATTTCTGCCCATATAATAGAACAATAGCATTGTACAGCAACATACATACTTACCGAAAAATTAATAATATTGTTTATTTTGAATTTTTATTAAATATAAATATTTTTAGGGTTAAGATTCAGTCGGGGCAAGTCGTGGCGCAGAAGCACAAAGTGGCACTGTAAAGCGACTGGTTGTGGGTTCGATTCCCACTCGAGTAGTGGATTTATTTAATACTAGCGACCCGCTCGCGGCTTCGCTGCGTGATCTACATGCACCCCTCGGTGGTGGAGTTTTGAAAAATAAAGTAGCCTATATTTAACCTTGGATGATCAACTACATATATGCCAAAATTTATTACAATCGGTCAAGCGGTGTAGATTTTTCATATAAACTTTCCTCCCCTATTTTAACCCTTAAGAGGTTAATTTTTGAAAAACTAAGTAGCCTATGTTAGACCCAATCATTTTTACTACTTTCATTCTAAATTTCATCCAAATGGGACCGGTAGATTAGCCGTGAAAGCGTGACAGACAAACACACAGACATTCGCATTTATAATATAAGTATGGATTTCTATTTTCTTCGCTCTGGTGTCCAGGCAAGGCGCGGCGTTAAGTTCCACCAGTTAACACGCCTTCAAATTCAGCGGAAAGTGGGGAACGAAGTGTCTTACCACGAGGTTCCCTCTGCCTACCCTTGTGTGTGCGGGGATACAACGTAAAGCTAAAAAAATCTAAAGAAATTATATTTTAAAGGTTAAAATTAAAAAGGATAAAATTAGTTAACAGTATACAAATAGAGTAGACAGATAGAATATAGTGTTAAGACACTCCGTCTTTCACTTTCTATGGGTTTCAGAGACTACGAAATATTTTTAAACATTTTTAAAGTGTTATTCCACACATAGGAAAAATTGAAAAAGACATTTAGAAAACGTACGTATAAAAATTTAAACGCAGCGGGATTCGAACCCGAATCTCCTGAGTCGGGTCATAGCGCCTGTATGGTTTTCAGGAGGCTCGGGTTCGAATCCCGCAGCGTTCAATTTTTTATACGTCTTCTAAATGTCAACGAGATATTTATTTTTTATTTTCACTTTAATTTCTCCACTGTACAACTGAGATGAGTTCATTAAACACATTTTGTTTTTAATTCGAGTGTTTTGACTCTATGTTCTCTCATCCTTGTATTCAGCAAAAAGAAAAAAAAAAATGATAGTCTTGAGTTTGTATATGCATATGCATGTTCTGAAGTTATATTAAACTAGCTGTGCTCGCGATTTTGTCTGCGTAAAATTCAACAACAAAAGATATAATTTTAAAATAAAAAGTAGCCTAAGTTACTCCTTATTACATCAGCTATCCGCAAGTGAAAGTCCCGTCGAAATCAAATCATTCCAAAAAGTGTTTAGACACTCCGTTTTTTTAGTATGAAAATAATGTTATTTTAAATGTTTATTTAAAAAACGTTTTATATCCTTTTTAAAACGAACAACGGGTGAGAAATGGTTGTAACTCAATTAGCCCTACCCATAATTCCAACTTAAGTCCAAGAATAAACATAATTGGAAATATAAAATATTATAAAATATTATTATATTTTTATTTCTCCGCACTCCGCGGTATTTATGACGTTTAGTTGCTCTACCTAACATTAACGTCTCGATTTCGATCGGAAAGTGGAGAACGGAATGTCTTAACATTAGGTTCTCAATGCCTACTTTGCCAGACGAGAAAAGGAAAGTTACTTAATTCGGTAATCGAACTTCCGACCCACGTCATTATGTCGTATGCAGTGAATTGGTAAAATGCGGATTTCTCACGTAATTTGTAATGAGATCTATAAAATGTATGCAATGAGGTGAAATTTCAAACTTTCACTCGATCACGATCACAATGCTTGTAAATTTTGTTTTATCGGTAAATCTGGTTATGTAGAGAGAGGAGCGAAGGCGATGTGAAGGCGAAGCGAAAGCGAAGTTTTACTAAAATCACCTAAAGTCTAAAATTTTAGTCTAGACTTGTTATAAGTTCAAAATGCGGCGTTAATTTCCGCTGCTCAGCTGAAAAGTGGAGAACGGAGTGTCTATTAGTTAAAGTGCTTAATTTACAATTAATTAATTAATGGGGCCAATCGTGGCGCAGTGGCACAAAGTGTCTGTAAAGCGATTGGTTGTGGGTTCAATTCCCACTCGAGGAGTGGAAATATTTAATTTTAAATATTTATAATTACTTTGTACCTCAGCGCCACGACTGGCCACAAGTTAAATAATAATATAAAATATTTGGGGCCAATCGTGGCGCAGTGGCACAAGCGTGTAACTGTAAACGACTTGTTGTGGGTTCGATTCCCACTCGGGGAGTGGAAGTATTTAATATTTCCATTTTCTTCGCTCTGGTGTCGAGGCAAAGCGCGGCGTTAAGTTCCGCCACTTAACACGCAATGCCTCCGACTTCGGCGGAAAGTGGGGAACAGAGTGTCTTAATACTAGGTTCCCTCTGCCTACCCTGCTGTGTGCGGGATACAGCGTGAAGATAAAAAAAAATAATAATTTTAACTCTTGTTTATTTCACCGAGTGGAATTGAATCCATAACCAATGGCGTTTACAATCGGACGCTGTCCCACTATGCCAGGATGGACTCAGCGATAAAACCAACATGTGGTCTCAATTACAAATTGTATCCAAAATAAGAATGATGTCATCCGTTCAAAGATTTCTTTGCGACTTGAGAAGATTCTTACTAACTTATATATGAATATTTCAAGTATTTTTTTTATGAAATGTAACGTTTTTTTTTCATTCATTCATTACTAGGTGAGCCCGTGATTTTGTATGCGTGGGTATTAATAAAAAAAGTTATAATTTTAAAATAAAAGTAGCTTAAATTGTCGCTTATTATATTAGTTACTTATTAGTCAAAGTCCTATCAAAATCGGTGTAGCCGTTCTAGTGATTAGCCGGAACTATCAGACAGATAAAAAACTGTATAAAATGGTGTTTTCGTATACGTATTGTGTAGGTATACATATGCATTAAATAAAAAGCAGTTATTTGAATGTTACTAACAATCGCTCTAAATGTTATGTGGTCATTTGACTATAAACACGATTGGTCGTGGGTTCGTTTCACGCTCGGAGAAATGGATATATTTACTTGAATTATTTTCATTTCTTTGCTCTGGTACTTACGACAAAAACGCACCATAGAGTTCGTCGCGACTTAGCATGTAATGTCTGAGAATTGGATGGGAAGTGGAGTGTCTTGACACTAAGTTAGTTAAGAAAAGGCGTGAAGCCGGAAAATAAACTATTTTTTTTGCTTCACGCTGTATCCCGCACACAGCATTGTAGGCAGAGGAAACCTAGTGTTAAGACGCTCCGTTCCCCACTTTCCGCCGAATTGGGAGGCGTTGCGTGTTAAGTAGCGCAACTTAACGCCGCGCTTTGCCTCGAGCACCAGAGCGAAGAAAATGGAAATATTAAATATTTCCACTCCTCGAGTGGGAATCGAACCCACAACCAGTCGTTTACAGTCACACACTTGTGCCACTGCGCCACGATTGGCCCCATAAACTATTTTCTTAATTGGAATTTGAATCCACAACCATCGTACGTCGCCACGGTGGCGTCAATATTTTTTTCATTACGATTACTTTAATGAAATATGAATTATCATCTCTGTTGAATACTTACAAGCATTTTTATAGTAATCAAGGCAAGCAACTTTTTGAACGTCTACCAATTTGATGGGTGACCATTTGACCCGATTTTAAATTTTATTTTTACTAGCGGCCTGCTCGCGGCTTTGCCGCGTGAACTATTTCGTTATATTGCAACACACGGGTGCGCATTTTTAAAAAATAAAGTTGCCTATGTTTATGGTTAGACTATCAAATATATTTATGTCAAAATTCATTACAATTGGACAAGCGGTTTAGATTTTTCATATAAACTTTCATCCCCTATTTCAACCCTATAGAGGATAATTTTTGAAAAACTAAGTAGCCTATGTTAGACCCAGTCACTTTTACTACTTTCATACTAAATTTCATAGAAATCGGACCGGTAGATTACCCGTGAAAGCGTGACAGACAAACACACAGGCTTTCCCATTTATAATATAAGTATGGATAAACATGCTTGCTGAGCTTATTGATTTTCAAATTCTGACAATTAAAAATGTTACTTCTTACTTCTTATTATATTCTATGTTACTTCTTATTATATCACCTATCTGCCAGTGAAAGTTCCGTGAAAATCGGTCCAGCCGTTCAGAGTTTATCGAGGACAAACAGACGGACCGATATACATTGTTATTTTGATATGTGTATCATGTATATATATATGTAATTAGTAAACCACGGTTATTTTGATAATACATACATACACTCCAATTTTATTTATTTGTATAGATTAATATAAAAGTAGAATCCTAAAATTTTCAACATTTCTAAAGTGTTATTCACATAAGTACTAAGGATATGAAAAACATTTTAAGAAAACGTTTTTCATTTTATTAACGTTTATTTGCATGCAGTGAATATCGAATCCGCGCCTCTTTTCAACGAAAACATGGCTTAGCGGTCAGAGTGCTTAGACGATTTAGCAGGACGGGCAAAGCGCGGCGTTAAGTTCCGCGAGGGCGTTATTGGGTAATGGAGTATCATAAAACTAATTTCCCTCTGCCTACCCTGCTGTGTGCGGGATACAGTGTGAAGCTACAAAAAGCGTTTAGCTCCGCCGTCACCTCAATGCAGTTGAATAGTGGAACAGAACGTTGCAGTAATCATTTTTTTCCAAATATTCTTACTATGACTATTTTCTGGCTCTTTTATTTATTTTTTATTTTTTCTTTTCTCTTTTTTTTAGCTTCACTCTGTATCGCGCACACAGCAGAGTAGGCAGAGGGAACCTAGTGTTAAGACACTCTGTTCCACATGCATCACCGAATTCTGGAGGCATTTCGTGTTAAGTAGCGAAACTTAACGCCGCCACGACACCAGAGCGAAATAAATGAAAGAATCCATACTTATATTATAAATGCGAAAGTCTGTGTGTTTGTCTGTCACGCCTTCACGGCTAATCTACAGGTCCGATTTGGATGAAATTTAGAATGAAAGTATTAAAAAACCATGGGTCTAACATAGGCTACTTATTTTTTCAAAAATTAACCGCTAGAGGGTTGAAATAGGGGATGAAAGTTTATATGAAAAATCTAAACCGCTTGATCGATTGTAACAAAATTTGGCATGAATATAGTTGATAATCTAAGCTTAAACATAGACTACTTTATTTTTCAAAAATCCACCCCCGAGGATTGCAATATAAGGAAACAGTTACGTAGATCACGCGGCGAAGCAGCGAGCGGGCCGCTAGTATTAAACATTTCAATTGCTCGAGTAGGAATCGAACACATCCACATCCAATCGTGTTTACAGTCACACTTTGTGCCTCTGCACCACGACTGGCTCCATTTTTTTATTTTAATTATTTTATTTTTTTTCTCTTTATATTTTATTGTTTTTATTTTTTTATTTATTTTTGTTATTTTTTCTTTATTTACAGTTAAAAACAATAAGTCAATATGATAAATGCGGTCAACGAGTTCCTAGATGACCTGCGGTAAGTTATTTTTCTTTTTTTATTTTTTAACTTTACGCTGTATTCTGTACATAACAGGGTAGTCATAGACAACATAGTGTCAAGACACTCTGTTCTCTACTTTCCGTCAAAAATTGAGACATTGTTTGTTAAATGGCGGAACTTGACGCCGCGATTTGTCCTATAACTAAGTAGCCATTGTAGCAAAGTGTGTTCTTGTTCTAAATTAAGTTTTATGTTTCATCATATCGGGTCCGAATTCTGAACAAAATGCGTTCGGCTCAAGTCGTCCCACAACTTTTTGTAAGACGTTAATAAAGCCCACCTGGCGTAGTGGTACTCTACAGGTTTGTTCGACGAAGGTCACAGGTTTTTTCCTCGTTTTGCACGTTATATGGCCGATTGTGAACCCAAAAATATAAAAAAAAATATATGTATGTTTATATTGCCAAATGAAATGTTTATGTGAGATGATGAGTGGCCATTATAGCGGCTGTCCGTAAACACAATGGTTATGGATTCGATTTCGATTCGGGGGAATTATATTTAATTTTTCATTTCTTCGCTTTGGTACCAAAGGCAAAGTGCGGCGTAGACTACCACCATTCAACTCGCAATGTCTTTTTTCGAGTAGAAAAAACTAGGTTCCCTCTGCTGGGCGCGGGATACAGCGTGAAGCTAAAAAAAAAGTAAAAGTTAATGAAGGTTCTTTTTTGTAATTAGTCTTAATGCTAGATTTTTAGTTGCCTAAAATAAATTCTAGATTTTTGTTAACAATAATTTATTTTATTGACTATTGATGTATTAATTGAACGAGGTCAAACCTAAGTTGGTACAATTTGGTTTGTTTGCGGTAAAGGCTGCATTACACTGGCCTTGCTTCTTAAGTAGACATTTATGTATTTACTAGCGGTATAGGTATATCACAACCCTCGGTGATGGATTTTTGGAAAATAAAGTACCCTATGTTTAACCTTGGATTATCCACTATATATATGCAAAAAATCATTACAATGGGTCAAGCGGTGTAGATTTTTCTTATAAACTTTCATCCCCTATTTCAACCCTTTAGAGGTTGATTTTTGAAAAACTAAGTAGCCTATGTTAGACACAGTCATTTTTACTACTCTCATTCTAAATTTCATCCAAATCGGGCCAGTAGATAAGCCGTGAAAGCGTGACAGACAAACACACAGACATTCGCATTTATAATATAAGTATGGATTATAGGCTGTGCCCGCGTTTTATCCGCGTGGGATTTGACAAAAAAAGTTATAATTCTTATGTAACAGTAGCCTCGGTTACTCCTTATTACATTAGCTATCTGCTAGTGAAAGTCCCCTCAAAATCAGCCCAGCCGAAATATAATTGTTAAGGTTTCTATTGCTGTTTTATAAATATGTTAATGGAAGAGCGGAATCTTCTGGTACATGCTTAAAAGGAGGTTCCAATTCATAGTTCCTTTATGTAAGGAAATTGTTTGAAAAATGAATGTATGTTTTATTATTCTTTTTTATACTCTGAATAGTGTTCCTTTTTGTTTAGCTTCACGCAGTGTCCCGCACACGTGAACCTAGTGTTAAGACACTCCGTTCCCCACTTTCCGCTGAATTTGGAGGCATTGCGTGTTAAGTGGCGGAACTTAACGCCGCGTTTTGCCTCGACACCAGAGCGAAAAAAATGGAAATATTAAATATTTCCTCCCCTCGAGTAAAATTCGAACCCACAACCAGTCGTTTACAGTCACACGCTTGTGCCACTGCGCCACGACTGGCCCGAATAGTGTGCCTATCCTGTAATGACCCATAAAGTCTTATTTTTGTTAATAAACAGTATTTTTGAGTCTGTTGTTAAGTTGATAAAAATGTAATAAGCAGTGGTGCTAGCTAAAGGACAACATGTCTTGTGAATGTACTATTTTACAAACTCTCTGGACAAACCGACACATGTTACGTCACTTTTTACACCATTTTTCAGAGATTTCACAAGTATTACATACTGCATTGCGGAACTTAAAACTTACTTAGTGTACTCCTGGTACATATCCGTGCCAATATTATAAAAGTCTGATGTAATGAACGACTGTCTTTCTGTCCATGATAGATTTAGATGGCATTCAAATTGTAAATAGTTTAAAATCCGGGGTCTAGCACAGGTTACCTATTTTTTTCAATATTAACCCCTACGGGGGATGGAAAGGGGGAATAAAACGTATGGTAAGTATTAACTACTAAAGCGAAAAGGTGGTCAAAAATGAAGCAGCTATTGTTGTTTAGTTTATGCGTGCATTTATTGGTAACTAGCTTTATCTACACAGCTGTTTCGGTATATTACAACCCTCGGTGGTGGATTTTTGAAAAATAAAGTAGCTTATGTTAAACATTGGATTATCAACTATGTATATATATATGCCAAAATTCGTTACAATCGGTCAAGCGTTCATATAAACGTTCATACCCTATTTTAACCCTTTAGAGGCTGATTTTTAAAAAACTAAGTAGCGTATGTTAGACCCAGTCATTTACAGTCCAGTCATTACTACTTTCATTCCAAATGTCATCCAAATCGGACCAGTAGATTAGCCGTGAAAGCGTGACAGACAAACACACAGATATTCGCATTTATAATATAAGTATGGATACTAATAAATGTATGTCGCCTGTATCTTAATTTGAGCGACTTAATAACCATTGCTATCCACTTTGCAAAATGTTGATGTTAAAATATTAAATACTATATTTCTTGTCTCATTGCTCAATAAAATTAACAGAACTTAACGCCTCGCTTTATCTAAGTTCACCCATAACGAGAAAATTAAAATCATTTAGACAATGATGAAAATATCGTTTACAGAAATGCTTCCGCGGCGATACGATAGTCTTACTTTTTTTTAGTTTCACGCTGCATTCCGCACACAGCAGGGTAGGCAGAGGGAATCTCGTGTTAAGACACTCCGTTCCCCATTTTTCGCCGTATCTCAGAGACATTGCGTGTTAAGTAACGGAATTGCTACAACACCAGAGCGAAGAAAATGGAAACATTAAATACTCCTCAAGCAGGAATCGAACCTACAACCACTCGCGTTTTCAGTCACACTTTTAGCCCACAGGCCACGATAGGCCTCAGGGTTAGATATTTCACAACATTTACCCATGTCTTACATAACCTTATTTACTATATAATTTTTCATGGTATATTTACATGTAATGTTATCATGTAATTAATACGTTATAGTGAATTGCTCCAGCCCCATACTTCAGTAGCTATTTAGCAGTTCTACTATAAGCTTGTGAAGTGATTTAGTTAGTTACTCATTGGTTATTTATTCCTTATCTCGTATTCAAGACTAGGTCTTGACACGTGGGTCTAGAATCTAGATAGACCGAAAAGTGTGTTTATGTGACGGATTAGAATTTAGTGTATGAGTTATAAGTTTTCTTTTGCCATAAAACTTGATATTGCTTAGCTCGTCTACTATATATACGAGTTATTCTACCCTTTTCTACTATATATTCTAGATATTTTACTCTATTCTACTATATTTTATAGATATACTAGGTCTTGACACGTGGGTCTAAAAGCTAGACCCAAAAGTGTTTTTAAGTGACGGATTAGAATATATTGTGTTCTTTAAAAATATGTGGTTCATTTTGTTATAAGTTCTCTTTTGCCATAAAACTTGATATTGCCTAGCTCGTCTACTATATATACGAGTTATTCTACCCTGTTCTACTGTATATTCTAGATATTTTACTCTATTATCTAGTTCTAATTATTAGTTCTACTATATATTATAGATATTCTACTCTATTCAACTATGTTCTTCTCTGTTTGTTCCTTATCTCATACCCAAGACTAGGTCTTGACACGTGGTTCTAGAATCTAGATAGACCGAAAAGTGTTTTTAAGTGACTGCTTAGATCATATTGTGTTCTTTAAATATTCGCCGTTTTCTTTTTGTTACTTTTAAACACTGCGGACACGTGGTCTGTAATTGTCTGTACTTTGTTAAGAAAATTTGAGTTATTTTATTATTTAACCAGGCTAAGAACTAAGAAGTGTTATTTATATAAGTTCTTTAAATATCTGAAATATTTTAGTTACCTTATCATTATATAATGAACCATAGGAACTAAGATTTGTTTTAACAAGTATTTGCTAAAATTAGCAACTAAATTAGGTATTGTATAACAATTGAACACTATATGGCCAGAACCTTCGAAGAGTTTATCATATTAAAGCGAACTGTCCTTCGTTATATCCTTGCACGGGAATCGAAGCTGCTAGCACTCGGTAAAAGGCCAGTTAACAAGAAAGTCTCAAACTACGTCAAAAGCAATCCTCACGGAGACGTCTGGTCGACTGTTGGTGAAGATTTGACTAAGAATATTCATGTTTACCATTTGGAGAAGGAAGATGTTGATATAGGTCCTTTGAGACTGTATAAACCTGAAAGTTATTCGAAGGAATCTTTAGTGGAATATAAGATGTTACGTTGGTAAGATGTTGCCTGTTTTTAATTAATGTGTGTTTTCCTAATTAATTAGGGTTTATTTTAGTATTTGATATGTAGTCAGGATTTAAGTTTAGTTTTTTGATGACACAAAATACCTTAGAACGCCATTTTCCTGTAAAGGGAGGCTCGGAATGGTGCTTTGAACATATCGATAATATATTTTAGAATATAATTAAAATAATCGACGTTTTGAACACTAAGGTGATCCGTTTTTTTAAAAAAGTACTCACGATTAACAAAATAAATGGAATTAATGCGATTAAATTGATTCATCGGAGCCAGTCGGGGCTTGGGGGCACAAAGTGGGACTGTACACGGGACTGGTAGTGGGTTCGATTTCCACTCTAAGGATGGAAATACTTATTATTTCTATTTTCTTCACTCTAGTATAGAAGCAAAACATGGCGTTAAATTCCGCCACTTAACACGCAAGCCTCCGAATACGGCGGAAAGTCGGGAACGGAGTCTTTTAACACTAGGTTCCCTCTTCTACCCTGCTGTGTGCGGAATACAGCGTGAAGCTAAAAAAAACTTCTTCCTGAATTCATGAAAGAGCGTGAAGCTGCAAAAAATGTTATCAGATATCTAAATTTGACATGACTTTGATCTATTTCAGTTTTTTTTAACCATATCATAAATGTTATTTTTTCTACCAAAAATTCTATAAAGATAATAATGATAAATAGGCGCCCATAATCTTATCTCATATTGACTCGTGATTCGGCTCAGTACTGTTTGTGCGTGAGCTGAGTGTGTGTCTCCTGTGATATAAGGTGAGTGAAGTCTTTAGAGGTGGTAGCAGGTTCTTTTTTACCCTAAAATCGGTATGAGTGATTTTTTAAAAGATTTTTAGTACCATAATGTTCTTCTATATATTTTAAAGGGAAAGGTCATCGCGTAATATCCAAAACTTAATTGTAAAAATATTATATTTAACAGGAAGGTAGTTTATAGTTAGTAGATATAAGCTACAAGAGATTTTGCGACAGGGCCGGATTGAGGTGGTCTTATAGATATTACAAGTTTATATAAAACTTTCATTTTTATTCTGCAGATTGGAAAAATTTCTTAATAGTATTGTATATTTCCATTGTTTTGCGGGTTAAGTAGTGGCTGACAGTTGAAATAAATTGACTATTGGAAGACAGAGTGACTTAACACTAGATCCTTTCCTATACTTTTCTATTAATGAATGATGTTAAAAAATACTGTTTATTTTAATAGTATTCAAGGATTAAAAATTTTGTAATTTGATGATGATGTTGCACATTGTTAACTACTGGACTGTTGATGAATGAATTAGTTGTGAATTCGGTTTCGTTTTGGGGTGTTTTTTTTGTTTTTCTGGCCTTCTGACCTTCTCTAAGTTCTCTTTTTACATAGCTTGTAAGGTGTAGTTTAAATTATATAGTTATATCTTAAATCATAACTTAAATCGTCAGATTTTTTGGTCTTGCGAATTCATTAGTATTTCTAAAGTCTCAGCTTCTTAAAGCACTCCATTCTCCACTTTCCGTTTTTTATTTGTGTTACTAAAATATCTTTCATACTCTTTCATCATCCTAACATTACAGTTAAATCTTGAAAATATTCCTATGAAATTGTAACAAGTACTGATAACCTTATCACAGTCGCCTCAACAAGTAATCGCAGGTGGTTTTTGAGATGCATCTATATATATTATCTGATAGAATATCTCTGACTGACTAAAATTATGACTAACTAAGCATTTAGTCAAAATTTTTAATATCTTGTTTTTATTAAGTACTTTAAATTCTATTCTATAACGGACTTCAAGAAATCATTTTTTTTTGTAGCTTCAAGCTGTATCTCGCACACAGCAAGGTAGGCAGAGGGAACCTAGTGTTAAGACACTCCGTTCCCCACTTCCCGCCGAATTCGGAGGCATTGCGTATTAAGTTGCGGAACTTAACGCCGCGCTTTACCTCGGTACCAGAGCGAAGAAAATGGAAATATTAAATATTTCCACTCCTCAAGTGGGAATCGAACCCACAACCAGTCGTTTACAGTCACACGCTTGTGCCACTGGGCCACGACTGGCCACTAAAACTATTTTTAACCGGATTAATCGAGTCGATTGGTATTCATATATACCTGTGACCACGTACTACTATATAGTATTTGAAACGTTGCGTTATCCGAAAATGTATTTTCGAATAACAATAATATACACGATTATTTCGCTTAAAAATAGTTTTTTATTGGAGAAAGGAGGGCAAACGAGCAGAAAGGCTATCTGATGGTAAGTAGTTACCTTCGCCCATGGACATCCACAACATTAGAAAGGTTGTGGATGCGTTGCCGACCTTAGGGGGGGTGGAGGAAAGGAGGGAAGAAGGATAGGGATGGTGGGAGTACGGAAAGAGAGCTGGCTTACATGCCATCGAACCGGAACACATCATCAGATGTTTGTCGGTTCGTCTATGACACTATAGTGGTCGCGAGCCAGTCGGAGAACGAATCTCGTACCACCAAACTAACCGCCTTTTACGGGACGCTGCCGGAATTGTATTCTAACCCGTTCTCCCACGCGTAAAATTTTATTTAAAAATGAGAAATAATCATAAAAACAAAAGACCTAAAAAGAAACTTTACGCTTCTTGCACTTGAAATTTGCCCTTGTGTCCGAATCCGATATAAAAATAATTTACACTTTTACATTGTTTTACAATAATTTAACATTGTTTTACACATTTTTTTCTTCAGCCTCTAGAGACTGTGTTAACAATAATTTAAATATAAATATTATTAAATTTCAAATTAAAAATAATTAAAATACACACTCCATGATTAAAAATATAGAGAAATAGAATAGGAAACATAGTCACAATCAACTTATTATATAACTATCGTTCTACAGCTTCGTTAATACTTCTGGAATATTTTTTCAACTTGTTACTTGGTGTCAAAATACTCCGTTCTCCACTTTCTGTCGGAAATCGTGTGTCGTGTTGCAGACCTCAATACCCCGCTTTTTCTTGGCTACTAGAGCGGAGAAATGAAAATGTTTTTTATATAAACATTTATCGATGCCAAAATCAAACCCACAACCAATCACATGCAGGGTCAGATACTGTCCTTCTGTCACTAGAGCCTCAATTGATACTAATATCTTAAATACAAAGTCTGCCTGTTTGTTAAGCTTTCACGCCAAATAGACTGGCCCTATTTGGATGAAATTCGGAACGTAAATAGTTGAAAATCCAGAGTCAAGGCCGATGTAGGAGACGAAAACTTGTATGAAAAATGGAAATTACTTAAATTAAGAGAGATGGCAAGCCTAAAAATACGAAGGGTACGGGCGAAGCCGCGAGCAGCAATCTAGTTGATTAAAATAAACTTGAATAAAGTTTAATCTAAACTACAAGCAAATTCCATTAAATTGTAAAGTGTGTGTTATTTGTTTTTAATCGTATCGTAATTGAATGATAATGTGCTTTATATTTTTAACATATATGATAGTAGCATAGCTTAGCTACTTTGTCCTGACTTTGCTCGATATTTTTATAGCTTCACGCTTTTGCCCGCATGGCGGGGAGTCAAGGAGGACCTAGTGTCAAGATTCTCCGTCCTCCACTTTCCGCGTGTTGAGTGGCGGAACTCAACGCCACGTTTTGTTTAGGAACCAAAATAAAGAAATAAAAAATTCAATATAATCATTTCAATCATCAATCGAACCTACAACCGTCGCGTTTACAGTCGGTCACTGTCCCACTACGCCACGGTTTTTATTAAAGAAATGTATTTTTTTTATTTTCATATAAATACACCACATTTAGTAGAATAACAGAGAGAAAGAGAGAGAATAGAGCAGAGAGATCATCTTATTTTTTTTAATTTAATATTAGTATCTGCACGCAACTTCGTCCGCGTGGACTTAATGACCTTTGCCACCAAAGTACACATCACGCTGAATACATTCAGTTAAGGTGCAATTTCCTTATATCTTATAATATATGTGTTCCACTCTTCAAAATCAATTTTAACTTAAGTTCTGCATAAGATTAAAAGCTATACAATAAAAAATGTTTCATTCTAATCTGTCCAGTAGTTCTGAAGATGCGCGCGTACAAACATACTGTTCTTAGTATTTTATTATATGTAGTATAAAGTAGATAATCATAATCTTCATAATCTATATTAATAATTTTATTAATGCACTATGGCTCGTACTTTTTGATAATATATGATTTTTATTTTAAATTATATTTTTTTATACATACATATCCTTTAATAAAGGTCATAAAGGCACAGCTGATTGTAAACGCGATGGTTGTGAATTTGATCCCGATTAAGGGCAAATATTCATATTATTTAGATTTCTCTTCTGCTATATAACACAAAGCGCGGCGTTGAGTTCCGCCTTTTGCTAGAATGTGTAAATTTTGTAAAGTGAAGGAAATAATGTTCAGACACTATTCTCTTCACTTTCCAATATATAAGAACAGGTTTTTAGTAAAAACAATTAATAACTTAATTCTTCTGGCCAGTGGTGAGCAGGTGGCACAGGCGTGTGAATGTACACGACTGGTTATGGGTTCGATTCCCACTCGAGGAGTGGAAATATTTAATATTTCCATTTTCTTCGCTCTGGTTTCGAGGTAAAGCGCGGGGTTAAGTTCCGCCACTTAACACGCAAGCCTCCGAATTCGGCGGTGCGTGGGGAACGGAGTGTCTTAACACTAGGTTCCATCTGCCTACCCTGCCGTTTGCGGGAATCAGCGTGAATCTAAAAAAAAACGTAATTCTTTTTAATTAAGATTCTTATTAAATAAGTACTTTTTATTAGCTGTATAGAAAAGACGTCGAAACATAAAATGTTCTGAAATTGTCACCAAACGAAAAACACAGTGTCTTGGCACTGAATTCTCTCTGCTAACAAAATTTTATGTAGTAAATATTCTGACTAGTCCTATAGGCGGAACTACTGATGTGCAAACATCTAAAATAATATTAAATATTACATCTTCAAATATTTACTTTAGAACAACTTCTTATTATATTGATTTAAATTATTATTCAATCGTTAAAGATCAATATTAAAATCAATATATGCATACATATATTAAAATGGGGAACGGAGTGTCTTAACACTAGGTTCCCTCTGCCTACCCTGCTGTTTGCGGGATACAGCGTGAAGCTAAAAAAGAAAAAAAAATATATATTAATGTTCCATTACTGGCTGAATAACTGAATTAAAAGGTTGTAGAAAGAGGAAATTGGGTATAAAGTTTCCTTAGTGGGTGTAACGAAGCACTAATATAGTATGTGTACATATTACATTTTCCGAAATACCTTCAGAAACTGAAAAAATCGGAACTTTTTCTTTTATAGTCGAAATTCTAAAAGTGGTAATGAAAATAGTACAATAAGGGTCTTGAAGTCTACGCAAATCTAATAAATGGTCTGCTTAGATATTTACTAATTGACTGACAGACAACGGACAGACACAAACATAATCATTGTCGTTCTTTTCTATATAATATTTTTTATATTCTTCATGCAAAATGTTTGTCTAATGAT
Organism: Dryas iulia moderata; assembly: GCA_019049465.1. NCBI lineage: Eukaryota > Metazoa > Arthropoda > Insecta > Lepidoptera > Nymphalidae > Dryas > Dryas iulia. The sequence goes on from CM032444.1 coordinate 5,113,565, forward strand.
GCCTCTATATTATGTTCACACATAATATGTAATTTGTTGTGTAATTTAGCTTCACGCTGTATCCCGCATACAGCAGGGTAGGCAGAGGGAACCTAGTGTTAAGAAACTCCGTTCCTCACTTTCCACCGAATTCGGAGGTATTGCGTGTTAAGTGGCGAAACTTAACGCCGCGCTTTTGCCTCTGATACCAGAGCGAAGGAAATGGAAATATTAAATATTTCGCCACGACTGGCCCCTAATGAATGACGAATTTCATATGTACATAATAAATTGTTATCAGATTTAACTATTTTCATTGCTTTGTTCTGATACAGATAAAGTGTGGCGCTAAGTTCCCCAACTTGACATTCAATGTCTCGATTAGGTGCGTAATGTGGAGAACGAGTGCCTTGACATTAGTGTTTTACTGACTATAATGTTATGATAAATGTTCTCATTGCTCTGTTCTAAGAAGATTAAGCGAGATACTAACTTCCGATAAGAACCAATGTCTGAATATTCAAGTGAAAGTGAAGTGATAAGTCAAGAATGGAGTGTCTTGACACTAGGTTTTCTAGTTTAATATATACTCACTAAGTAATAGAAACGATTTAAATCTAAAAATATTCAATTTTCCATTTCCAGTGGCGGCAGAATGATTGATTCACCGGTCGTGAGGGTCGAACAGGGCGAACTACAGGGGAAGCTGGTGAATTCGCCAGGTGGCAAGGCCTTCTACAGCTTCCAAGGCATTCCTTATGCTAAGCCACCTATCGGCTCCTTGAGATTTAGGGTGAGTGTTGCGCATTTTTTTTTCTTTAGTTTCACGCTGTATCCCGCACACAGCCGGGTAGGCAAATAACTTAATGTTAAGACACTCCATTCCCGACTTTCCGCCGAATTCTGGAGGCATTGTGCGTTAAGTGGCAGAACTTAACGCCGCGCTTTGCCTCGGCACCAGAGTAAAGAAAATGGAAAACCTTGATATTTCCACTCCTCTAGTGGGAATCGAATCCACAACCAGTCGCTTTACAGTCACACTTTTTGCTTCTGCGCCACGACTGGCCCCTAGTAGTATTTTACGTTCTTATATAATCTTTGAGAGAAAAAAATAACAAGCGCAGTGTAATAAGAGATAGCGAATGATCTGAACAAATAAGATAACTACAGTGATGTGATAAAATGTACTGCAGATACGGTTATATCAAGGAAATTTATCAAATATATATACTTAACTTACTTTCTTTTAATATAGTAGTAGAAAAATAAAAATTAAATATAATACATTATAAAGATTTATTCCAAAAATAAAGAATCTTTTTCAGCAAAAAAGCGAATTGGAAAAAAGCTTGACTTATTAGGTTTTTGAAACTACCGCTTTAATTCTAGGCGTAGAAAGAAATCTAGAAGAAAAAGTTGTTTTTTTTTGATATTTCCATACTAGACTAGACTAGACAAAATATTGTTTTAAAAGATAAATTATTTATTGTTATATACATATAATGAAGAGATCGCAGCTCTGACGTGACGTCGATTGTAAATATGATTGATTATGGGTTCGATTCTCGCTCGAAGTAATTATTATATTTAATTTGTATTCTTTGCATTGGTACCTAAGGTATACCGTGACGTTAAGCTCCATTCACGTAGTATATCGATTTCAGAAATGGAGAATGGAGTGTTTTAACACTGTGTTATCTATATTTGTTACCTTGCTATACAGAATAAATTATGAAGTAGAAAAAAATATATGTATTTTGTTCTATAAAATAATTAAAGTAGTTGAAATCGTAGATTAGGGTCGACTATTTTGAAATTGTATTATAAAGGACTTTTTTTCTTTAATTTATTTTGTTTTGCCTTTTTTTAAGTGATGTACAAAACAATTTTGTATAAATTCAAAAATAGGTAAAAACTGTTTTTACACGTTATATTTATATAAGTATTGTAGCGACCCGCTCATCTGATCTTCATTTTGTCCCCTGTTTGAGCCCCTATCAGATTCCCTGAATTTTCTGTTTAATCATAATAAAATATAGCCAATAACATCTCTGAATAGTATAGCTTTCTAATTGTGCAAGAAATATCATGATCGGTTTAGTATTTCCGAAGATTAGCCCTTACAGACAAAGTTACAAACTTTACCTTTTTATATATTAGTTTTTTTTATAGCTTCACGCTGTATCCCGCACACAGCAGGGTAGGCAGAGGGAACCTAGTGTTAAGACACTCCGTTCCCCACTTTCCGCCGAATTCCGAGGCGGATTGCGTGTTAAGTGGCGGAACTTAACGCCCCGCTTTACCTCGACACCAGAGCGAAGAAAATGGAAATATAATTTCCACTCCTCGAGCGGGAATTATATTTCCATTTTCTTCGCTTAGCTGTGGGTTCGATTGAACCCACAACCAATCGTTTACAGTCACACGCTTGTGCCACTGGGCCACGACGGGCCACAATATATAATATTGTGGCCAGTCAATAATATTAGTATAGGTGCGTAATACATAATAAAAGTATCTTTGCGGCGAAATGAAACGCGAAGTATTTATAAAATACCTTTTAACTATGTTACCGCGAAAAGGTGACAAATAGACAATGACGTTTGTTTTTTTTTAATATTAACTAATCTAGCAAGTGTCAGACATTAGTCAGCGGAATTGAAGCGCCCATAAATACTTATTAGGTGACTAACCTTTTTTTAGAGCTATGAGAACACTTCTTATCACTTCTTATCTAATCACGCTCTACGTAATGCATTACGTCATTATATCTAGTTTTTTTTTAGAATGTAATGGGGAACGGAGTGTCTTAACACTTACAAAAAATAATATGTTTTAACATACATACATAAGCTTCACGCTGTATCCCGCACACAGCAGGGTAGGCAGAGGGAACCTAGTGTTAAGACACTCCGTTCCCCACTTTACGGCGAATTCGGAGGCTTGCTTGTTAAGTGGCGGAACTTAACGCCGCACTTTGCCTCGACACCAGAGAGAATAAAATGGAAATATAATTTCCACTCCTCGAGTGGGAATCGAACCCACAACCAGTCGTTTACAGTCACACGCTTGTGCTACTGGGCCACGACTGGCCATGTTTAAAGTTATATATAATATTGTTTTAATTAAGAGTTAATATAATTATAGAAATAAGTATAGTAAATATAATAAGATAACTCGCTTAGTTAATTTAAAACGTCATTTTAGTTTTGAGTAGCATGTCAAAGTAATTTAAGAATTGTAATCTAATCATATAAAGGAATAAAAGGATACGAGACCAGGTGTCTGTAGTGCTTTTTTTTTAAAATAAAAAAAAAATATTATGTTCCTTCTGCTTACCCAGCTGTTGGCGGAATACAGTGGGAAGCTAACACAAAGTCTATTTTGTGTTTAGCGTCTTTTATTTTTTTTTAGCTTCACGCTGTATCCCGCACACAGCAGAGTAGGCAGAGGGAACCTAGTATTAAGATATTCCGTTCCTCACACACCGCCGAATTCGGAGGTATTGCGTGTTAAGTGGCGGAACTTAACGCCGCGCTTTGCCTCTGTACCAGAGCGAAGAAAATGGAAATATTAAATATTTCCACTCTGCGAGTGGGAATCAAACCCACAACCAGTCGTTTACAGTCACACGCTTGTGCCACTGGGCCACGACTGGCCACTAATTGGTTTTTTAATTACCTGAAACAAAACAATATCAGTCCAGAACACACAAAAATAATAAACAAAAAATATTTTAATTTCTTAATATGTACTATTTTGACTAAAATATTAATAATCTTTGTCGTGGTGCAGTGGAACAGCGTTCTGTGAACTGTTGGTTGTGGGTTCGATTTCCATTCGGGGTATGATTACTTAAATTATTTTCGTTTTCTTATATTCGTTGAGTATGTCCACTCTATTCATCTCATACTTATGCAATGTTTCGGGTGAACATTCGTAGACAGTGGGGAACGGAGTGTCTTAACACTACAATTCTCTCTGGCTATCCTGCTATGCGATAAGATAAGTATAATTGCAATGAAGTCCTAATTTAAATCAACTTGTAATTATTACAGGCACCACAACCACCTGAGCCATGGGAAGGTATCAGAGATGCCACTTGCGAAGGCAACGTCTCTGCCCAGTTCGGACCTTTCCAAAACAAAAGTTATATGGGAGATGAAAACTGCTTATTCTTAAACATATATACACCAAATATCGATGGTGAATTCCTTCCAGTCATGTTTTATATTCATGGAGGAGGTTTCCAGTTCGGTTCCGGCAGTGCAAGTCTCTATGGGGGCGACTTCTTAGTAGAGAAAGACGTAGTTGTAGTTACAATCAATTACAGAGTCGGTCCACTAGGTTTCTTAAGTCTTAACACTCCAGAAGTACCAGGAAACGCCGGAATGAAGGACATGGTTCAAGCATTACGATGGGTTCACCAAAATATTAAGAGTTTTGGTGGTAATTCGGGGAATATAACCGTTTTTGGTGAAAGCTGTGGTGGCGCAGCCGTTTCTTTGCTAGCAGCCAGTCCGTTGTCAAAGAATCTTATATCCAAAGGCATTTCTCAATCCGGCTGTGCTTTAAACCCTTGGGTGATCCAAAGATCACCTATCGAAAATGCCAGACGTTTAGCAGAAGAATTGGGGTGCGAATCGTCAGATATTGGTGATATTTTGGAGTTCCTAACAACTACTCCGGTGAGAGATATAGTTGAGGCTAGCGAGAGAGCTCTGCCATTCGATGATAATGTTAAGAAATTCGCAAATTCCTTCTCTCCTGTAGTTGAGAAGGAGTTTCCTGGAGTCGAAGGGTTTATGACGGAACCGTTCATCAATATCTTAACTTCAGGCCGAGCAGCAGACATACCTTTAATGATCGGTTCAACATCACTCGAATTCGCACTAGACATAGGAGCAGATGATCTCCAAGCGTACATTCCAAAAGACTTAAACATCGAGAGAAATTCACAACAGTCGTTGGAAATTGCTGAGAAAATTAAAGAGTTATATTTTAAAGGCAATCCGTTGAGTGTTGAAAGTCTGAACGATCGGTTCCAACTGTTCTCTGACTTGTCAATAAATGTTGACACACACAGATACATTCAGTATCTGTTGAATGTCAAAAGTAAGCCTATTTTCTGCTACAAGTTTGATTATATCGGGGCTTTGAATCTGTCTGGCAGTATGATAAAGAATTTCGACCTGAAACACGCCGGACACATGGACGAATTGGCATACTTATTCAGGAATGATACGCAAAAAGACGTTGAAGTTACTCCTCAAGATGAGAAAATGAGGGAGAGGATGGTTCGACTGTGGACCAATTTCGCTAAATCTGGGTGAGATATTTTTCTTTTACTTTTTATCTTTTTTGTATAAAAAATAAACAATTATTGAGGCTGCCTTTTGAGTGTAAAGCGATGGTTGTGGGTTCGATTCCCACTCGGATGATTGTGTTTAAATATTCGTTTCTCCGCTCTGGGTAGTGTGGCATTGAGTTCTACCACTCAATATGTAATGTCTCGATTTCAAGCAGCAACGGAAGTCAGAGTGTCTTGACACTAGGTTCTCTCTGCCTGCAATACGCAAATAAGCGTGAAGCTACTTTTTTTTCACATATCAAACTAGTAAATACTGAACAAATTAAATTATTTTCTTGAATTATTTCTCGAGGCATTTTCTAGTTTTTGGCCTGAATTTTCTGTAGCTTATTTATTTTTCATCTCAATTGAATATTATTACAAGTTTTTTATTGACTTGCAATATACATATGTATTTATTTTCGACTAGAATCTTGCAACTCAATATCGAAACGTACATAAATAATTTAAACGACTAAGCTGTTTTTTTTATATAAATGTTTAGTTCAGCTGTGTGACGTCATTCAAAACCCAACATGGCGGAATACTTATTTGAAATGCACTCCCGTAATATAGATTTTAAATAATATAGCTTGCTTTAAAAATTTTGAAAAAACTTATTTTTTAAAGTTTTTTTTAGCTTTACGCTGTGCCTCCCACACAGCAAGGTAGACAGAGAGAACCAACCTAGTGTAAAGACACTCCATTCCCCACGCACCGACGAATTCATGAGACATTGGTGTTAAGTGGCGGAACTTAACGCCGCGCTAAATATTTCCTAAATATAAATAAATATTTCCACTCCTCGAGTGAGAATCGAACCCATAACCAGTTTCCCCACAAGGCACGACCTGTCTCGTTTCTTCTTTTAGTATAAATATGGCAAACTAACATATTTTCTTTTTAAATTTCAGCAACCCAACACCAGATGAAAATCATTATTTAACAGTAACCTGGTTACCAGTTAATAAGAACACCCTGTATTATATCAATCTATCAAACGAACTGTCAATCGCAACGAATCCAGACAAAGAAAAAATGGAATTCTGGGACGAATTATACAGCAAATATTATAAAATATGGGATGAAATCGAAGATAGTAAGATAAGCGAGAAAATAGAATACTCAACTGCTCCAGTTATAGTTGAAGAGACGATTATAACTACAGTGACTACAGTTGTTAATAATGGTGAAGAAATCACTAAAAGCGAAGTGTTAATTGACGTTCAAGATTCAGGGGAACAGGTTCAAATCCAAGAAAATAATGTATCAGAATTAATAGAGAATGATCAGCCAGTAGATAATGGAAGGGTATCTGAAGAAGTTAGTGTAGTTGAAGAAGATATTATAAAAGAAGAAAGAGTAGAACAAAATAATGTAGAAGAGAAAGCAAATAACACAGAAGAGAAAGAGAAAGTGAATTTCGTACAATCGGAGCGAAAAGTGATCGAAACAGAAGATTTTGGCATTAACATTGGTAAAATATCAGAGAAATTTGAAAATCCTCACAATGGTGTTGAATTTAATGGCAATTCTGATAGAAATGTCAAACCTAGACCTTCGAATGAGATTAAAATGGTACAAAATAATAATTTTAACCCCAAAGATGTGATCAGAGCGAATGATCCTCCGGAGGATGATTTGCCCAAAAACATTGGTGTTAATAAGTTTGTGAATTTCTTCGAATCGTTGGGCGGTAAGAAGTGATTGTGATTGTGTTTCGAGTCATGTTTGCTGTATTGTATTTTTTTTTTAATTTTTTAATTATTTGTATACAGAGTGGTTGAATATATATAATAGTGGCTTTTTTTGGATTAATCAATAATGAGTTAATTTGAAACTTATTTTATTAATAACAAAGTAACTAAAAATATAAATTTTGAAGGAAAATTTAATTTCTATCTCAGTAATGTGAGTTGTTGTGGGTTCGATTCCCACTCGAGGAAATGTAATATTTAATATTTCATTTTCTTCGCTCTGGTGTCGAGGCAAACGTTTTGACGAAAATCAAAATTATTATTTCCTAATAGTATTCATAAAATAGTATATACTCGATATATATAATATCGATAAACAGTTGGCGGGCCGCATTGAATAACTAAGGAGGCCACGCGTTAATACCCTCTGAAATAAGTAAAATCTAAGTTTTACTTTTAAAAAAAATAATATTAAAAAAAACTTTTACATTTTTAATCACTCTGTATGTATATATAGACGTATTTTTTTCATAGTCACAGCGAATTTTATTTATATATATGTTTTTTTTTTCATATATTATATAAAGGGGGTGACCAATCTCTTTGAAGGATTATTTTTGACTCTAAAAAAATTAATTTCTTCTCTTTTTCGTATACTTTTTAAATACCTATTTAATTTAGATTCATGAAAAATTCAAAATTTTGAAAAGTAACTTAAAACAAAAGTAGCGGGTTCGAATCCCGCGGCTTTCTAATTTTTATACATTGCCTAAAAATGTATTTCATGTTCTAATTGTGTAAATAACACTTTAAAACTAAAATATTTAATATATAGCAATTTCTCTTGACAAACGATTGTTCGTAGAATAATCTTTGCGTAGCAGAAATTTGTAAAAATCTCTGTACAGAGATGCTGACAACATAAATAACGTTGTAAAAAGCGTATAACAATTTCGACTCATCGAATAAAATCAAATTTTTATACGTTTTTAAAAAATATCTATCAAGGACATTCCAAGGTCACCCCCTTTTTAATGGAATATATTTATATTATTGTACATTCCTATTTTACATATATTATTATATCTAATGTAGTTATATATATAAATAACGAAGAAATCATAGAATTTCTATTTTTTCCGTTAATTCTAATATAAATAAATTAAAATATTAAATATTCGATGTTTAAATTTTTTAAAAAAATGTATCTATGTTTAAATAATGTTGCCAATATTTAATATTCTCTTCGAAAGTGGTTTTTTTTTTTGAAATTTTTATTTAAAATTAAGACTCAAAATTAAAAATTTTGAGTTATTCAAAATTCTGGAAATGTTATTTTAAATGAGTGATATTATTTTGGTGATTACAAGTGCCTTTTTATAAATTATTTTGTTCTTCTTTTTTCTTCTTTTTTTTTAATTGTCCTATCTTTTTGTTAAAATCGCTTCAAAACGGTCATAGACATTCCTCTTTAGCATTTAATAATAGTTAAAGCACATATTAGAACATTAATATCAATTTATTAGTAATATGTGTATTGTAATTAAAAAAAAAAAACTTATTTTTATTTTTTATTTAGAGCCATATGTTATATTTTTCTTTATCTGTGGGATCATTTTTTTATATGGCAACATTGAATATATTAATTTAAGTTTTGAAGCCGTCGTGGCGCAGTGCGACAGTGTCTGACTGTAAAGCGATGGTTCTGAGTTCGATTCCCACTCGGGGTAATTTATATTTCAATTTTCATATCTCGGGGATTATATTTCAATTTTCATATCTCCGCTCGGGTACCTGAGATAAAGCGCGGCGTTAAGTTACGCCATTCAACACATAATGTCTCGATTTCGGACGGAAAGTGGAGTGTCTTGACACTTCTGGTTACTCCGCTATGTATGAAAAACGTGTATCTGTTTTGTTTTTTCTAATTAGGAGCATATTATTAATTAGGAGTTTTTTAAAAATAACCTTATTTATAAATTTAAGATTTTATTACTGGAAGGTTATATTATATTATTTTTGTCTTTACATATTACCAATATAGCAGAGAGAACCTAGTGACAAGACACTCCGTTCTCCACTTTCCGTCCGAATTTAAGACATTGCGTGTTGAGTAGCGGAACTTAACGCCGCGCTTTACTATACCAGAACAGGAAAATCAAAATAATTTAATTATTTTTGAATCTAGTAAAAAATAACTAAAAACACAATGAGAAATAATTTGATATATTAATTGCAAAAACAAAACGTTTTAATTTTTTGTAATTCTGCCATCTTGAAAAACAATGTTGCCATCATAAAAAAATCTATTTAGTTATTTAAGATAATTTACCGCACGAAAGTTGAATTAGAATTTTTTTTAAGTGTTTATTTGATTGAGTATATATTTTAGAAAGTGCCAATATTATATTATACATATATTATAAATAGTTACATTCAATACTAATTTTACTTATTTTTTATATAATAATAATAAATAAAATTGTATATGGTATATTTTGTGTTATCTTTTCTTATCATAATCGTGGGACCAGTAGTAGCGCAGAGGCACAAAGTGTGCCTGCAAAGCGACTGGTTGTGGGTTCGATTCCCACTCGAGGAGTGGAAATATTTATTTCCATTTTCTTCGCTCTGGTGCCGAGGCAAAGTGCGGCGTTAAGTTCCGCTACTTAACACGTAATGCCTCCGACTTGTGGTGCATGGGGAACGGAGTGTCTTAACACTAGGTTTCCTTTGCCTATCCTGCTGTGTGCGGGATACAGCGTGTGTTCTTATCATTTGGCTGATGATACATGATACTTTTATATATATATATACCTTTTCTCTAAATGAAAATGACAATAAATAATATTAAACCAATCCGTTTTCCAGCCAGCGGGAGATTTCTTGTTCATTAGTGGAATTTAACGCCGCTCTTTTTCTTACCAGAGCGAAGAAAATGAAAACGTTAAATATTTCCATCCCTCGAGTGGGAATTGAACCCACAACCAGTCGCGTTTCTAGTCATTTCCTGCCCTAAAGTAACGAATGGTCTCTAATATTCATTTATGTTCTGAAAAATTATAAAAGGACACCCACGGAGTTATACTATCGGTAAGTATATTAATTACCCAGCTCTTGTTTTAGAATCCCATATTAAATCTTCTTTATTCTTTATTGCGCAAACACTTATTTTAAAAAATGCACAATAGGCAGATTAGACGCTGAAGACAACATTCTTTTCCAGCCATCGTTGTCACATGAGATGTAAATTGTGGCCAGTCGTGGCCCAGTGGCACAAGCGTGCGACTGTAAAACGACTGGTTGTGGGTTCGATTCCCACTCGAGGAGTGAAAATATTTAATATTTCCGTTTTCTTCGCTCTGGTGTCGAGGTAAAGCGCGGCGTTAAGTTCCGCCACTTAACACGTAAAGCGTCCGAATTCGGCGGAAAGTGGGGAACGGAGTGTCTTAACACTAGGTTCCCTCTGCCTACCCTGCTGTGTAAGGGATACAGCGTCAAGCTAAATAAACATGTAAATATATACATAAAAACTCTATTTAATTATTTTATAATTATATTTGTAAAAACAAAGCATATGAAATACATTTATATATAATATATTAATAGGAAATATAGATTACATTAAAACCCAAAATATTTCAGGAACATATTTAGAGAAAATGAAAAAAACTATATATTTTTTTTATTTATTTTAATACATTCACTTAACCATTGAGTTGCTTTTATACAAAAATAAACTATTATAATACATTGCCATTTGCCTGTCATGCCATTTATTGTCATGGTTTGCCTGTCATGCCATGTGTATATTTTTTAACTTATTTTAATAGTTTTAATAGAACCATTGAGTTATTGAAAAAGGCATTTCAAAATTATTCTTAAGTGTGGAATAACACTTTAAAAATGTTTAAAAGCATTGAGTTATTTTTATGCAAAAATAAACTATTTTAAATACATTGCCAAGCTCTGTATATATTTTTTAAATTATTTTTAAAAATGTTTAAAAGCATTGAGTTATTTTTATGCAAAAATAAACTATTTTAAATACATAGTCGTTTGATTGTCAAGCCGTGTATATATTTTTTAACTTATTTTAATAGATTCACTTAACCATTGAGTTGTTTTTATACCAAAGTGACCTATTTTAAATACATTGTCGTTTGCCTGTCATGCCATTTATTGTCATGATTTGCCTGTCATGCCATTTATTGTCATGGTTTGCCTGTCATGCCATGTATTGTCATGGTTTGCCTGTCATGCAAAAATATATACATGATATATTTTTCAACTTATTTTCATAGCTTCACTGAACCATCGAGTTGTTTTTTATGCAAAAATAAACTATTTTAAATACATTGTCATTTGACTATCAAGCCATGTTTTTAATTTTTAACTTATTTTACTAGATTCACTTAACCATTGAGTTGTTCTTACACAAAATTACCCCTTTTTAAATATATTGTAGTTTGCCTGTCATGCCATTTATTCTCATGGTTTGCCTGTCATGCAAAAATATATACATGATATATTTTTCAACTTATTTTCATAGCTTCACTTAACCATCGAGTTGTTTTTAAGCAAAAATAAACTATTTTAAATATATTGTCATTTGCCTATCATGCCATGTATTTAATTTTTAACTTATTTTACTAGATTCACTTAACCATTGAGTTGTTTTTATGCAAAAATAAACTATTTTAGATACATTGCCGTTTGCCTGTCATGCCATTTATTGTCATGGTTTGCCTGTCATGCCATTTATTATTATTATTATTATTATTTGTCTACCATCCATTTATTGTTGTCATTTGCCTGCCACGCCACTATGAAATTGTTAACACTTGTTGCTGCGTACCTCTCTAGTCTGAGTCAGGCATAACCCGGTTCTGACATTCCAATTCAATTTTGTAAACACTTTTATGGATTTTTAACTTCGAGTCCGATATAAGGTGCGGTGGAAGCATTGACACGAGATCAGCGACCGCTTCAAAGTATCTGTGAGTGGCGCTTGGTTTGTTACTTTGTCCTGATCTAACTTCTTTATTAGTTTCCGTCTCTATATATTCCATAGATTCCCGAAAGCTTGAAAAACTGTCATCACTATTGGACGTGGTTTGGTTATCGTTTGATGTGTCTCCTGACATTGTACGAGTATATCTTCGCGCAGTAACAGAATCAGGCGATCCTCTTATGCCTGTAGTACTGTCGCTGTCGTTCTTCCGTTTTTTAAAAAAAGATTTAGGGGAAGTCGAAGGCCCAGCACGATTGAAAACGTCTGTAGCTCTTGAAGTGCTTGGTATTGGCACATTATTTGGTAACTCCGAGCTGACTCCTGGTACAGGAGTATCAGAACGAGGAGCAGCCACTAAACTCTCAAAATCGGAGTAGAGAGATGAAGATGCATCTGTCAAATTATCAAGTGCTATTGAATGTTGTGCTGGTCGAGTAACCGCATTAGCAGCTTGAGCTCTTTCGGAGCTTTTTTCCGACAAAAAGTCCAGCATAGGCATATATCTCCACGTGTTCTTTTTCGATTTCAGCTTCGTTTTCTTCTTGTAGTGGTCCCTGAAGTGTTTCCATCTTTTTTGTAAATCTGCAACTGAAGGAAACAAAGTTTAAAAGTATGTAACTAATCAAGCATGCAAGACGTATCATGCAAAAATGGCTGATGAAAACGAAAGATTGAAAAATATGCTAAGAATAAGTATAAGAATTGGAACATAGCGGGCCCGCGCCATTTGAAGATTTCTGGAAAACGCAAGGCTGGCTGAGGTTTGCCCACGCCTGAACTAAGCAATAATTGAGTTTTTTGTACATCAAAGTTTAAACAAGTTCCGTATTTTATTCGTTTTGTATATTATATGCTTCAGTTTCACTGAAATCTTGTGTTAAGACACTATGTTATTAACTTTCCACCGAAATCGAAATATTGTGTGCTAAGAGTAGAAATAATTATATTTGTTGTATTTTTATTTTCGCGCGGCATTGAGATCCGACATTTAACACGCAATATCTCCATATCGGTTAGAAAAGCTTCGATTTTTGACGGAGTGTCTTTCACCAGGTTCTCTCTAATCATCCTGCTCTGTAGAAAAAAGCGTGGTTAAAAGTTTTAATGTGGTGTTAAAACATGAGGGCTTCTCTGGCCGTAAATGAAGTTCATATTAAAGCTTTGCATATTCCATAAAATAAGGGAAATTAATCCAAATGAAAAAATATATATATTTAAATTATTTTAATACCCATTTGGTTTACAATTTAGCCTCTTTTGTATATAATATAAAAACATCTTAAGTACATTATCTCACTAATAAGTTATCACTCGCGCCTGTTCCTCTGCACTCTTCTAGTCCGAGTCAGGCATAGCCCTGTTCTGACATTCCAATTCAATCTTGTAAACACTTTTATGAATTTTTAACTTCGCATCCGATATAAGGTGCGGTGGAAGCAATGATACGATATCAGCGACCGCTTCAAAGTATCTGTGAAGAACACTTTGTTCTGATTTAACGTCTTTGCTAGCTTCAAATGCAGCAATCTCATTATCTACAGATTGCCCCAAGCTTTGAAGACTGTCATCTCTATGGAGTGTGCTTGTATGGGCCTGTCCAGTTATTTCGTCTATTGCCCGTCTGAGTGGCCCTTTTCTTTCAAAGAAACCTCTTTCAGCCTTTCGCTTTTTTCTCATAGCAGCAAGGGGCGAAGTCGATGGTCCAGCATGAAAAAACATGTCTTCTGGTTCTGAAGCGTTTCGTATGCTTGAACTATTTGGATACTTCGATCCGGTTTCTGGTAAAGAAGTATCAGAACGAGCTGGTGCAGGAGAGCCTAAATCCTCATACTCGGAGAAGAGAGATATGTCTGACAATTCATCCGGTGTAGCTACTGATGGCTTCCTCTTTGGTCGGTCTTCTCGTGTCTTTATATTATCTGATTGAACTTTAGAGCTTTTTTCCGACAAAAACTCCAGCATGGACATATATCTCCACGTGTTCTTTTTCGATTTCAGCTTCTTTTTCTTCTTGTAGTGGTCCCTGAAGTGTTTCCATCTTTTTTGTAAATCTACAACTGAAGGAAATACACTTTAAAACTATGTAACTAAGCAAGCGTTAGTATAATGTAAGGATGAGTGATGAAAAAGGAAGACACTGATTCAAGTTTAGTAAGGAATTAACTTATTCTATTAATATAATATTAGTTTTATAGCAATTTAAGAACTCAATTATGGAGTCACTTAGATGTTCACTTCGTTAAGGCGCCGAAACTTATAACCCACTTTGGGAAAGAATCAGAAATAAATATAATTCCACATTGTTAGTGAGGATCGAACCCACGACCATCTTATACACTTACGCGTTTACATCGAGCATATTCGCGAACTCTACCTATTTTTTCATTAAACATGAACACTGTCTGCAGCTAAAATCTTAAAAATATATTTTATGTTTCAGTTTCGATTAGGAAATTGAAAAAAAAGGAAATATATATAAAATAAAAAAGAGTACGCATATTTAAAAGCGTACACGTTTTTTAATTTTTTATCTTTTCATTTTTATATATATTACAAATAAACAAATTAAACTGGTAACATTATGAACATATTTTATCTGTGCGAAACGTGCCTTCGCGCGTTTTTGTCTATATTCACGTTTCCAACTGTCAACGTCATATCAATGAAATGACAAACAACACAATGTAATCGAAACGATACAACAACTGAACTAAGTTTAAAGTTCTATTTATGATTTTCTGTGTACATTAACAACATTAGGTGCCTCTAAATAATTTAGAAATAGTAGATTATTTAAGTTAAATAATATATTAAAGTACTACTCACTTGGAATGTTCATAACGTCGCTAATTTCTTTCCACTCATTGTATTTCGCAATTAAATTACGATTTTGAGGATGACTACTGTCATATATCACAGGTTTCGTTCTCACCAACTTTATTAACATTTCGTCCTTCTCTTTGTTGAAATAATTCATTGTTTATATATAATCACAGCACTTATCACAATGATAAGGAAACCGTCGACCATCGAACGAATATAGAAGAACTTTAATCACGTTAGTAAATACATATTTAAAATTACACACAGGGCTTCCTAATTTAATTATTAAGCAATTTTTGATGTAACTTTTAAGTTAATTATTGATTTAATATAGAAACGTCGCACGTCGCGGGCGGCGTGCGAGTGGGGAGCGGTTGGCATGCGCATGCGCATGACTCACGGGTTTTTTAGATAGCATGTTAATGTTCATTGCGACTTTGTTATTATTCATTATTAATATTGGTGTCTTATTTACGAATTTTGTTGTTATTTCGTTTATGGAAAACAAGGAAGTTGTTAAAGCCGTTGTGGTGCAGTGGTACAGCGTATGTATAACAGGTTGTGGGTCCGATGTACATTCGGAAAAATGATTATAAGTAAAGTATTTCCATTTTCTTGCTTTGTTGAAACAAACCGCGGCGTTGGGTTCCGCCACGCAACACGCAATGTCTGAGTTTGTTGTCATGACAGTAGTCTGACTACTACTAAAAAAGCGTGAAGCTGCTGCTATTTATTTTATTAAAACAGTTTACATTGATAGTACAACGACCTTAACTTATAACAATATAAATATTTACACATTGGTACCAGTCGTGGCGCAGAGGCATAAGGTGTGACTGTAAAGCGACTGGGTTCGGGTTCGATTCCCGCTCGAGGAGTGGAAATATTTATTATTTTCATTTTCTTTGCTCTGGTGTCGAGGCAAAGCGCGGCGTTAGGAGGAGCTCCTCCACTTAACGCGCAATGCCTCCAAATTCGGAGTGTCTTAACACTAGGTTCCCTCTGCCTACCCTGCTGTGTGCGGGATACAGCGTGAAGCTAAAAAAACGGTAGAAAAATATTTACATTGATCTAATAATATATACACACCATATTATAACAGTACAATGAATCATGTTTTACCAATAATTAGTTTCTACTTTAAATTTGTTACAACTTATATATTTACACAAATAACGTTTAGCTAATATTAATTAGAGGCCGTCTTAACTCAGTGGCACAGCGCCTGATTGTAGACGCGATGGTAGTGCTTTCGATTCCTACTCGGGGGAATTTTAAATAGCATTTAAATTTTCATTTCTTTACTCTGGTACCGAAGACAAAGCACGAAGAATTGTAATATGACGAAAGAGATGTAGTTGTGCTGTTCGTGCGGCGAAGCCTCAAACGGACCACTAGTGTTTAAAAATCATTTTAAAAAAGGGGAAGAATGACTTGATATCTAAACAGAAATATAGTTTGTGGCCAGTCGTGGCCCAGTGGCACAAGCGTGTGACTATAAACGACGGGTTGTGGGGTCGTTTCCCACTCGAGGAGTGGAAATATTTAATATTTCCATTTTCTTCGCTCTGGTGCCGAGGTAAAGCGCGGCGTTAAGTGCCGCCACTTAACACGCCTCTGAATTCGGCGGTGCGTGGGGAACGGAGTGTCTTAACACTAGGCTCCCTCTGCCTACCCTGCTGTGTGCGGGATACAGCTTGAAGTTAAAAAAAAGTTTTTTTGGCATAAAATCAAACGTCAAGAAGTTCCTAGAGAATAAAAGTCAGTGAGGTCCTAATCATTAGAATCTATTGTAAAGGAATACCGTTTTCGGATTTCTTTCTTACATGAGTTTGGTTCTAAAAATATTCTAAAGTTATGTGGTATATAGATGATAAAATAAATCTGAAATTTAGTATCTTTTAGATAAAAAAGTAAAAGTCAGTATAAAAAATGGGATGATTTTTTAAAAAAAGTTTATCCTACATTATTTTTTTAATCAATTATGATATAATATCAGTAAAAAAGACACTGATTTAGAAATAAAAATTGATATATATTTTTTTATATAACAATTAGTAAAAAATATTTTAGTAAGGGCATAATTTTTACGCGACATAAAAACTTACTCTTATTTTTAATAAATTAATTACATTTAAAACTAAAGTTTTGACTTTGTTACTATGCTAACTAACAAAAAAAAGCACTCCTAGCGCCTCTGGCGGTAGTTAAAGTAGTTATCTTTAGGACATTGTCAAATAAGATCGACGGTTTCTGAAATAGACAAAGTTTTGTTAAATGTTAGATTATCTGCTGACGACATCATGATCTGAATAAATGAAAATTTGGCATTTCATGAACTGTGACTATTTCATGATGTCGTCAAGGATTTCACGAATTCGTCAATTTTACGATATCACCACGACATATGTAAAGATTAATAAACAAACGGTGGTCTCGATAACATAAGCTCTATCAGACGTAACTCCAAAGCATTCATTGTGTGATCGTGTAAACTGGTCATTGGATCCATATTCTGGTGCCACTTTCTCGCTTTCTCTACAATTTCGTGTAAAATCGTGTTCACATTAGATTTGGCCGTTATTCTTTGTTCTTTGGGAAAAGTGGACACCAAGTCCGCCATCGCGGAGAAGAAACTGAATATATGAGTCTTATCATTCTTCGTAATGGGCGGAGAGTTTTTGCGTTTCCGTCTAACAATTTTCTTCATAGGTTTTATTAATTTAAATGCTTCTTTAGATCTTACGTTCTCTAAATATTTCTTATATTCTTTCACACTAAAACCCGGCGAAGATATTTTGGCAGTTCGATGGATTGTCTGATGCATAGACGTTTGCGGGTCATCTCTGTCTACATTCATCGCTTCCGTGGTATTCAAGCTGGTTTCTGTGAAACTAAATCTCCGCTGTATCTGTCTGTGATACGTAACTTCATCCAAGGACGAGGAGTCGCAGTCTGTGCCACTCTTAGCAAAGTCCATGTGGAATCGTTCCGACGTACGTTGTCGTCTCGACTTGTTCACTTTGTGCACGGAGAGGTCGTCGCTGATGTCGTCGAAGATGTTCAAGTCGACGGTGGAGAGAGAGCCCTCCGTGTCGTTCAGACATTCTTCGATAGCACTCTCTTCAGCGTGAGACAGCGGCCTCTCTTCATCTCCGTCAGAAACATCTGTCACGTCACTACCTGTTCTGGAGTCTCTTGTACTGCTCTGTGATATAATCTCATTTAATTCATCCAATTTGGAAACAGCACCCCTTATCGCCTTTAAAGCTTCCTCCATTTTGTATGTTTTATAGTTCTCGGTTCTCTTATATCTGAAATCAATTAATTAATTTGTCAATTTTTTTTTTAGCTTCACTCTGTATCCCGCACAGAGCAGGGTAGGCAGAGGGAACCTAGTGTAAAGACACTCTGCTCCCCACTTTCCGCCGAATTCGGAGGCATTGCGTGTTAAGTGGCGGAACTTAACGCCGCGCTTTGCCTCGTTACCAGAGCGAAGAAAATGGAAATATTAAATATTTCCACTTCTCGAGTGGGAATCGAACCCACAACCAGTCGTTTACAGTCACATGCTTATACCTCTGCGTCACGACTGGCCCCATTATGAATGGCCAATTTATTTCATTTAGCTCAATTTACTGAAAACTCAAATTGTATGAAAATGAAGAGTAGAATATCTTAACACTAAGTCTTATCTGCCTGTCCCGTCTCGCTCCGTAACGCATATAATCATGTTATCAAGCACACCTTTTTTAATGTTTAAAATCATTATTACCATAAGCAGACCTTGAAAACGTTTAGCTTCAAGCTTTTCCTAGAGAGAGTCTACCCTTTTCCCCGTTTTATAGACAAAGTGTGTTTAGTTGCAAACTCAACGCCGTGCTTTATCTGAATCCATTTCGAGAGGAGACCGTACACACAATCAAATACACACTGTCCCACAGATTTATGCAAATATAAATGGGAATTTACTCCACAACCCTTTAACGTAAAGCACTTTTTAACTAATTCACAAAGACATGTATTAACTAAACAAATGAAACTACTACATAAGCAATACGTACCGGTATTTGCATATGTTTACGTGAAGTGTGTGACATATCGTTATCTGTCGCTATAAATACACTCCGCGACGTGCGCGTGCGCAGCGACTGACAGCGCCGCGCCGCTACGACTGACTGGAGCTTTGCCTCCCTCACCTCCCTCCTACCTCTCGCCATTCAACGATAACACAACATGTGTCAATATTGTTTACTAACAAATTGTAAAGTGTAAATCTCGTCGCAGTTGAAAGTAGTTTTGGACTACTATTCAGTTAAAAAGATGAAGCTATCTTGTACAGAATATAATAGTATAATCTAAGAGTGCGACGCTTGTTAAAACCAAAGGCGGAAGGAGAAATTCTACCTTTAAAAAAATACTTAACACATAGTAGCAGGTTCAATTATGAACGATAACAAAATTTTATAACTTTGTAATGAACTAGCGACCTCCTCGCGGATTCGCTTCCGTAAACTACACTACACTCTTTAAACTATATCGTCTATATATTACAAGAATATAAACATTTCTCTTACATCACTATATCTATTAAAGAAACCGCATCAAAATCTGTTGTGTTGACTTAAAGATCTAAGCGAAATTAAGTACATTGTAATGATTATTTAAACGTGACGTCATCGTGCAGTGGGACAGCGTCTGACTGTGAACGCGGTCAGTATAAATGTATTTAATTTTTAATTATTATTATTTCACCGCTCCCGTATCTAAGACAAAGACACGTGGCGTTGAGTTCCGCCACTCAATAAGCCGTCTTGACTTCAGATGGAAAGTGAAAAACGGAATGTCTTGACACTAAGTAGGCAAAAAAATGTCTTTCGCTTCTTCCGCTGCTGTCGTAATTAAATAATTTTCTCTTAAGAGTCTTAGAAAAGGAAACACCTGAAATAATTATAACAAATATATTTTAACAAAATGTCAAAGTCAAAGTCGAATAATTTTGTTGAAACTAAGAATATGTTTCATTTTTTGAAAGTCAAATAATTTACCACCGGTTCACTCGAGTTCTTCTCAGACCTGGGAAGAACTCGCGCAAGAAACTCAGCCGGACTACTTTTTTTTTAAAGTAGTTGTAATATACAGATTTATTGCAGACAGTGATACTTTTGAAATTGCCTGGAGCGAGCATTTCATTTCCGAGGCGTGTTATCATTTATAAAATCTTTAATCAGGATCATAACCTTTAACACACAAACGTCTTTTCACAACTTTTTTAAATTGTGATATAGAAAAGTTTTGGACGTTTTCTGGGATCCTATTATAAAAGCGTATACACTATCACATGAATGAATTACTGACTCGATGTAATCGAGCCACAGGGGTAATCAGTTTATGCTTATATCTAGTGTTAATATTATGAAAGCACAATGCAAAAAAAGTATCTTCGTAAAGCTTCGCCTTATATAAAATTAAACCGTTTGCCTAAAATAGTCGATAATGTAAACGATTTGTGCAATTTAAATGATATAATATACTATACTTTAACATATTCAAGGGAATTAATAATGATTTATATACAACAACATAGGAGATAGACGAGACATCTAAACGTGAATATTAACTTCACTTTGTTTAGTTAGGTTTAGAGTTCATATATACAGCAGGCAGAGGGAAACTAGAGTTAAGACACTCTGTTCTCCACTTTCCGCCGAATTCTGGAGGCGTTGCGTGTTAAGTGGTGGAACTAAACGCCTGGTTTTACCCCAATACCATAACAAAGAAAATGGAAATATCAAATATTTCCACTCTCCGAGTGGGAATTGAACCCACAACTAGTTGCTTTACATACAGTCATACTTTGTGCCTCTACGCTACGACTAGCCCCATTGTTATAATTTGAAAATCATGATTTTGAAATTATAATGACAATACAAAATGATATAATAAACAAGAAAATAAATTATAACAAAAAAGAAATATTTTTAAATTAAAGATAATTATAACAAAAAATAATATATCAAATAATTGCAAAAAAATTAAAAAAAAAAATATCTAACTGGATGTTTGGATTCGAACCGGGGTCTGGTTTCGTTGTTGCAAGCCTTTCTCATTTGAGCTATAGAACCGTGGTCAAAAGAGGCGTTTTGATTTGACATTCGTATACTAATCATGTTGTAGCAGTTTTTTTATTATCTGAAAATACGGGGTAATTGTCATTTTCTAAACATAAAACCTAGCTATACCAGATTTTCTCCCCTGAAACCCTATATTCTAAATTTCATGAAAATCGTTGGAGCCGTTTCCGAGATGCAGATTATGTGCTATGCATTTATAAAAGAATTGCTCGCTTAAAGATATAAGGTACTGTATGATATCTTACATTTTAAAAGAAATGAAAATATTATTTATAATCTTATATTACCTTATAACATTGTTGAGGGCATCGTGGCGCAGTGATAGCGTCTGACTGTATCCGCGATGGCTGTGTGTTCGATTCCCGCTCGGGTAATGATCATAATTAAATTATTTCCATTTGTCCTCTTTAGCGACAAGTCGGAGCACAGAGTTAATTTCCAGCTATTTGTCATTTCCCCCGACTGAGAATCGAACCCACAGCCGTCGTGTTTACAATGAGACGGTGTCCTACTGCGCCGTGATACACTCAATGTGTTTTATATTATTTACCTATCAATTAACTAACAGTTTTACATTAACAGGCATAAATAACTGACTACTATAATATAATAAACATTAAGATTAACACCAAATGCAGACCAGTAATAGAAATTATGAAATACAAGTAGGTCATTGTCGCAGTGGGATAATGTCATTGTAATTGTTTGTGGCGGCTTCTTTGTAAATCTACTGGACTGATTTTGACAGGACTTTTACAGGCAGATAGTTAAGAAGTAATGAGGAGTAATTAAGGCTATACATTTAATTTAGAATTACCATTTTCTTCTTAAATTCCACGCGGGCGCAGTAGCAGCTTGCCCCACGACGTCATGTAGCCTAAGCATCATAAGTAGTATACTTAGATTTCTAATAGGACCCTCCTGATACTTTTCCGGGTCTATCGACTTTTCTAATCATTTCCATAAGAATAGAGTTCACATCGGCTTTAATTCTTGAAACCTGTTGAGGGGAAAATGTGCTCACCAAATCCGCTATGGCTTTTAAGAAGCTGTGAACATGATTAATGCGTGTATTATTGACTGGAGAGCTCGTCTTCATTCTCTTCACTCTCCTCACCGGAGTTCTTAAAGGAATGACAAAGTTGGATCGAGCTCTGTATTTCTTACATAATTCTGTCACAGTGTTTGGTGATAATGCTGGCTTTTCGGAACTTGCTTCGTCTTCAGACGTATCGCTTTTATCTTTCAGAAATGTATAACCTTGTCGTTCTGATATTCTTTTCTTCATGGATTTCTTACTTTTTGGCGAAATTCGTTCGTCTAAAACGTCAAAAACTTTCAAATCTACAGCAGAGAGTGATCCCTCTGTGTCGTTTAAACACTCATGTATGACACTCTCTTCGGCAACTGACAACTCTTCATCATTCACTTGTTCGTCGTCATCAGATATATCTATAGTTTCTGTATTTTGAGTTTTGGGCAGTAATATTTTATCGGAACTGCTAGCGTCTAGTATATATATATTTCTGCAAAGCACCCCATCAATATCGTGATTTGTAAAGTCCATTTTTGATAAATCTTCTTTTTTCTCTTTTATTGCTTCTTGGTCTATTCTTGTCTCTTAATATATTCTACTTATCTCTATTTCTATAACTTCTATAGGATTGACCTGTAATCAAAGTTTCAACATTCATCTTAAGTTTATATTTTATTAAGTAACGTGACTATAGGTATAGTATAAAAAGCAAAATAACTTTGTGAACTTTTATTTTGTATTTAATATATACCAAATATTTGTGTTTAGCTTCACACCATATTGAGTAGAGTAGACAGAGAACCAAGTGTAAAGATACTCTTTTCTCCACTTTCTGCCCGAATTCGAGCCATGCCCGTAGCGATACTCAACGCCACACGTTGCTTTAACAGAGCAGTAGAATGAAAATAATTTAGAAACCCTGAAAATATATAAAAGTGTGTATCGAACCCACAACCATCGCGTTTACAGCAAGTTGTAGCCCTACTGCGACTTGATGACCTCAACAATATAATTGAAGCAAAAAAGTAACTATAAGTTAAAGTGTATACAGATAATATGAATATTAAATCCTCAACTAACTTGATAGTCCACGTACTAAAAACTCACCTTTCCCTCCGTAATAATCACTAAATCATGCTTCAACATACAACAACAACGATGTAACTAATAACAACAAATTCTATTTACGTTTTTATATTTAAAATGCACAACAACACTCACTAGGATGCGCGTGCGCAGCGCGAGCGCGCGGCCGCGACTGACGTCTGACATCCGCGGGGAGGTGATGTATGTACAGTCTATCATGTAGACACCGTCGCGGCGCAGTGGACAGCAACTGACTGTAAACGTGATGATTGTGAGTACAAATTCTATTTGGGGAATTAATTATTTCATTTATCCGCTCTGGCACTAAGACAAATGACAAAAAAATCCACGTCATGTAATATTTCGATTTTAGGATTGAAAGTGGAGAACTGAGTATCTTAACATTAGATTCTCTCTGAGTACTTTATTTTGCGGTAAATAGAGCGAAGCTGCTTTGCTAAAAGGTTTTAGTAGGAGAATAAACTCCTTAGCATGCCATGTATTCACCGCGCGGGTGTCCATTGTATTGTAGAGAGAGGAGAGAGGAAAAGTGGGAGGGATGCGACACTACGTGTAGGTTTAAGGGACTTCTTTAATATGCACAGTAACGCTCACCTCCACTGTCCGAGCTCCTTTCTCTACGTAAACAAATTTGAAAAGTCCTACCTACTACCGCCTTCGCAATACGTGCTAGAAATGAACTGATGAGAGTTCTAGACGGGCCGAGATCTTTTATTAAATTAATAAGTAGAATATTGTAAAGGTCTTATAAGGCACTTGGAAAACCTAGTACCTATTAATAAATCTTTAAATTACAATTAACTTAAAAAAAATGGGCCAATCATGGCGCAGAAGCACAAAGTGCGGCTGTAAAGCGACTGGTTGCGGATTCGATTCCCACTCGAGGAGTAGAAATGTTTCATATTTTCATTTTCTTTGCCAGGTGTCGAGGCAAAGCGCGGTCTTAAGTTTCCCCACATAGCACGCAATGTCTCCAGAATTCGGCGGAAAGTGGGGAATGGAGTGTCTTAACACTAGGTTACCTCTGCCTACCCTGCTGTATGAATTGCAATTTACAATTCATTGATTTAATTTATGCAAGGAAATAAATAGAAATAAATATCAAATATACTCGCTCATTCGATGCTATTTGTGATGTAGTCTCAAGAATAATAATATACATTAAAAATATATATAAAACATACGTATATTACACACATATTACTCATATATACGAGAAATAATAACAATAATTGTACATGTCATGTAAGTTATAAAATAATAAAAGTAAATAATACATCAAACCCGCGGCATACGACTTGTAACTGAAACTAGCCCGGTCCTGCGCCGAGACGCCCCGCTCGCAGCTTGCACCGCGCCGACGCATCACTGCATTATCCTTGTTGTAACTAGCAACTACTCAATATTGTTAAACGTTACTGCTATTTATAGTAGTAATGTCTTGAACTGTTTTGTAGTTTCTATCGCCGTGTGTTTTGTGTACATTTCTTGTCGCGCTCTTCTCCTTCTACACTCAATAGTCACACAATTGTGTGCGTGTTGTATTTTGTGTAGAATATGTGATTACTTCCAAAGACTACTATGTATTTTTATTAAAATCTTTTCCTACTATTAAAACCACAGCTATATATTTAATACTAGTGGCTCGCTCGGATTTTGATCCGTGGCGTAGTTTTGAAGTCCTAAGCATACAGCCAGACGTGGGGAGCGACTTTGCTTTATACAATGTAAAGATTCCTACCCATCCTTCCTCATTCCTTCCTTTTTTTACCCTCTCCACAACTCCTCTAATGTATTAGATGTCCATGGAGGAAAGTAACCACTTACCTGAAGGTGATCCTTCTCCTCTTTTTGTTCCTTCATATAAAGCATCACAAAACAGAAAAACAGTTTATTATAACATTATTATTAAATTATAAAATATATGTAATACATTTTTATTTAATTTAATAATTATATTTCATCATTAAATTCAGATTTAAAAAAATAGCTCAGGCATGATTAATTAGATACAAAATTATTAGTTTGTTCTTAACATTAAAAAATATAGGACGCATCTTAGCATCGTAAGGTAGACAAAAAGAACAAAGTGTTAGGACACTCCGTTCTCCACTTTCCGTTCAAATTGAGGGAATAGAACTTACATCCAGCACGTGTACAGTAAGACATTATCCACTGAGACAGGATGACCTCAATGTCGTGATAGCTTGTTATCAATACAATATGATAAGTGATTAGACACTTAAGCGTATATACACATAAACTTATCATTTTACCATAGTAAACCAAGTTCTTTCATCTTTTTTTTAAGTTTGAATTTTTAATAATAAGTCGGAGGTTCAAATTTGTGTAATGTGTCGGGATATAAGATAAACAATTTTCCTTCTTTTTTACAATATATTTCTAATAATAGTAAGATACCTTGTGATAATGTAAGTTTTTTATGATAGACAATGATGACAATTTAGTGCTTATTACCTATTTATTCTCTTCAAATAACTACTAATGTTTTTTAACTATAAGGTAAATAAATTTAGATGTAAAATGACCAAATTCTTTCTTTGTTCTTATAATCCAAAAATAAAACATTATAGTTATCCTTTCTTCACGCTCGTCTCGCGACGCAAGACGTACCTGCGTAGAGCACGCTGCACTCCGCATTATCACTATTATATAGATAACGAGTTGTAACACGCGACTTCGTCTACGTTGACTACGAGACGTATCTCTCGTGTCTTCCAGTTTCTGTAAGAATTTCGGATTTCATAGTGTTCCACAATCTCCAAGGAATCTGGAACTTGCCATTTTGCAACTAACTACGTGCAATATATAATAGTGTCGTCTGTGCGTTGTCTGTCAGTCAGTCACTGAGCAACTGAAGAGTTTTGTGTATATATAGATTAATGAACAAACGGCGGTCTCGATAACTTAAGCTCTATCAGAAGGAAGTCCGATACATTCATTGCATGATCGTGTAAAGTGTTCATTGGCTCCTTATTCTGGTGCCACTTTCTCGCTTTCTCTACAATTTCGTGTAAAATCGTGTTCACATTATATTTGGCCCTTATTATTTGATCGTTGGGAAAAGTGGACACCAAGTCCGCCATCGCGGAGAAGAAACTGAATATATGAGTCTTGTCGTTCTTCCTAATGGGTGGAGAGTTTCTGCGTTTCCTTCTCAAAATTCTCCTGAAATGACTTGATGCGCTCATGGAAGTTGCCTTACTTAGACGTTCTTTATATTCTCTCAAAGTATTCTCTCCCAAAGACAATTTGGCAGTTTTGTTGATTGTCTGATCCATAGACGTTTGTGGGTCTCCTTTGTCTACATTAATCGCTTCTGAGGTATTCAAGCTGGTTTCTGTTAAGCTAAATCTCCGCTGTATCTGTCTGTGATACGTAACTTCATCCAAGGACGAGGAGTCGCAGTCTGTGCCACTCTTAGCAAAGTCCATGTGGAATCGTTCCGACGTACGTTGTCGTCTCGACTTGTTCACTTTGTGCACGGGGAGGTCGTCGCTGATGTCGTCGAAGATGTTCAAGTCGACGGTGGAGAGAGAGCCCTCCGTGTCGTTCAGACATTCTTCGATAGCACTCTCTTCAGCGTGAGACAGCGGCTTCTCTTCATCTCCGTCAGAAGCATCTGTCACGTCGCTACCTGTTCTCGAGCCTCTTTTGGTCTGCTGTGACAATTTCCAATCAAATTCTTCCATTTTGGCAAAAACGTCTTTTATCGACATATTTAATACATCGTCTTCCATTATGGCCTCTCTGTGTTCTTATACCTGAAATCAATCATTTAATTTATGTCATTTAACTCAATGTACCAGGGGGCTAGTCGTGGCGCAGTGGCACAAGTGTGTGACCGTAAACGACTAGCTGTGGGTTCGATTCCCACTCGAGGAGTGGAAATACCTAATATTTCCATTTTTTTCGCTCTGGTGTCGAAGCAAGTTCGGGGTTAAGTTTCACCACTTTACACGCCACGCCTCCAAATTCGGCGGAACGGGGAGACCGAAGTATTTTAACAGTAGGACCGTTTTCTACATAAAATTATAAATGGGGTTGGCAGTACCAAGATATAACGTTAGGAGTCACATTAAAAAAAAAGCATTTTTTGAACAGCGTTTTGCTAAAACTAACCTTGGTATGAACGCCCCCTTAAATATAATAGTAATAACCTATAATAATATGTTAAATAGGTGAGATATCGATATTTTCCAAAATCAGTTAGCATCATCGTTTAAGCATTGTATAAAAAAAATCACTGTTTAATTTTAGTCATACGTTTTAGTTTTGATTTGTAATTTATTATTTTTATTGTTTGTACGTTTTATATATTGATAGTGAATTTGTTGTTGGTGATTTTATATATTTATTTGTATTTTTTTTGTTTAGCTTCACGCTGTATCCCGCACACAGCAGGGTAGGCAGAGGGAACCTAGTGTTAAGACGGAGAATTCGGAAGCATTGCGTGTTAAGTGGCGGAACGTAACGCCGCGCTTTACCTCGACACCAGAGCGAAGAAAATGGAAATATTAAATATTTCCACTCCTCGAGTGGGAATCGCACCCACAACCAGTCGTTTACAGTCACACGCTTGTGCCACTGGGTCACGACTGGCCACTTGGTTTTTTTTTTAATTTAAATTTGAAAATTTTCTTAATCGTGCTGTTTTCCGTTTTCTTTTATAACTTACCTACTACATATTGTACGCACGTTGAGTTAGCCTATAAGTGCGGTATACAATTACTAAATTAGATATTTTAAGAATGTATGTATATTTATAAATAGCAAGATTCTATACAACGTTGGCTTCTTATTAAATAAAATAAAAATAAAAAAGTAGGTTCCCTTTTCCTCGATTTATAGACAAAGTGTGTTTAGTTGCAAACTCAACGCCGTGCTTTATCTGACCAGAGCGGAGAAAGGAAAATAATTTAAACACAATACACTTCGAGAGGAGATCGTACTCACAACCAATCACGTTAACACACACTGTTCCACTGGTTTATGAAAATATGAATATAATATATTCCGCAACCCTTTATCGTAAAGCACTAATTCATAAACACGCGTATTAAATAAACAAATGAAACTGCTACAAAAGCAATACGTACCGGTATTTGCATATGTTTACGCGAAGTGTGTAGCATATCGTTATCTGTCGCTATAAATACACTCCGCGACGTGCGCGTGCGCAGCGACTGACAGCGCCGCGCCGCTACGACTGACTGGAGCTTTGCCTCCCTCACCTCCCTCCTACCTCTCACCATTCAACGATAACAAAACATGTGTCAACATTGTATTAACTTCAAGCTTCTTTCCGCATTACACACTACACATATTTGACATATATTTTTGTATATGACAACGCGCAATATATTAATCAATAAGACTCTTAATATGGACGACATAAGAGTTTGACAGAGAGGTTTTTGCATTTAATAAATGGTAGCAGGTTTAATTTTCATTATTGCGAAATATTTGTACAATATTTTTACACAAGTTCACCGCGGCAGTGAAACAGCGTCTGACTGCAAACGCGATTAGAATAAATGGATTTAAATTATTTTTTAACGGTTCTGGTATCTAAGATAAAGCGCGGCGTTGAGTTCCGCTACTCAATACGTAATGTCTCAAATTCACACTAAGTTAAGTTAACTAAGGAGACGCTGCCAAATGTCTATTGGTAACGCTGCTGGCGCTGTATTTAATTAAATTACTTTTATTTTATTTAGAAATCAATTAAAATAATTATATAACGAATAACGATGCAAGTGACGTTGTTCTTCGCCTTATATAAAATGAAACCCTTTATCTAAAAATAGTCCAAAAATTAAACGCTTTGTGCAATTCAAATAATATAATATACATATTATATTTTGACTAATTCAAGGGATTTAATATTGATTTGAACACAATAATACAAAATATTTTAATTTAAATTAATAAATAATTTTATTTGATTTAATATTATTCCAATGCATTAATTGATTAAATATTTTTAAACAAATAAAATATTTAAAAAATATGGCCAATTATAGTTACGAAATTAAAAAAAAAATGGAGTTTGGCGCGAGCGTCGAACGGGAAAGTGATGCTCAGAAAATTATTGATAATAAATTACAAATAATATAAATTTAATACAAGGAAGTGGATATTTAATTAGTAAACTTAAGGTTTGAGACGCAAAAGAATCGAAATATAATTGTTCTGTGACGTTCATGATTGATAAGATGCATATTTGTTAATTATGAAGAATTTCTTGGTGAGTTCTTGTTACATTAATAATATTAAAATAACATAAAGCTAAGGTTTAAATGAATATGAAATGAATAAATACTAAATATTATAATAATATGGAAGGCAATAAATATTTGAAATAGTAGATCTATGAAAGAAAACTTAAAATTTGTAATACAAATAAATTAAAACATTTGGCGCGCCGCCATCTTAGAGTAGTGTTGTGTGAACACTATACATATATAGTTCACATTTTTTCTGAATATTATAAAATTATAAATTATTTGAATGTTGCCAGTGAAAACAGTATTTATAAAATATTAATATAAGCGTTATATCCATACTTAGTCAAGTTATTTAAATTTAAACCCTTTCTTATGAGATCGTGACAATCATTGCCATAAAATATTTAATTATCCAACTCATTATATATTAACTAGCGGCCCGCTCGCTGCTTCGCCGCGTGATCTACGTAACTGTTTCCTTATATTGCAACCCTCGGGGGTGGATTTTTGAAAAATAAAGTAGTCTATGTTTAAGCTTAGATTATCAACTATATTTATGCCAAATTTTGTTACAATCGGTGAAGCGGTTTAGATTTTTCATACCCTATTTCAACCCTTTAGAGGTTGATCTTTGAAAAAATAAGTACCCTATATTAGAAGCAGTAACTTTTTCTATTTTCATTCTAAATTTCATCCAAATCGGACCAGTGGATTAGCCGTGAAAGCGTGACAGACAAACACACAGACTTTCGCATTTATAATATAAGTATGGATATCTCATTTCCTTTAACATTATTCTTATTTCAATACATTTATATTTATATAAAAAATAAATTGTAGAAATCTACAAATATAAATATAAAAAAACAGTTCCCCCGCGACGGAGGCTTTACAGCCAAGCCACCAGTGGTCAGGGTGACAGACTGAGGAACCTCCGCACAATACGTGCCGTTTCCAAAATAGCTGCCTTTTGAATCCGGCCCTTGATCCAGGCATCTAGCGAAAGCCTCGTAAGATGTTGATTGAGGCTCTTCGCTACAAGACCGTTCACACTGACGACTACCGGGACAACTATTGTTGAATCCACATCCCACATGTCGGTAATCTCGTGAGCTAAGTCTAATATCTTATTATTATTACTTACACTCTATATGTCGGCTTGCCACATATACATATGGTTCAAATTTATGTTATTTTATTATTCGAGGAGTGGAAATACTTAATATTTCCATTTTCTTCGCTCTGGTGCCGAGGTAAAGCGCGGCGTTAAGTTCCGCCACTTAACACGCAATGCCTCCGAATTCGGCGGAAAGTGGGAAACAGAGTGTCTTAACACTAGGTTCCCTCTGCCTACCCTGCTGTGGTCGGCATACAGCGTGAAGCTGAAAAAAAAATCATTTAAATGTTCGCTTTATATTTTTATTACCCGCGACGGAACGGCGACTGTATATGTGTTTGGGGTGAGAGGTTGTTTGTTTGTTTGTTTGTTTGTTTGTTTGTTTATGTGTTTGTGCAAATTACAATATCAATTATTTCCAAAACTATAAGTCCGATTTTGATACGGTTTTCTATGATATGTTAAGGCTCAATTGGCGTATGTTCTTAGATATGTCTTATTGCCTTAACTCACCAGGGGGCGCTGCAGTAAGCATTTAACGTGAAAACGAATGTTTTCAATTATCTCAAAAAATAGTAGTCTGATTTCGATAGATTTTCAGTGATAGATTCAGATTTAATTGGTGGATGTTCTTGGATATGTTTTATCATGTCAAACCACCAGGGGGCGCTGCAGTAAGCATTTGTTTGTACTTTTTTTGTATTTATTTATCTAAAACCGAAACTACTGATCCGATTGAAAAGAGTTTTCGGAAAAAGATTCAGCTTTGCTTGATGCATATTTTAAGATTTTTCTTTTTTTGATACGGGGAAAACTCACCAGGGGGCGCTGCAGTAAGCATTTGTTTATGCAAATCAAAAACTACTAGTCCAATTTAGATGTAACCTTCAAAGGTAGGTTCAGGCTTAATTGGTGCATCTTTTCATATATATGTTATGGTGACCACTCATCAGGGGGCGCTGTAGTTTTGCTAAAACTAACCTTGGTATGAACGCCCCCTTAAATATAATAGTAATAACCTATAATAATATGTTAAATAGGTGAGATATCGATATTTTCCAAAATCAGTTAGCATCATCGTTTAAGCATTGTATAAAAAAAATCACTGTTTAATTTTAGTCATACGTTTTAGTTTTGATTTGTAATTTATTATTTTTATTGTTTGTACGTTTATATATTGATAGTGAATTTGTTGTTGGTGATTTTATATATTTATTTGTATTTTTTTTGTTTAGCTTCACGCTGTATCCCGCACACAGCAGGGTAGGCAGAGGGAACCTAGTGTTAAGACGGAGAATTCGGAAGCATTGCGTGTTAAGTGGCGGAACGTAACGCCGCGCTTTACCTCGACACCAGAGCGAAGAAAATGGAAATATTAAATATTTCCACTCCTCGAGTGGGAATCGCACCCACAACCAGTCGTTTACAGTCACACGCTTGTGCCACTGGGTCACGACTGGCCACTTGGTTTTTTTTTTAATTTAAATTTGAAAATTTTCTTAATCGTGCTGTTTTCCGTTTTCTTTTATAACTTACCTACTACATATTGTACGCACGTTGAGTTAGCCTATAAGTGCGGTATACAATTACTAAATTAGATATTTTAAGAATGTATGTATATTTATAAATAGCAAGATTCTATACAACGTTGGCTTCTTATTAAATAAAATAAAAATAAAAAAGTAGGTTCCCTTTTCCCCGATTTATAGACAAAGTGTGTTTAGTTGCAAACTCAACGCCGCGCTTTATCTGACCAGAGCGGTGATAGGAAAATAATTTAAACACAATACATTTCGAGAGGAGATCGTACTCACAACCAATCACGCTAACACACACTGTTCCACTGGTTTATGAAAATATGAATATAATATATTCCGCAACCCTTTATCGTAAAGCACTAATTCATAAACACGCGTATTAAATAAACAAATGAAACTGCTACAAAAGCAATACGTACCGGTATTTGCATATGTTTACGCGAAGTGTGTAGCATATCGTTATCTGTCGCTATAAATACCCTCCGCGACGTGCGCGTGCGCAGCGACTGACAGCGCCGCGCCGCTACGACTGACTGGAGCTTTGCCTCCCTCACCTCCCTCATACCTCTCGCCATTCAACGATAACAAAACATGCGTCAACATTGTATTAACTTCAATCTTCTTTCCGCATTACACACTACACATATTTGACATATATTTTTGTATATGACGCGCAATATATTAATCAATAAGACTCTTAATATGGACGACATAAGAGTTTGACAGAGAGGTTTTTGCATTTAATAAATGGTAGCAGGTCTAAATTTCATTATTGCGAAATATTTATACAATATTTTTACAAAAGTTCACCGCAGCAGTGAAACAGCGTCTGACTGTAAACGCGATTAGAATAAATGGATTTAAATTATTTTTTAACGGTTCTGGTATCTAAGATAAAGCGCGGCGTTGAGTTCCGCTACTCAATACGTAATGTCTCAAATTCACACTAAGTTAAGTTAACTAAGGAGACGCTGCCAAATGTCTATTGGTAACGCTGCTGGCGCTGTATTTAATTAAATTACTTTTATTTTATTTAGAAATCAATTAAAATAATTATATAACGAATAACGATGCAAGTGACGTTGTTCTTCGCCTTATATAAAATGAAACCCTTTATCTAAAAATAGTCCAAAAATTAAACGCTTTGTGCAATTCAAATAATATAATATACATATTATATTTTGACTAATTCAAGGGATTTAATATTGATTTGAACACAATAATACAAAATATTTTAATTTAAATTAATAAATAATTTTATTTGATTTAATATTATTCCAATGCATTAATTGATTAAATATTTTTAAACAAATAAAATATTTAAAAAATATGGCCAATTATAGTTACGAAATTAAAAAAAAAATGGAGTTTGGCGCGAGCGTCGAACGGGAAAGTGATGCTCAGAAAATTATTGATAATAAATTACAAATAATATAAATTTAATACAAGGAAGTGGATATTTAATTAGTAAACTTAAGGTTTGAGACGCAAAAGAATCGAAATATAATTGTTCTGTGACGTTCATGATTGATAAGATGCATATTTGTTAATTATGAAGAATTTCTTGGTGAGTTCTTGTTACATTAATAATATTAAAATAACATAAAGCTAAGGTTTAAATGAATATGAAATGAATATAAACTAAATATTATAATAATATGGAAGGCAATAAATATTTGAAATATTAGATCTATGAAAAAGACTTTAAATTTGTAATACAAATTAATTAAAGCATTTGGCGCGCCGCCATCTTAGAATAGTGTTGTGTGAACACTATACATATATAGTTTACATTTTTTATGAATATTATAAAATTATAAATCATTTGTATGTTGCGAGTGAAATTAGTATTTATAAAATATTAATATAAGCGTTATATCCATACTTAGTCAAGTTATTTAAATTTAAACCCTTTCTTATGAGATCGTGACAATCATTGCCATAAAATATTTAATTATCCAACTCATTATATATTAACTAGCGGCCCGCTCGCTGCTTCGCCGCGTGATCTACGTAGCTGTTTCCTTATATTGCAACCCTCGGGGGTGGATTTTTGAAAAATAAAGTAGTCTATGTTTAAGCTTAGATTATCAACTATATTTATGCCAAATTTTGTTACAATCGGTGAAGCGGTTTAGATTTTTCATACCCTATTTCAACTCTTTAGAGGTTGATCTTTGAAAAAATAAGTACCCTATATTAGAAGCAGTAACTTTTTCTATTTTCATTCTAAATTTCATCCAAATCGGACCAGTAGATTAGCCGTGAAAGCGTGACAGACAAACACACAGACTTTCGCATTTATAATATAAGTATGGATATCTCATTTCCTTTAACATTATTCTTATTTCAATACATTTATATTTATATAAAAAATAAATTGTAGAAATCTACAAATATAAATATAAAAAAATAGTTCCCCCCCGACGGAGGCTTTACAGCCAAGCCACCAGTGGTCAGGGTGACAGACTGAGGAACCTCCGCACAATACGTGCCGTTCCCAAAATAGCTGCCTTTTGAATCCGGCCCTTGATCCAGGCATCTAGCGAAAGCCTCGTAAGATGTTGATTGAGGCTCTTCGCTACAAGACCGTTCACACTGACGACTATCGGGACAACTATTGTTGAATCCACATCCCACATGTCGGTAATCTCGTGAGCTAAGTCTAATATCTTATTATTATTACTTACACTCTATATGTCGGCTTGCCACATATACATATGGTTCAAATTTATGTTATTTTATTATTCGAGGAGTGGAAATACTTAATATTTCCATTTTCTTCGCTCTGGTGCCGAGGTAAAGCGCGGCGTTAAGTTCCGCCACTTAACACGCAATGCCTCCGAATTCGGCGGAAAGTGGGAAACAGAGTGTCTTAACACTAGGTTCCCTCTGCCTACCCTGCTGTATGCGGGATACAGCGTGAAGCTGAAAAAAAAATCATTTAAATGTTCGCTTTATGTTATTTTTACACGCGACGGAACGGCGACTGTATATGTGTTTGGGGTGAGAGGTTGTTTGTTTGTTTGTTTGTTTGTTTGTTTGTTTGTGTGTTTGTGCAAATTACTATGTCAATTATTTCCAAAACTATAAGTCCGATTTTGATACGGTTTTCTATGATATGTTAAGGCTCAATTGGCGTATGTTCTTAGATATGTCTTATTGCCTTAACTCACCAGGGGGCGCTGCAGTAAGCATTTAACGTGAAAACGAATGTTTTCAATTATCTCAAAAAATAGTAGTCTGTTTTCGATAGATTTTCAGTGATAGATTCAGATTTAATTGGTGGATGTTCTTGGATATGTTTTATCATGTCAAACCACCAGGGGGCGCTGCAGTAAGCATTTGTTTGTACTTTTTTTGTATTTATTTGTCTAAAACCGAAACTACTGATCCGATTGAAAAGAGTTTTCGGAAAAAGATTCAGCTTTGCTTGATGCATATTTTAAGATTTTTCTTTTTTTGTTACGGGGAAAACTCACTAGGGGGCGCTGCAGTAAACATTTGTTTATGCAAATCAAAAACTACTAGTCCAATTTAGATGTAACCTTCAGAGGTAGGTTCAGGCTTAATTGGTGCGTCTTTTCATATATATGTTATGGTGACCACTCATCAGGGGGCGCTGTAGTAAGCATATGCTTGTATTTTTTTGTGTTAAACCAAAATTTTTCTTGTATTTATTTGTCTGAAACCGAAATTACTTATCCGATTGGCTAGAGTTTTCAGAATTAGATTCAACTTTATTTCATGCATATTTTAAGATTTTTGTTTTTTTGTTACGATGTAAATTCATCATTTAATTATGCAAAGCTAAAACTACAAGTCCAATTTGGATGCAGTAAGCAAAGATAGGATCAGGCTTAATTAGCGCGTGTTCTCGTATGTGTCTTGATGACACCTCACCAGGGGGCGCTGCAGTAAGCATTTGCTCGTGTTTTTGTGTGAAACCTATTTAGATTTTTACCGACCTATTTAGCGGTTTTCTGTGATAGGTTCTAGTTTAATTGCTGCGTGTTTTTATATGCCATATCACAAACTACCACGGGGCGCTCCAGTATATATTAGTTTGTTCAAATTCAAAACTACTAGTGGGTTTTGTGATTTTCACTGATTTGGTTAGACTTAAGTTTCGTGAAAATGTTACGGTGACAATCTTCCAGGCGCTGCAATAAGCATTTGATAACCAGAAAGCATTGGATTTATAATTTCTTTTGGGTTTGCATGAACATTAATATAAAGTATTTCGATATTATGTAATAATATATAATGTGTATCTATTCACTTTAAAAAGTTTAAAATAAAAAGCAAAATTAAAAATTTTGAAAAAACCCACGACGGTTTAATTGTAATTGTAAAAGGATAAAATAACTATAAATCCCCCGCCTAAAAGAATATATGTAACGAGATGATAGGGACGACTTCGTCGGGGGCTGCCAGTTGCAACCTCTATTTTAAATATAGTAGCTAACAGTATAGATTTCGTTTTAAAGTCTTTAAAATACCAGTTATCAAAACTGTAAATTCATATTAATATTTAATTTTTTTGCCAAACCTGTTTTAAAAGCAAGAAAACCTATGAGAAGGTTTTTGCAAACTTAAAGTAATGGCAGCCCCGACGAAGTCGTCCCCATCATCTCGTTACATATATTCTTTTAGGCGGGGGATTTATAGTTATTTTATCCTTTTACAATTACAATTAAACCGTCGTGGGTTTTTTCAAAATTTTTAATTTTGCTTTTTATAATATTATTAATGTAACAAGAACTCACCAAGAAATTCTTCATAATTAACAAATATGCATAATATCAAACTTGAATATAACAAAATTATTATATTTCGATCCCTTTGCATATTATACATGTTGAATTTATTAATTAAATATCTACTTCCTTGTATTCAATTTATATTATTTATTCAATTATTATCTGAGCGTCACTTTTCCCACGCCCCGCTCCCGCCATGCTCCTTCTTTTTTTCTATTTTGAAAAATTATAACCTACAATCGGCCAGTAACTCATTCAGCCAGCGTTGCATTTTCTGAAAATATTAATGAGATATATACTTTATTATTATTTATTTAAAACTATTTCATAAAATAGTATTTTTTGCTATTATTAAATTAAATTCCTAAATAAAAACATTTGATATTCGTACGTTTATTTAAACACAGTATATACACACTGTAATGTAACACAGTATATACACACAGCATGTACATTACAGTAGTGAAAAATTACAATTTGTATTTTAAAATACGTATTACAACAACTCTAAATATATACCTACTCTGGTACAAAGAGTTGAGAAATAGAATTTCACAATATTTAACAATACAGTTTTGTTACACAAAGTAAATGCACAGTAATAAGTTGTATGAACTTAGAGAGTAAATGACTTAAGAAATATTAAAATATAAGTTGATCAAAATATTACCTGATTTAAGTTTACAAATTAAACTTACGTATTTGTATCATCGACGTGTATGAAAATAGTTAATATTATGAATAAATAACGTTTATTGACACAGTTTGTTAACGTTGAATGCAAAATCGTAATGCAACGCAAAGCTCCAGTCAGTCGTAGCGGCGCGGCGCTGTCAGTCGCTGCGCACGCGCACGTCGCGGAGGGTATTTATAGCGACAGACAACGATATGTCACACACTTCACGTAAAAATCTGGAACTATCGGTACGTATTGCTTTTGTAGCAGTTCCATTTCTTTATTTAATACTAGCGACCCGCTCGCGGCTTCGCCGCGTGTACTACTTGACTGTTTCGTTATATTGTAACCCGCGGGGGTGGATTTTTAAAAAATATAGTATCCTATCCTTAACCTTGAATTATTATCTATATTTATGCCAAATTTCATTACAATCGGTAAAGCGGTTTAGATTTTTCATATAAACTTCCATACCCTATTTTCACCCTTTAGGGGTAGATTTTTGAAAAAATAAGTAGCCTATGTTAGACCCAGTAATTTTTACTACTTTCATTCTAAATTTCATCCAAATCGAAGGCCAATCTACAGGAGATTGGCCTTGAAAGCGTTGAAAGAGTGGCACAAACACACAGACTTTCGCATTTATAATATAAGTATGGATATGTCTTCGTGAATTAATTGAAAATTGTTTAACGATAGAGGATTAGAGTCGAGTCCCATCCATACTTGTATAAAACAACGCAGAGCAGTGGAACTGTGTCTGACTGTAAACGTGATTGGTTGTGTGAGTACGATCTCCTCTCTGGATGGATGGAATGGATTGCTTTTATACTATTTTTATATCTCCGATCTGGTCAGATAAAGCACGGCGTTGAGTTCCCAACTAAACACGTTTTGTCTAGAGATCGATACGAAGGGTAGGCTATTTCTACTTACACTACTAGGTGGGAAACAGCATGATGCTTAAAGTTTTCCAGGGCTCTTTATGTGAATGAAGATTTTAGATATTTAAGAAGGTGTGCCTGATTTCACAAGGTGTGCCAGAGGGGTCACGGAGCAGGACAGAATGGTCAGAAAAACTTAGTGTTAATTAATTCTGCTCGTGCTTCATTTTCACACAATTTATGTTCTGAGTAAAATGATTTAACTGATTGATTACAGGTATAAGAGCACAAAGAGGACCATAAACCATACATAATGAATGCTACTGAGTCGCTAAATGCTATTATGTCCGAATTGGAACTACTTCAGATATATATATCGCAGCAGATTCGAGATACACCAAACTCTAGAGCAGGTAGCGATGTGCCAAATGCTTCTGACGGAGATGAAGAGAAGCCGCTGTCTCACGCTGAAGAGAGTGCTATCGAACAATGTCTGAACGACACGGAGGGCTCTCTCTCCACCGTCGACTTGAACATCTTCGACGACATCAGCGACGACCTCCCCGTGCACAAAGTGAACAAGTCGAGACGACAACGTACGTCGGAACGATTCCACATGGATTTTGCTAAGAGTGGCACAGACTGCGACTCCTCGTCATTGGATGAAGTTACGTATCACAGACAGATACAGCGAAGGCTTAGCTTAACAGAAACCAGCCTGAATACCGCGGAAGCGATGAATGTAGACAGAGAAGACCCGCAATCGTCTATGGATCAGACAAACCACCAAACTCCCAAATTGTTTTTGCAGAGGAATACTGTGAGGGTATATACGAAAAGTCTAAGTAAGGCGAATTCCGCGAACGCAGATACTGTATTAAGTCATGCCAGGAGAAATGATAGACGGAAACGTAGGAACTCTCCGCTCATTAGGAAGAATGACAAGTCTCATATATTCAGTTTCTTCTCCGCTATGGCGGACTTGGTGTCCACTTTTCCCAAGAATCAAATAATAACGACCAAATATAATGTGAATACGATTTTACACGAAATTGTAGAGAAGGCGAGAAAGTGGCACCAGAATATGGATCCGATGAACACTTTACACGATCACGCAATGAATGCTTCGGACTTCCGTCTGATAGAGTATAAGTTATCGAGACCCCCTTTTGTTCGTTAACTTATAAAAATGTCGTGGCCATATCATAAAATTGACAATATCATGAAATGGTAACAGTTCATGAAATGGTAAATTATCATTTATTCAGATTCTGACGTCGTTTAAGCAGATAATCTAACATTTAATGACATGATCGACTAAAGGCTTTTCTATTTCATGAAATCATCGATCTTATTTCACGATATCTTAAAGGTAATTAAATACTAACAACCGACAGAGGTGCTTTCGCTGTAGCGACAAAGCCCTTTCCTTTTAGACAGAGGTGCTAGGAGCGCTTTATGTGAATCAGTGTGGTGTAATGTTACTACGTAATGTTTGTAAATCAATTAAGTGTAAATCAGTTTTGTAAATTAGTCAAAACTTTAATTTTAAATGTAACTTATTTACATATAAAAAATAAAAGTTCATTTATTTTAAGTAAAGATATTTTCTTACTAAAACTTTCTATTTTTATTATATAAAAAAATATATTAACCTTTATTCCAAGTCAAAGTGTATTAACGATATTGTTATAATGATGTTTAAAATATAATATAGCAAGAACTATTTTTAAATAATGAAGCATAATTTGAAAAGGAAACTTTCTCCCAAAATAAATAAACATTTCTTTCAGTTATTTCATTTGTTCATTTTTCCAAAGAAACTTACATTTTGCCTCATGAGAATTACATAGTAAGCTTAAAAGATAAACATTGCGTGAGCGTTATCATCGATCTCAATACGACATGCACAAAAAGAGGAAACATTTTAGACTACATATTACAGAAATAGAAATAACTTTTTTACCTTCACGCAGTATCCCGCACACAGCTGGGTAGGCAGAGGGAACCTAGTGTTAAGACACCCCGTTCCCCACTTTCCGCCGTATTCGCAGACATTGCGTGTTAAGTGGCGAAACTTAACGCCGCATTTTGCCTCGACACACGAACGAAAAAAAAGGAAATATTAAATATTTCCACCCCTCGAGTGGGAATCGAACCCACAACCAGTCGTTTACGGTCACACGCATGTGCCACGGCACCACGACTGGCCCCAATAACTAAATTGTTGTACAA
Organism: Dryas iulia moderata; assembly: GCA_019049465.1. NCBI lineage: Eukaryota > Metazoa > Arthropoda > Insecta > Lepidoptera > Nymphalidae > Dryas > Dryas iulia. The sequence continues at coordinate 5,154,169 of CM032444.1, forward strand.
AATAACATTTACAAGTAAAATATTAGGCATTCGATATTAAAACATTGTTTTAGTAAAGAGTGAATATCTTATAATATATATAACTACTTAACCGGAATTGGTTCGGTGAAGCTTACCCACACTTAAAAACATATGATGCAGGGCTAGATTCTGTTTTTATTCAAAAGAAATTCATTTTATTTAAATTTTGAAATTATTATATTTTTGAGTTGATTTTATATCTTGAGGCAAGTTGTTATAAATTTGTGCTGCTTCCGTTTACTAATTGGTCCGTATTTTCGGTAAATATAAATTATTAGCACATCGGAGGGGTAGTATTAGTTAGTAGTACTAATGTAGGATCTCTTCAAATTTGTTTATGTAGAGAGAGTAGTTCGGATAGTGGAGATGAGCGTTAATGCGCATGTTACACCACGCGCGTCTACACACTGCCCCACTCTCCTCTCTCTACAATACGATGGACACCCGCGCGGTGTATACATGACATGCTAAGGAGTTTATTTTCCTACTAAGTCTTTATAGCAGACCAACTTCACGTTATTTTCCGCCTAGCAGAGTACTCCACTTTAAAAAAAAAATTAAAAAATTAAAATAGCTTCACGCTATATCCCGCACACAGCAGGGTAGGCAGAGGGAACCTAGTGTTAAGACACTCCGTTCCCCACTTTCCGCCAAATTCGGAGGCATTGCGTGTTAAGTGGCGGAACTTAACGCCGCGCTTTGCCTCGACACCAGAGCGAAGAAAATGGAAATATTAAATATTTCCACTTCTCGAGTGGGAATCGAACCCACAACCAGTCGCTTACAGTCACACGCTTGTGCCACACTCGTGGCCACTCCACTTTCCTTACGAAAATCGAGATACTGCATGTCGTGGAATTTAAAGCCATGTTTTTTGTCATTTGTCTTAGTGCCAGAGGGGATAAATGAACTAATTAATTCCACGGATAGTATTTGTACCCACAATCATCTCGTTTACAGTCAGTAGCTGTCCACTGCGCCGCGACGGTCTCTACATGACAGACTGTTCATACATTACCTCTCCGCGGATGTCAGACGTCAGTCGCGGCCGCGCGCTCTCGCTGCGCACGCGCTTTCTGGTGAGTGCTGTTATATATATTAAATATAAAAACGTAAATAGAATTGGTTATTAAAAGTTCCAGGGACCTCATACCCCCATCCAACACCTGAGCGGCTGCCGCGGTCACAGATCGCCTAAGCTGGGCCTCCCTTGATTCGTTGAGAGTCTCACCTGGCTGGAGTCATCCCCCCCAGCCCTCCATACCTGTCCTTTTGGGACTTAACCGGATATGCCACATACAAGGCCTCATAAGCCTTACCCCGTGACCCACCCATAGTTGTGGGTGGAGTTGATCGCAACGGTCAGAGGGCAAGGCCCTGAAGCCGTTTCCCCTCTCCCGTGCGGTGAGAGAGAAGATCAGAGATCGTATTATTAATAGTTATATCGTTGTTGTTATATGTAGAAGAATGTTTTGTGTGATTATTACGGAGCGAAAGGTGAGTTATTGTTACGTGAATACTTGACAGTTGAAGAATAATTATTCATATAATCTGTATACAAAAACTTACAGTTAGTTTATATGCTTCAATTATATTGTTGAGATCATTATGCCGCAGTGGGGAAGCATCTGACTGCAAACGCGATGGTTGTCGGTTCGATATACACACATTTTTTATTATTTTCAAGATATTTAAATTATTTTCATTCTACTGCTCTGCTAAAGCAACGTGTGGGGTTTAGTTTCGCTATGAGCATGGCTCGAATTCGAGCCAGGTGAAAAAAGGGGAGTGGAGTGTCTTGACCTTAAACCAAGCAAGGAAACCCCTCCTTGGTTCCCTGCTAAATAAAGTATAAAGCTAAAAAGAAAAAATATGGTATATATTAAACACAAAATGCTATATTTAAAACAATAGTCATATGGTAAATGCGGTATAAAATAAGAAGTCTGAAGTTGTTAGTAAACAAAATTGACACATGCTTTGTTATCGTTGAAAGGCGAGAGGTAGGCGAGAGGTAAGGGAAGCAAAGCTCCAGTCAGTCGTAGCGGCGCGGCGCTGTCAGTCGCTGCGCACGCGCACGTCGCGGAGTGTATTTATAGCGACAGATAACGATATGTTACACACTTTGCATAAACAAAGAAGACTAAAAAGCAAACAAAATGGACGATACTACAAAGTCGCTCAGAGATATTTTGTTCGAAATGGAAGAACTTGAGAAGAGTATACTACAGCAGAATACAAGAGACTCTACAACAGGTAGTGACGTGACAGATGCGTCTGACGGGGATAAAGAGAAGCCCCTGTCTCACGCTGAAGAGAGTGCTATCGAAGAATGTCTTAACGACACGGAGGGCTCTCTCTCCACCGTCGACTTGAACATCTTCGACGACATCAGCGACGACCTCCCCTTGCACAAAGTGAACAAGTCGAGACGACAACGTACGTCGGAACGATTCCACATGGACTTTGCTAGGAGTGGCACAGACTGCGACTCCTCGTCCTTGGATGAAGTTACGTATAACAGACAGATACAGCGGAGATTTAGCTTAACAGAAACCAGCTTGAATACCTCAGAAGCGATTAATGTAGACAAAGGAGACCCACAAACGTCTATGGATCAGACAATCAACAAAACTGCCAAATTGTCTTTGGGAGAGAATACTTTGAGAGAATATAAAGAACGTCTAAGTAAGGCAACTTCCATGAGCGCGTCAAGTCATTTCAGGAGAATTTTGAGAAGGAAACGCAGAAACTCTCCACCCATTAGGAAGAACGACAAGACTCATATATTCAGTTTCTTCTCCGCGATGGCGGACTTGGTGTCAACTTTTCCCAACGATCAAATAATAACTGCCAAATATAATGTGAATACGATTTTACACGAAATTGTAGAGAAAGCGAGAAAATGGCACCAGAATAAGGAGCCAATGAACACTTTACACGATCATGCAATGAATGCTGCAGACTTCCGTCTGATAGAGTTTAAGTTATCAAGACCGCCGTTTGTTCGTTAATCCATATGTACAAAGAACTCTTCCGTTACTGACTGTGACTGACTGCAGACAACGCACAGAAGCCATTATTATTTATTGTGCACAGCAATTAAAGGTTATTACCTAATTAAAGATTTCATAAATGATAACACGCTTTGGGAATGAAATGCTCGCTCCAGTTTATTTTAAAATTATCACTGACAGCAAGAAATCGGTATATCACAATTGGTTTAAAGAAAAAGATGTTCCGCTGAGTTTCTTGCGCCGGTTCTTTTCAAGTCTGAGGCATTTACCGGTGGTAAACTATTTGACTTTCAAAAAATAAAGCATGTAAACTTTTTATTTGGAATAAAATTATTTGACTTTGACTATGGCAAGTTCCAGACTTCTTGTAGATTGTGGAACACTATGACAAGATTTTAAGTTAAGCGGCGTTAAGTTCCGCCACTTAACACGCAAGCCTCTGAATTCGGCGGAAAGTAGGGAAAGAAGTGTCTTAACACTAGGTTCCCTCTGTCTTCCCAGCTGTGTGTGCGGGATACAGCGTGAAGCTATGTATGTATTCAAGGAAACGGGAAGATATAAGATGTTTCGTATTCGACGCAGACGAAGTCGCGTGTTACAATTCATTATCTATATAAGTGATAGTGTGGAGTACAGGGTGCTCTACACAGGTTCGTGTTGCGTCGCGAGACGAGCGCGGAGATAAGATATAGACGAACTATATGTTTTTACTTTTGGATTGTAAGAAAAAAGAAGTTTTTCATTACATACCTACTACATACTCCTTATGAGAAACAGCAGATGTGGATTTGTTTATACCTATTCATAATGTTTTAATTTCATCACATGAAATAAAGAACGGCGTTGTAGTGTAGTAAAGAAAGGGTATACTGTAACTAACTTACCACTCTGTGTGCAAAAAAAATTGTTATCACAAGATCTTTTATACTTTAAATATATAGAAACTAAAAAGAAAGTAAATTCGTTTATTTATGTACTAGCGGCCCGCTCGCGGCTTCGCCGCGTGATCTGCTCGGCTGTTTCTGTATATTGTAACCCTCGGTGGTGGATTTTTGAAAACTAAGTAGCCTATGTTTAACCTTAGATTATCAACTATATATATGCCAAAATTAATTACAATCGGTCAAGCGGTGTAGATTTTTCATATAAACTTTCATCCCCTATTTCAACCCTGTATAGGTTGATTTTTGAAAAACTAAGTAGTCTATGTTAGACACAGTCATTTTTACTATTTTCATTCTAAATTTCATCCAAATCGGACCAGTAGATTAGCCGTGAAAACGTGACAGACAAACACACAGACATTCGCATTTATAATATAAGTATGGATCTTAAATCTCTAAACCTTACACAAATTCGAACCCCCGACCTAAAAAACCTAAGTATAAAAAACACAAATATAAAATAGACGATCGCACTTATCTATTATAAAATTATAAATTCATATTTATATAGATACACTTCAGTGTACTGAGAATCACTTATCATAATTGTATCATATTGTATTGATAACAAGCTATCACGACATTGAGGTCATCCTGTCTCAATGGGCAATTTATTATTGTTTATGTGGTGAATGTAGATTCGATTCCCTCAATTCGAAATTAGACGAAAAATAAGGAACAAAGTGTTCTAACCTTAGGTTCTCTGTGCCTACCCTGCTATACTGACATGTGTAGAGCTATATCTATGTTTTATTTATTGATTAAATAAGGCAAACAAGCAGGTGGACTACCTGACAGTAAGTGGTTACCTTCGCCCATGGATAGCTACAAGATTAGAGGAGTTGTGGAGAGGGTGAAGAAAGGATGGAGAAAGGATGGATGGCAATCTTTACATTGTATGAAGCAAAGTCGCTCCCCGCGTCTGTCTATATGTATATATATATGCTTCAAAACTATGCAACGGATTTTAATAGATGAATGATTCGAAAGTAAGGTTTATATGTAAATCCATACATATAACAAAGAAGATAAACACTGATAATTTTAGAGGTTTCTAATGTGATATCTATGTGCTTATAGTGAAATAGTTGTGTAGTTCACGCAGGCGAAGCCGCGAGCGAGCCACTAGTATTAAACATATAGCTGTGGTTTTAATAGGAGGAAAAGATTTTAATAGAAATAAATAATAGTCTTTGGACTTGGTGAATCATATACTCTACACAAAATACAACACGCACACAATTGTGTGACTATTGAGTGTAGAAGGAGAAGAGCGCTACAAGAAATGAACACAAAACACACGACGATAATTTTTTTTTTCAGCTTCACGCTGTATCCCGCACACAGTAGGGTAGGCAGAGAGAACCTAGTGTTAAGTCACTCCGTTCCCCACTTTCCGCCGAATTCGGAGGCTTGCGTGTTAAGTGGCGGAACTTAACGCCGCGCTTTACCTCGACACCAGAGCGAAGAAAATGGAAATATATTTCCACTCCTCGAGTGGGAATCAAACCCACAACCAGTCGTTTACAGTCACACGGTTACAACTATAAATAGCAGTAACGTTTAACAATATTGAGTAGTTGCTAGTTACAACAAGGATAATGCAGTGATGCGTCGGCGCGGTGCAAGCTGCGAGCGGGGCGTCTCGGCGCAGGTCCGGGTTAGTTTCAGTTACAAGTCGTATGCCGCGGGTTTGATGTATTATTTACTTTTATTATTTTATAAATTACATGACATGTACAATTATTGTTATTATTTCTCGTATATACGAGTAATATGTGAGTAATATACGTATGTTTTATATATATTTTTAATGTATATTATTATTCTTGAGAGATAGCATACACATACACCACAAATAGCATGGAATGAGCGAGTATATTTGATATTATTTTGTATTTATTTCCTTGCATAAATTTAATCAATGAATTGTAAATTGAAATTAATACAGCAGGGTAGGCAGAGGGAACCTAGTGTTAAGACACTCCATTCCACACTTTCTGCCAAATTCTGGAGTCATTGCGAGTTAAGTGGCGGAACTTAACACCGCGCTTTGCCTCGACACCTGGCAAAGAAAATGAAAATATAAAACATTTCTACTCCTAGTGGGAATCGAATCCACAACCAGTCGCTTTACAGTTGCACTTTGTGCTTCTGCGCCACGACTGGCCCATTTTTTTAAGTTAATTTTAATTTATAAATTTATTGGTAAGTACTAGGTTTTCCCTAGGTTTACAAGTCTCTTATAATATTTTTCTTAAACGAGATCCTTACAGTATTCTACTCATTAATCTAATAAACGATCTCAGCCTGTCTAGAACTCTCATCAGTCCATTTCTAGCACGTATTGCGAAGGCGGTAGTAGGTAGGACTTTTCAAATTTGTTTACGTAGAGAAAGGAGCTCGGACAGTGGAGGTGAGCGTTACTGTGCATATTAAAGAAGTTCCTCAACCCTACACGTAGTGTCACGTCCCTCACACTTTTCCTCTCTCCTCTCTCTACAATACGATGGACACCCGCGCGGTGAATACGAGTATAGTACCCGGCAATAAATAATGCACATCTATGCATAGAATGAAACAGTCGGTTAGCTTCGACTTCGTAGAGCGTTGTCTTGGTCGCTTAAAATAATAACAATGAGAAACGTCACATATCAACTGAGTGACAAAGACAACGCTCTACGAAACCGAAACTGACCGACTGTTTCATTCTAAGCATGGATCTGCATTATTTATTGCCGGGTACTATACATGGAATGCTAAGGAGTTTATTCTCCTACTAAAACCTTTTAGCAAAGCAGCTTTACGCTATTTCCCGCATAGAAGAGTACTCAGAGAGAATTTAGAGTCAAGACAATTCTTAACGCCATATTTTTTGTCATTTGTCTTAGTTGCCAGAGGGGGTAAATGAAATAATTAATTCCCCGAATAGAGCTTGTACCCACAACCGTCGCGTTTACAGTCAGCTACCTGGCTGCCTGCCTACTGCACCGCGACGGTCTCTACATGACAGACTGTTCATACATCACCTCTCCGCGGATGTCAGACGTCAGTCGCGGCCGCGCGCTCGCGCTGCGCACGCGCACGTTAATGAGTGTTGTTATACATTTTAATTATAAAAACGTATAAAAATTTGTTGTTATTAGTTACACATCGTTGTTGTTGCTGTAAATTGAAGGATGTTTTTGTGATTATTACGGAGGGAAAGGTGAGTTTTAGTTCGAGAAGACATGAAAGTTGAGGAATAAATATTCATATTATCTGTATATAAACACTTATAAACACTTATAGTTACTTATTGTGCTCAATTATGTTGTGGAGATCATTATGTCGCAGTGGGGCAACATCTGACTGTAAACACAATGGTCGTGGATTCGATACACACTTTTATACATTTTCAGGATATTTAAATTATTTTCATACCACTGCTCTGTTAAAGCAACGTCTGGCGTTGAGTATCACTACAAGCATGGCTCGAATTCTAGAAAAAAGTTTAGAACAAAGTGTCTTTACATTTGGTTATCTCTTATAAGATATAAGGTATGAAGCAAAAAACAAAAATGATGGTAGGTATATATTAAATACAAAATGCTATACAAAATAAAAGCTAGCAAAATTATTTTACATTTGATACTATACCTATAGGCACGTTACTTAATAAAATACAAGCTTAAGATGAATGTTGAAACTTTGATTACAGGTCAATCCTATAGAACTTATAGAAGTAAAGAGAGTAGAATATATTAAGAGACGAGAATAGACCAAGAAGTAAAAGAATACAAAAAGGAAGAATAATCAAAAATGGACATTACAGATGACGACATTGATGCAGTGGTTTGCAGAAATATACATATAGATGTGGATTTACTAGACGCTAGCAGTTCCGATAAAATATTACCACCTCATAGTTTAATGACGAAAGGAACTCAAAATATAGAAACTATAGATATATCTGATGACGACGAACAAGTGAATGATGAAGAGTTGACAGTTGCCGAAGAGAGTGTCATACATGAGTGCTTAAACGACACAGAGGGATCACTCTCTGCTGTAGATTTGAAAGTTTTTGACGTTTTAGACGAACGAATTTCGCCAAAAAGTAAGAAATCCATGAAGAAAAGAATATCAGAACGACAAGGTTATAAATTTCTGAAAGATAAAAGCGATACGTCTGAAGACGAAGCAAATTCCGAAAAGCCAGCATTATCACCAAACACTGTGACAGAATTATGTAAGAAATACAGAGCTCGATCCAACTTTGTCATTCCTTTCAGAACTCCGGTGAGAAGAGTGAAGAGAATGAAGACGAGGTCTCCAGTCAATAATACACGCATTAATCATGTTCACAGCTTCTTCAAAGCCATAGCGGATTTGGTGAGCACATTTTCCCCTCAACAGGTTTCAAGAGTTAAAGCCGATGTGAACTCTATTCTTATGGAAATGATTAGAAAAGTCGATAGACCCGGAAAAGTATCAGGAGGGTCCTATTAGAAATCTAAGTATACTACTTATGATGCTTAGGCTACATGACGTCGTGAGGCAAGCTGCTACTGCGCCCGCGTGGAATTTAAGAAGAAAATGGTAATTCTAAAATAAATATATATATTAAATTACTCCTCGTTACTTTAGCTATCTGCCTGTAAAAGTCCTGTCAAAATCGATTCAGTAGTTTTAGAAATAAGCCAACACAAACAATTACAGTCCGACATTATCCCACTGCGACAATGACCTACTTGTATTTCATAATTTCTATTACTGGTCTGCATTTGGTGTTAATCTTAATGTTTATTATATTATAGTAGTCAGTTATTTATGCCTGTTAATGTAAAACTGTTAGTTAATTGATAGGTAAATAATATAAAACACATTGAGTGCATTACGGCGCAGTAGGACACCGTCTCATTGTAAACACGACGGTTGTGGGTTCGAATCTCAGTCGGGAAAATGACAAATAGCTGGAAATTAACTCTGTGCTCCGACTTGTCGCTAAAGAGGAGAAATGGAAATAATTGAATTATAATCATTCCCCGAGCAGGAATCGAACACACAGCCATCGCGGATACAGTCAGACGCTAGTACTGCACCACGATGCCCTCAACAATGTTATAAGGTAATATAAGATTATAAATAATATTTTTATATCTTTAAAAATGTAAGATAACATACAGTACCTTATATCTTTAAGCGAGCAATTATTTTATAAATACATAGTATAATGTGTATCTCGGAAACGGCTCCAACAATTTCCCATTAAGCTTAAAATATAGGAGGTTTCGGGGGAGAAAATCTGATCTAACTAGGTTTCAATTTTAGAAAATAACTTTTACCTCGTATTTTCAGGTAATAAAAAAACTGCTTCAATATGATTAGTATACGAATGTCATTTTCGCCACTCTTGACAACTGTTCAATACATTTTGAATACTAAGGCGTACAATAAAGAAACCAGACCCCCGTGTGAGTCCAAGCATCCAGTTTGATAATATTTTTATTTTTTTATTATTTTTTTGTTATAAGTTTGTTTAATTTAAAAATATTTATTTTCGTTGTAATTTAATTTCTTATTTATTATATCATTTTTTTATTGTGTTTATTGTATTATGATTTGTCAAATCATGATATTGAAATTATAACTACGGGGCGGAGAGGCACAAAATATGACTGTACAGTGACTAGTTGTGGGTTCAATTCCCAGTCGAAGATTGGAAATATTTCATATTTCCATTTTTTCGCTCTGGTGTTGAGGCAAAGCGTGGCGTTAAGGCCACCACTTAACACGCAATATCTTCGAAGTCGGCAAAAAGTGGGAACGGATGGTCTTAACACTAGATTCCCTCTGCCTGCCCTGGTCTGTGCGGGATACAGCGTGAAGCTAAAAAAAATGTCACTTAAATTGCACGACTCATTTACTTTTTCGACTATTTTTAGGCAAACGGTTTAATTTTATATAAGACGAAGAACAACTTCACTTGCATTGTGTTTTCATGAAGACATTTTGTTAAAATATATTTGTTTTAATTATTTAATATGTTTCATTTTCTATGAAATTTAATAAGAGATATTCATTTAATTACGACAGCAGCGGAAGAACGGAAAGTCGTTTTTTTTTTGTCTACGTAGGCACAAAAGTGAACATGGGAATGTCTTGACACTTGGTAGTGTCAAGATATTCCGTTGTTCACTTTCCGTCTGAAGAAAGCTTAAGCTTCAGAAGTTAAGATTGCTTATTGCGTGGCGGAACTCAACGCCGCGAGCTGTCTTCGATACCGGAGCGGTGAAATAATAATAACTAAAAATTAAATACATTTATACTAATCGCGTTCACAGTCAGACGCTGTCCCACTGCACGATGACGTCACGTTTAAATAATCATTACAATGTACTTCATTTCGCTTAGATCTTTAAGTCAACACAACAGATTTTGATCCAGTTTCTTTAATAGATACAGTGATGTAAGAGAAATGTTTATATTCTTATAATATATAGATGATATAGTTTAAAGAGTGTAGTGAAGTTTACGGAAGCGTTTCCGCGAGGAGGTCGCTAGTTCATTACAAAGTTATTAAATTTTGTTATCGTTCATAATTGAACCTGCTACTATGTGTTAAGTATTTTTTAAATGTAGAATTTCTCCTTTCGCCTTTGGTTTTAACAAGCGTCACACTCTTATATTATACTATTAAATTCTGTACAAGATAGCTTCATCTTTTTAACTGAATAGTAGTCCAAAACTACTTTTAACTGCGACGAGATTTACACTTTACGATTTGTTAGTAAACAATATTGTCACATGTTTTGTTATCGTTGAATGGCGAGAGGTATGAGGGAGGTGAGGGAGGCAAAGCGCCAGTCAGTCGTAGCGGCGCGGCGCTGTCAGTCGCTGCGCACGCGCACGTCGCGGAGGGTATTTATAGCGACAGATAACGATATGTCACACACTTCGCGGAAACATATGCAAATACCGGTGCGTATTGCTTATGTAGCAGTTTCATTTATTTAGTTAATACATGTCTTTGTGAATTAATTGGAAAGTGCTTTACGTTAAAGGGTTGTGGAGTAAATTCCCATTCATATTTGCATAAATCTGTGGGACAGTGTGTGTTAGCGTGATTGATTGTGAGTACGATCTCCTCTCGAAATGTATTCAGATAAAGCACGGCGTTGAGTTTGCAACTAAATACACTTTGTCTATAAATCGGGGAAAAGGGTAGACTCTCTCTAGGAAAAGCTTGAAGCTAAACGTTTCCAAGGTCTGCTTATGTTAATAATGATCTTAAACATTAAAAAAGGTGTGCTTGTTTACATGATTGTACGCGTTACGTAGTGGACGAGACAGGTAGAGAAGACTTAGTGCTAAGATATTCTACTCTTCATTTTCATTCAATTTGAATTTTCAGTAAATTGAGCTAATAACTTAAATTGACCATTCATAATGGGGCCAGTCGTGGCGCAGAGGTACAAAGTGTGACTGTAAAGTGATTGGTTGTGGGTTCGATTCCCACTCGATGAGTGAAATTTAATATTTCCATTTTCTTCGCTCTGGTTACGAGGCAAAGCGCGGCGTTAAGTTCCGCCACTTAACACGCAATGCCTTTACACTAGGTTCCTACCCTACTGTGTGCGGGATACAGAGTGAAGCTAAAAAAAATTGACCAATTAATTAATTGATTTCAGATATAAGAGAACCGAGAACTATAAAACATACAAAATGGAGGAAGCTTTAAAGGCGATAAGGGGTGCTGTTTCCAAATTGGATGAATTAAAAGAGATTATGTCACAGAGCAGTACAAGAGACTCCAGAACAGGTAGTGACGTGACAGATGCTTCTGACGGAGATGAAGAGAGGCCGCTGTCTCACGCTGAAGAGAGTGCTATAGAAGAATGTCTGAACGACACGGAGGGCTCTCTCTCCACCGTCGACTTGAACATCTTCGACGACATCAGCGACGACCTCCCCGTGCACAAAGTGAACAAGTCGAGACGACAACGTACGTCGGAACGATTCCACATGGACTTTGCTAAGAGTGGCACAGACTGCGACTCCTCGTCCTTGGATGAAGCTACGTATCACAGACAGATACAGCGGAGATTTAGTTTCACGGAAACCAGCCTGAATACCACGGAAGCGATGAATGTAGACAGAGATGACCCGCAAACGTCTATGCATCAGACAATCCACCGAACTGCCAAAATATCTTCGCCGGGTTTTAGTGTGAAAGAATATAAGAAATATTTAAAGAACGTAAGATCTAAAGAAGCATTTAAATTATTAAAACCTATGAAGAAAATTGTTAGACGGAAACGCAAAAACTCTCCGCCCATTACGAAGAATGATAAGACTCATATATTCAGTTTCTTCTCCGCGATGGCGGACTTGGTGTCCACTTTTCCCAAAGATCAAATAATAAGGGCCAAATCTAATGTGAACACGATTTTACACGAAATTGTAGAGAAAGCGAGAAAGTGGCACCAGAATATGGATCCAATGACCAGTTTACACGATCACGCAATTAATACTTTAAACTTACGTGTGATAGAGCTTAAGTTATCGAGACCACCGTTTGTTCATTAATTTTTACATATGTCGTAGTGATATCGTAAAATTGACGAATTCGTGAAATCCTTGACGACATCATGAAATGGACGCAGTTCAAGAAATGCTAAATATTCATTCCTTCAGATCCTGATGTCGTCAGCAGATAATCTAACATTTAGTAAAACTTTGTCTATTTCAGAAATCGTCGATCTTATTTGACAATGTCCTAAAGATAACTACTGTAACTACCGCCAGAGGCGCTAGGAGTGCTTTTTGTACGTTAGCATAGTAACAAAGTCAAAACTTTAGTTTTAAATGTAACTATATTAAAAATAAGAGTAAGTTTTTATGTTGCTTAAAAATTATGCCCTTACTAAAATATTATTTACTATTTATTATATTAAAAAATATATATTATTTTTTTGTCAGCGTTTTTTTACCATATTATAATTAATTAAAAAAATTACCTAGGAAAAACTACTTTGAAAAAATCATCCTATCGTTCTTTACACCGACTTGCTTTTTCATCTAAAAGAAATACTAAATTACAGATTTTATTTTATCATCTATATACCACATAAGTTTAGAATATTTTCAGAACCAAACTCATGTAAGAAAGAAATCCGAACACAGTATTCCTTTACAATAGATTCTAATGATTAGGACCTCACTGACTATGATTATCTTGGAACTTCTTGACGTTTGATTTAATGCCAAAAAAACTTTTTTTAGCTTCACGCTGTATCCCGCTCACAGCAGGGTAGGCAGAGGGAGCCTAGTGTTAAGACACTCCGTTCCCCACGCACCGCCGAATTCAGAGGCGTGTTAAGTGGCGGCACTTAACGCCGCGCTTTACCTCGGCACCAGAGCGAAGAAAATGGAAATATTAAATATTTCCACTCCTCGAGTGGGAATCGAACCCACAACCAGTCGCTTTACAGTCACACCTTATGCCTCTGCGCCACGACTGGTCCCAATTTGTAAATATTGATATTGTTATAAGTTAAGGTCGTTGTACTATCAATGTAAACTGTTTTAATAAAATAAATAGCAGCAGCTTCACGCTTTTTTAGTAGTAGTCAGATTACTGTCATGACAGACATTGCGTGTTGCGTGGCGGAACCCAACGCCGCGTTTTGTTTTAACAGAGCAAGAAAATGGAAATATCTTACGTATAATCATTTTTCCGAATGTACATCGAACCCACAACCTGTTATACAGACTGTACCACTGCACCACAACGGCTTTAATAACTTCATCGTTTTCCATAAACGAAATAACAACAAAATTCGTAAATATAACACCAATATTAATAATGAATAATAACAAAGTCGCAATGAACATTAACATGCTATCTAAAAAACCCGTGAGTCATGCGCATGCGCATGCCAACCGCTCCCCACTCGCACGCCGCCCGCGACGTGCGACGTTTCTATATTAAATCAATAATTAACTTAAAAGTTACATCAAAAATTGCTTAATAATTAAATTAGGAAGCCCTGTGTGTAATTTTAAATATGTATTTACTAACGTGATTAAAGTTCTTCTATATTCGTTCGATGGTCGACGATTTCCTTATCATTGTGACAAGTGCTGTGATTATATATAAACAATGAATTATTTTAACAAAGAGAAGGACGAAATGTTGATACAGTTGGTGAGAACGAAACCTGTGATATATGACAGTAGTCATCCTCAAAATCGTAATTTAATCGCGAAATACAATGAGTGGAAAGAAATTAGCGACGTTATGAACATTCCAAGTAAGTACTTTAATATATTATTTAACTTAAATAATCTACTATTTCTAAATTATTTAGAGGCACCTAATGTTGTTAATGTACACAGAAAATCATAAATAGAACTTTAAACTTAGTTCAGTTGTTGTATCGTTTCGATTACATTGTGTTGTTTGTCATTTCATTGATATGACGTTGACAATTAAACGGGAATATAGACTAAAAACGTGTGAAGGCTAATATACGTTTCGCACAGATAAAATATGCTCATAATGTTGCCAGTATAATTTGTCTATTTGTAATATATATATATATATATATATATAAACAATAAAAAGTTGTAGGCATATTTAAGAGCGTGTACGGTTTTAATTATGCAGGACGCATATTTTATTTTATATATATTTCCTTTTTTTTAATTGCCTAATCGAAACTGAAACATAAAATATATTTTCAGATTTTAGCTGCATACAGTGTTCATGTTTAATAAAAAAATAGGTAGAGTTCGCGAATATGCTCGATGAAAACGCTTAAGTGTATAAGATGGTCGTGGGTTCGATCCTCACTAACAATGTGGAACTATATTTATTTCTTATTCTTTTCCAAAGTGGGTAATACGTTTCGGCGCCTTAACAAAGTGAACATCTAAGTGACTCCATAATTGACTTCTAAAATTGCTATGAAACTAATATTATATTAATATAATAAGTTAATTTCTTACTAACCTTGAATCAGTGTCTTCCTTTTTCATCACTCATCCTTACATTATACTAACGCTTGCTTAGTTACATAGTTTTAAAGTGTATTTCCTTCAGTTGTAGATTTACAAAAAAGATGGAAACACTTCAGGGACCACTACAAAAAGAAAAAGAAGCTGAAATCGAAAAAGAACACGTGGAGATATATGTCCATGCTGGAGTTTTTATCGGAAAAGAGCTCTAAAGTTCAATCAGATAATATAAAGACACGAGAAGAACGACCAAAGAGGAAGCCATCAGTAGCTACACCGGATGAATTGTCAGACATATCTCTCTTCTCCGAGTATGAGGATTTAGGCTCTCCTGCACCAGCTCGTTCTGATACTTCTTTACCAGAAACCGGATCGAAGTATCCAAATAGTTCAAGCATACGAAACGCTTCAGAACCAGAAGACATGTTTTTTCATGCTGGGCCATCGACTTCGCCCCTTGCTGCTATGAGAAAAAAGCGAAAGGCTGAAAGAGGTTTCTTTGAAAGAAAGGGGTCACTCAGACGGGCAATAGATGAAATAACTGGACAGGCCCATACAAGCACACTCCATAGAGATGACAGTCTTCAAAGCTTGGGGCAATCTGTGGATAATGAGATTGCTGCATTTGAAGCTAGCAAAGACGTTAAATCAGAACAAAGTGTTCTTCACAGATACTTTGAAGCGGTCGCTGATATCGTATCATTGCTTCCACCGCACCTTATATCGGATGCGAAGTTAAAAATTCATAAAAGTGTTTACAAGATTGAATTGGAATGTCAGAACAGGGCTATGCCTGACTCGGACTAGAAGAGTGAAGAGGAACAGGCGTGAGTGGTAACTTATTAGTGAGACAATGTACTTAAGATATTTTTATATTATATACAAAAGAGGCTAAATTGTAAACCAAATGGGTATTAAAATAATTTAAATATATATATTTTTTCATTTCGATTAATTTCCCTTATTTTATGGAATATGCAAAGCATGAACATGAACTGCATTTTTGGCCAGAGAAGATCTCATGTTTTAACACCACATAAAAGCTTTTAACCACGCTTTTTTTCATAGAGCAGGATGATCAGAAAGAACCTGGTCTCACTCCGTCAAAAATCGAGGCTTTTCTACCCGACATCGAGATATTGCGTGTTAAGTGCCGGATCTTAACGTCGCGCAAAAATAAAAATACAACAAATATAATTATTACTTTATAGTAATAATTAAATATTCCTTATGGAATGTAATTATTTCTATTCTTAACACACAATATTTCGATTTCGGATGGAAAGTTAATAACATAGTGTCTTAATACAAAGTCAAAGTAAAACTGAAGCATATACAAAACGAATAAAATATGGAACTTGTTTAAACTATGATATACAAAAAACAATCAATTATTGCTTAGTTCAGGCGTGAGCAAATCTCAGCCAGCCTTGCGTTTTCCAGAAATCTTCAAATGGCGCGGGCCCGCTATGTTCCAATTCTTATACTTATTGTTAGCATATTTTTCAATCTTTCGTTTTCATCAGCCATTTTTGCATGATACATCTTGCATGCTTGATTAGTTACATACTTTTAAACTTTGTTTCCTTCAGTTGTAGTTTTACAAAAAAGATGGAAGCACTTCAGGGACCACTACAAGAAGACAAAGAAGCTGAAATCGAAAAAGATCACGTGGAGATATATGCCTATGCTGGACTTTTTGTCGGAAAAGAGTTCCGAAAGAGCTCCAGCTGCTAATGCGGTTACTCGACCGGCACAACATTCAATAGCACCGGATAATTTGACGGATGCATCTTCATCTCTCTACCCCGATTTTGAGAGTTCAGTGGCTGCTCCTCGTTCTGATACTCCTGTACCAGGAGTCAGCTCGGAGTTACCAAATAATGTGACAAGACCAAGCACTTCAAGAACTACAGACGCTACAGCTTTCAATCTTGCTTGGCCTTCGACTTCCCCTAAATATTTTTTTATAAAACGGAAGAACGACAGCGACAGTACTACAGGCATAAGAGGATCGCCCGATTCTGTTACTGCGCGAAGATATACTCGTACAATGTCAGGAGACACATCAAACGATAACCAAACCACGTCCAATAGTGATGACAGTTTTTCAAGCTTTCGGGAATCTATGGAATATATAGAGACGGAAACTAATAAAGAAGTTAGATCAGGACAAAGTAACAAACCAAGCGCCACTCACAGATACTTTGAAGCGGTCGCTGATCTCGTGTCAATGCTTCCACCGCACCTTATATCGGACTCGAAGTTAAAAATCCATAAAAGTGATTACAAAATTGAATTGGAATGTCAGAACCGGGTTATGCCTGACTCAGATTAGAAAGTAAGCAGCAACAAGTGTTAAAAATTTCATATTGGCGTGGCAGGCAAATGACAACAATAAATGGATGATAGACAAATAATAATAATAATAATAAATGATTTGACAAGGAAAAAAAAACAGGCAAACCATGACAATAAATGGCATGACATGCAAAAAACAATATATTTAAAATGGGTTATTTTTGTATAAGAACAACTCAATGGTTAAGTGAATCTATTAAAATAAGTTAAAAAATGTATACATGGCATGACAAGCTAATGACGACAATAAATGACATGACAGGCAAGCCGTGACAATAAATGGTATGACAGGCAAACGACAATGTATTTTGTTTATACAAATAATTTGTTTTTATAAACAACTCAATGGTTAAGTGAATCTATTAAAATAAGTTAAAAAATATATACATGGCATGACAAGCAAATGACGGCAATAAATTGTACGACAGGCAAACCATGACAATAAATGACATGACAGGCAAATGGCAATGTATTTCAAATAGTTTATTTTTGTATAAAAGCATGTGAATCTATTAAAATAAGTTAAAAAAATATATACTTTTTTCATTTACTGTAAATCTACTTCTAGAATATTTTGGGCTTTAATGTAATCTATATTTCCTATTAATATATTATATATAAATGTATTTCATATGCTTTGTTTTTACAATTATAATTATAAAATAATTAAATAGAGTTTTTATGTATATATTTACATGTTTATTTATTTTTTTAGCTTGACGCTGTATCCCGCACACAGCAGGGTAGGCAGAGGGAACCTAGTGTTAAGACACTCGGGGAACGGAGTGTCTTTCCGCCGAATTCGGAGGCTTTACGTGTTAAGTGGCGGAACTTAACGCCGCGCTTTACCTCGACACTAGAGCGAAGAAAACGGAAATATTAAATATTTTCACCCCTCGAGTGGGAATCGAACCCACAACCAGTCGTTTACAGTCACACGCTTGTGCCACTGGGCCACGAATGGCCACATGTTATTATTACTGGGAGAAAGTTAATTAAACTTTTATTATTCAAATAATGCTTCAGTATTTAAAAATAGTTTTTGCTATATTATTTGTTTTTTGAACATCATTATAACAATATCGTTAATACACTTTGACTTGGAATAAAGGTTAATATATCTTTTTAATTAATAAAAATAGAAAGTTTTAGTAAGAAAATATCTTTACTTAAAATCAACGAACGATTTCATGAAATAGAAAAGCCTTTAGTCGATCATGTCGTTAAGTGTTAGATTATCTGCTCAAACGTCATCAGGATCAGAATAAATCATGATTTACCATTTCAGGAACTGTTACCATTTCATGATATTGTCAATTTTACGATATGGCCACGACATTTTTATAAGTTAACGAACAAAAGGGGGTCTCGATAACTTATACTCTATCAGACGGAAGTCCGAAGCATTCATTGCATGATCGTGTAAAGTGTTCATCGGATCCTTATTCTGGTGCCACTTTCTCGCCTTCTCTACAATTTCGTGCAAAATCGTGTTCACATTATATTTGGCCGTTATTATTTGTTCTTTGGGAAAAGTGGACACCAAGTCCGCCATCGCGGAGAAGAAACTGAATATATGAGCCTTGTCATTCTTCCTAATGGGCGGAGAGTTCCTACGTTTCCGTCTATTATTTCTCCTGGCATGACTTAATACAGTATCTGCGTTCGCGGAAGTCGCCTTACTTAGACTTCTCGTATATACCCTCACAGTATTCCTCTGCAAAAACAATTTGGGAGTTTGGTGGATTGTCTGATGCATAGACGTTTGCGGGTCTTCTCTGCCTACATTCATCGCTTCCGCGGTATTCAGGCTGGTTTCTGTTAAGCTAAACCTTCGCTGTATCTGTCTGTGATACGTAACTTCATCCAAGGACGAGGAGTCGCAGTCTGTGCCACTCTTAGCAAAGTCCATGTGGAATCGTTCCGACGCACGTTGTCGTCTCGACTTGTTCACTTTGTGCACGGGGAGGTCGTCGCTGATGTCGTCGAAGATGTTCAAGTCGACGGTGGAGAGAGAGCCCTCCGTGTCGTTCAGACATTGTTCGATAGCACTCTCTTCAGCGTGAGACAGCGGCTTCTCTTCATCTCCGTCAGAAGCATCTGGCACATCGCTACCTGCTCTAGAGTTTGGTGCATCTGGAATCTGCTGCGATATATATATCTGAAGTAGTTCCAATTCGGACATAATAGCGTTTAGCGACTCAGTAGCATTCATTATGTATGGCTTATGGTCCTCTTTGTGCTCTTTGTAGGATTTTAGTAGTATTTTGGATATTAAAATTAAAATACGTGTGCTTGATGCTGTTACTATATAGCAAGTTTTTTTATTACAATAATGTCGGGTAGACACATAATTAAAAATAAATATTAGTTGTATAATTTGCACCGGCGCTTTGCGTGAACATATCCCCGGGCGTTGAAAGCCTCTCTTTCAACCAGATTCCTCAGAGTAGACAGGTAACGGGCAAATTTTACTGAATGATCTGCGAAGAATACCATTAGACGTTTTGACATCAGCAACTCTAACGATTCCATCTGGACCAGGATGTACAGCAATGATTCGACCCATCTTCCACTTCAAAGGGGGTAAATTATCTTCCTTTAAAAGTACCAGTGAATTTATCTTCAGTGCACCCTTGCAAGATCTCCACTTAGTTCTCACCTGCAATTCTGAGATATATTCCTTACTCCACCTTGCCCAAAAATGTTGTCTTAACTTCTCAATGCGTTGGAAACGAGTTAAGGAATTTATGGAGTAGTCAAGATAATTAGGTGATGGTAACGAAGTCATGGGACGTCCAATTAAAAAATGTCCAGGCGTTAATGGCATCCAATCTTCCGGATTAGATGAAATCGGTGTCAGTGGTCTGGAGTTTAAAATCGCTTCAATTTGCACTAATATGGTATACAATTCTTCATAAGTAAGATTACAAAGGCCCAACACTCTGAATAAATGATGTTTGGTTGACTTGACACCAGCCTCCGCAAGGCCAGCAAAATGAGGAGAGTGCGGCGGAATGAAATGGAAGTTAATACCTTCCTTTGCCATTTCTTCAGTAACTGAATCACAACATGATCTAAGAAATCTCGAGATATCATTGTACGCACCAACAAACGAAGTGCCGTTATCGGAGTAAATGTTGACAGGTTTACCTCTACGAGCAATGAATCTTCTTAGTGCTAAAATAAAACTATTGCTAGATAAATCACCAACTAATTCTAAGTGAATTGATTTTGTTGAAAAACACACGAAAATCGCAATATAAACTTTAACTAATTTAGCACCTCTGCCCGAACGCACAACTGATTGAATCGGACCAGCATAATCCAATGCTAAATTTTCAAAAGGAAAACTCGCTAAGAGCCGCTGCTGTGGTAAATAGCCCATTGTAGGAGTAACAGTTTGTCCCTTCATTCGACTACAACGTATACACTTAAGGTAACACTTCCTAGCTAAATTTCTGCCACGGATAGGCCAATATGTGTCTCTGATAGAGATAATAGCAATTGAGGACCGGCATGAAATAGTCTTTTGTGTTCATATTCAAATAATAGTACAGTAAATCGGTGACTAGAATTAAGAAGAATGGGATGCTTCTTATCATAGTGAAAATTAGAATTTTGGAGCCGACCTCCAATACGCATAATATTTTGATCATCTAAGAATATCTTAAATTTACTAAGCTGACTTTTCTTAGGTAACTCTTCATTATTAAGTAACAATTTGTATTCATCAAATGATTCACTCTGAGATATACGAATTATGACATTCAAAGCTCTTTTCAATTCATTAACACTTAAAATACCAGTATTTACTATTTTTCTGCATTTCCAGTCAATAAACCGTAACACGAAACCTAAAGTACGTTGAAGCCTTAAAAAATTAGAGAAAGCGTAAAAATCGATAAAACCGTTACATTCATTATTAAAATTAGAACTAATTAACGTAGATACATTCGATTTAATTTCAGGCAGTGTATCTTCGTCTAATTGCGGCAACTTAGACGGCCACGATGAAACATGATTACTTAAAAAACTCGGTCCGAACCACCATTCAGCTAAAGAACCTATTAATGTTATATCTACACCACGCGAAATATAATCTGCTGGATTTTGTTCAGTGGGGACGTGTCTCCATTCACAATCTCCGGTTTTATCTAAAATTTCTGCAACTCTGTTGCGAACAAACAGTTGAAGTTTATTTTTATTAGGCTGCATCTTCAACCAACCTAAAACGATTGTGGAATCACTCCAAAAGAAAACGCGATTCGGTTTAACTCTTAATGAAGCTTTAACTTTTTCGTAAATACGAACACCTACCAACGCACTACAGAGCTCAAGCCTCGGAATAGTTGTCGGTTTAAGTGGAGCAACACGACCTTTAGCTAATAACAAATGTACTAATACTTCACCCTTGTCACTAATACTGCGTACATAAAGACAAGCACCATATGCTTGCTCCGACGCATCGCAAAAAATATGGAATTCTATAGATTTATATGAATCAACGATAACACAACGTGGATTCATAATTTTATTTATTTCCGGTAATTTAATAACTATATCTGACCATATTTTAATAATGTCCTGCGGTAACCTTTCATCCCAGGATAATTTGTGCAACCATAATTTTTGAAGTAGAATTT